>CM060926.1:340862921-341462921 GCA_030737875.1 Allium sativum
GAAAATGGGTCAGACATGTGTCTGGTAAGTCCAGTGATTATATAGCATGTAAACAAGAAAAATGAATATGACATGAATAAATTGAATCTAGGACAACACCCTAGAAATAAGATAATAAGAATGAATATGCTATCGCACTCATTTCAACTTCTCTGCACCCCCTTACAAATGTTTCAACTAGCACCATGTGTTCAAGATAAATGATCCCCTTTTTATCGATCATCTCCTACTCGTAAACGTTTACCACTTGTGTCATTCGGCCTCACTTGATTGTAGATACCTGTGCTGGTCCCACCATGGGGTGTATCAAATCCTATGATGGAAACCCGACACAATTCAAGATGCACAGTGTATAACTACTGAGGCCCAGTGCCTTCTTTTTCCACTCCGGAGTACGTGCACACGCCTGCACTCCGTCGGAAACTACACTGATGCACCACCCGCCGTTGTTTTTACCGCTTATAATCAGCCCAGTAATCGTGCCCCACCCTGCCTGGTTCAGGGTACCATGATACATCTATGTGGGTCACCGCTGAAATAGGTCCCCGTTACTAGGGTTTCCTAATCAACATGTTAAAATGATTAAGTGTTCTCAAATTAACCTAACCTCACCCATCAGTTTAGTTAACATGTTGCATTGGTTAAGTGTTGCCTTAATAACTTAACCATACCATTCCTGTCTTAGCTTTAATTCATTCATTAAAGCACCAACCACTCACATTAGATATGTATTGTTGCGGTTGCTGGATGCGCCGGTCGATTCCGAGCAGTCTTACACCGCAACTCTATCTAAACTCGGGTTCTTTTGGGCTTGATGCACTAACCTCTGACATTAGATATATATTGTTACGGTTGCTGGATGTGCATGGTGGTTCCGGGCAGTCTTACACCGTAACTCAATCTAACCTCGGGTTAGGCATATTCATCTTTTTCTTAATTTACATATTTACCTTTCATATTTACATGTAAATTATCCACAATTATTTCCATTCAAGTCATGCCCCATTCACCCTCTAAATCATATTCAAAAATTTTAGGTATATAAATTATACCATTTTTATGCCACTAATCATTTATATATTTATGGGCCAAATTATGCCCATAATATGAAATTTAAGGTTTTCCTAACGTTACCCCCGTTATATGTTCGCAAGATTAACACAGAATGTTAGGCTCGCAACTTAGCCTAACTTATAAAAAATCGAGGAAAGAAAGGAGCATGTACCATTCATACAACATAAAATAATAAGGATCTAACTAAACATGTGTCATGTAAATGTGGCATAAAATAATGAACTTGCATTTTTGGATCTAATTAACATGAGTCTTAAACATATGAAATTACCCAAATCCAACTAGGCATGTAAATGTAAACTTTTATTTTGGATCCAATAAACATGAGTCTTAAACATATAGAATTATACAAGTTCAACTAGGCATGTGAATGTGAACTTTTAATTTTGGATCCAATAAACATGAATCTTAAGCATATAAAATTACACAAGTTCAACTAGGCATGTGAATGTGAACTTTTATTTTGGATCCAATAAACATGAATCTTAAGCGTATAGAATTACACAAGTTCAACTAGGCATGTGAATGTAAACTTTTAATTTTGGATCCAATTTTCATAGATCTAAATGTAGATCTAAACATAATACATGTAACAACTTGCATGTTACATAACATAAAAAAGTCACCAAATTTACATAATACACGATTGGTTTAACATCAACATAATAACCACAATAGTCTCATAATCATATATGATAGAATCATTATAAGAATAGACATGAATCAGCGTCATCATTATCTTACAACTAGGAATTACTCTAGTTTTCACTTTATTACAATCATAACTTTTAATCGTTCACATCTAAATAATAATAGGACTTACATAGAAAAGAAAGTCTTGTTTTCTGGGATCTGTTTTCTGAAACTGAAAAGCAATCCCTTGACGAAGACTATCAATTCTCTAAGTTAGTTTTGATTCGTAGCTTTTAACTTGCTTTCTAGTTTGAGAAGCAATGGTGGCTAGGTTAGGACGATCATGGACAGCATGGTGGCTCCTTGGAATGAATTTGTGTGATTTAGGGTTAAGGAATAGGGTTGCTTTTATAGAGGTTTAAACTTATGTGAGTCGTTAGATCATCCTAGGAGCAATCGCAACCGTTAAGACTAGATAAAGTTATACAGAATTGGCACCTATGCCTTAGTGACTCAGCAGCAAGTCAGAAAAGACTCAGCAACAGGTCAGAAAATCGTCACTGTTTGGATCTGGGCGAGGGGGTAGGTCGACCCCTAGGTCGACCTGTATAGGGGAGGTCAACCCCCAGTCGACCTGGCCTGGGGCAGGAAAAATCCCGCCCAGCCAGATTCATCGTTTTCGTTTGAATTTGGAATTTAAATATGAACTGTTTTAATTTATTTAAATTCCTGAAACTTCTGAGGGCCATAACTTCCTCATACAAAGTACGATTTACGAAAACTTGGACCCTATTCCAAGCAGAATTTCGAGACGAACGCAATGGCGTAACCCGTTTCCCTTAATTATCACTTTAAAAATTAAGTATTCTTTAATTCTTTCTTTTAATTGACATAGAAAATTCAGGGTGTTACATTCTCCCCTCCTTAAAGGATTTCGTCCTCGAAATCTTCAAGTCAAGAAGAATGTATATTCAACCATCCAATCATCCATCTACTCAACCATCAAACACAGGCGTCCATTGTCCTTAAAAAGACTTCTAATGCTTTCATGATCGTACGCATAGTGTGTGTACATGTCCTTATCTAATGCAAAATCAGGCGGTCCACTGATTCATTTGACCTCCTTAATGTGAATTATGTCAGTGTCATGAGTCCATTATGTATGCGATTATTCCTAATCATTCTTTCTACATGAATGCACAATTACTCATACAAATGCAACGTCCATATGATAACACATCAAGTTCAATCCATATACAAATACATATATGCATATGCAATATGAAAGTGACTGAGTCGATCTAGTACCTAATGTGTGTGTGTATATGCATCCACGAGCAACCACTAGCAACCTCTTGCAGTAACTTGCAACCATCAACCATAACATGTTTCAAATACATGTTTACATCCATTGGTTTCTACCTAAGGATAAAGAATAGGACCGAGCAGATATACATAAAAGATAGATATAAGCATGTGTAAACTTATGGAAAGGAGATCAAGGAGGTACCCTCAAAAAGAAAAGGGTAGACTGCGCGTATTTTTCTCTCAGTTTCCCAAGTCGCGTCTTCCTCAGCGTCAATCCATTGAACTTTAACAAGCTTGACTTCACGGTTGTGTAGCTTTTTGACTTCCGTACCCAAGATACGAGTTGGAGCTCTTCTCACAGTCGCTTCTCGTTCCACTTCTACTGCCTCTAGTATACTTGGCTCCACAACTTCCGCAGACTCATGTAATCACTTTCGTAGTTGAGAAACATGAAAAACATTATGAACTCTAGCCAGTCTTTCGGGTAGCTCTACTCTGTAAGCCATTGTCCCAATCCTTTCATTGATAGGAAATGGTCCTACAAATCTTGGTGCCAACTTTCCTACGGACCCAAAGCGAATGATATTCCTCAAAGGAGATACTTTAAGGAACACCCTATCTCCAACCTCAAACTCAAGGTCGATCCTTCTTTTGTCTGTGTAGGACTTCTGTCTATCTTGTGCAGTCTTCATTCGTCTTCTTATCAAGTCCACCTTTTCTGAAGTTTCTCTAATCATGTCTGGACCAAGTACAATCTTGTCTGTAGACTCTCACCAACAAGTTGATGATCGGCATGGCCTTCCATATAAAGCTTCGAAGGGTGCCATTCCTATTGTGGCTTGGTAGCTATTTTTGTAGGCAAATTCCACCAAAGGAAGATGATCCTCCCATGTTCCTCCAAAATCATGAATGCACAGTCTCAAGAGATCTTCTAGTACTCTGTTCACCCTTTCCGTATGACCATCGGTTTGAGGGTGATAGGCAGTGCTTAAGCATAGCTGTGTGCCAACAGCCTCTTGCAAACTCTTCCAAAACTCGCTCATAAAGATAGGATCTCGATCACTCACTATACTGGAGGGTATCCCATGGAGTCGAACTATCTCTTTAAGATAAATAGTTGCTAGAGACGAGGCAATCCTTCTACTCCTAACAGGTATAAAGTGAGCGCTTTTAGTGAGCCTGTCCACTATTACCCAAATACTGGTATTGCCCCTTCTTGACCTAGGCAACTCATCAACAAAGTCCATCGAAATGCTATCCCGTTTCCACTGTGGGATCTCTAGAGGATGAAGCAGACCACCAGGCTTCTTCTTCTCCGCTTTGACTTTCTGGCATATCAAGCACTTAGCAACGAACTCAGCTACATCCTTCTTCATTCCATTCCAAAAGAAAACCCTTTTTATGTCTTTATGCATCTTGTCTCCACCTGGGTGTATGGTCAGCTTAGAATGGTGTGATTCTTCGATAACCATCTTCACCAAATCTCTTGCTTGTGGGACGCATAGTCTTCCATCCCGTCTAACCCAACCCTTATCATCGATGGAATATCTATTGAGGTGACTAGAAGTCTCACCCCTAATTAGCTTATCCACCATATCAACTAGCTGAGGGTCTTCTCGTTGTGCGGTTCCTATTGAGTCCAAAAGAGTAGGCCGCACCTCTAGCAATGCTAACAGACCAGGTACAAATTCAGAGGAGGGTCTAAAGTCAAAGTTATCTATGTACTCCAAGCTTTGCCTTTCTACAAAGATAGGGCTTAACGTCAGCTTCTTTCTACTCAAGGCGTCTGCTACCACATTGCCCTTGTCAGGGGTACAGGAAATCTCAAAATCATATGAGGCCAGAAATTCCATCCACCTTTGTTGTCTTAAGTTAAGATCTTTTTTTGGAAAAGGTACTTTAATGATTTGTGGTTAGTAAACAATTCAAACCTTTCTCCTAATAGATAATGACGCCATGCTTAAGAATCATGAGTTGGGTAGTTCTTCTCATGTACCTTTAATTGCCTTCCCCCATAACAAACTACCTTGCCTTCTTGCATCAAGACATCGCCTAATCCTGTACCGCATGCGTCTGTGTATACGGTAAACATTTTGCTCCCATCAGGCAACGTCAGAACTGGGGCTGTTGTTAGAGCCCTTTTCAAATGTTGGAAAGAAATATCGCAATCCAAATCCCAAGCGAAAGTTAGGTTCTTCTTTGTCAATCTTGTGAGTGGGGCTGAGATTTTTGCAAAGTCTTTAATGAACTTTTCGTAAAAGCCTGCTAGCCCGAGAAAACTTCGAACTTCGGTTGCTTTCCGTGGAACCTTCCAATCTTGCACCGCAACTACTTTTGCGGGGTCCACAGTTATCCCCTCTTTGGACACCACATGTCCAAGAAACCTCACTTCTTCTCTCCAGAAATGACATTTGGAGAATTTGGCTTTCAGCTGATGTGCACAAAGAGTATCCATGACTTCCCTTAAATGCAAAGCATGCTGTTCTTCATTCTTCGAGAAAATCAAAATGTCTTCTACGAAGACCACCACAAACTTATTAAGGAACTCCCTGAACACCCTGCTCATCAGGTCAACGAAATAAGCGAGTGAGTTTTTCAAGCCAAAAGGCATGACAAGCCATTCGAAGAAACCATCCGGGGTTCTGAATGCGGTCTTATCAATGCTGTCTTCAGCCACTCTTAGCTGATGAAACCCGGTAGCCAGATCTAGTTGGGAGAAAACCGACACACCTACAAGCTGATCGAACAAGTCGTCTATTCTTGGAAGTGGGTGCCTATTCTTCTGGTCAGCTTGTTTAGCTCCCTATAGTCAACGCATAGGCGAACTGAACCATCTGCTTTGGTTGTGAATATTACTGGAGCACTCATTTAGAAATACTCCGCCTTATAAACCCTTTTTCGAGTAGCTCTTTGACTTGCTTGCTGAGCTCTTTTCTCTCCCTTGGAGCCATGTGTCTAACGGGTAGAGCTACGGGTTTTGCATTATCAACAAGGTATATGTGGAAGTCTATCTCCCACTTCGGAGGAAAGCCCTTCACCTCTTCAAATACATCTTAGTACTCACAGACTACTCTAACAGACAGCAGGTTTTCAACAGACGCATCAAGAGATTCTAGGTAGCTAAGCATAACAAAATGTATGGGATTACAAGAGATTTCGAGATCATAAGTCTAACCACTCTCTTTTCACAATCGAGGATGAAACCTTTACTGGATAACCAATCCATCCTTAGAATCAACCCATAGCCCGTGAAGCCCAAAACATAAGCATTACATCTAAATCCAACGCTTAGTATAGGAATTTCCAAATCCAAACAAATCATTGACAAATAAGCCGAGCCCCCAATTGGATTTGAAATAACCAAGGGATCCTCTACTATACTAGTGTCTAGATGCAGAGATTTAACTAAACCAGTAGATATAAAAGAGTGCGATGTGTTAGAATCAAAGAGTGTACGAACATGATGATCAAAAAGATAAACTAAACTCTCAACTGAAATATTTATACCTCGTTCTTGCGGAGGTGCTAGGAGAGCGTGAACCTGCCCTCTAGAAGTAGATCCAGCTCTCTGCCCTTGCCCTTGCCTTCTTGGGTAGTCCTTAGCCATGTGTCTTCTCTCGCCATACTGAAACCAACCACCCATCTTCCTCTTCTTCTTTCTGCTGTAACAACCCGTATTTTGATAACGTGTTATAACCATAAATCTAGGCAGAATTAAATTTTAAAATAAGAACCAAGGGAAACGGGTTGCGCCATTGCGTTCGTCTCGGAATTCTACATGAAAGCGAGTCTGAGTTTTCGAAAATCGGAGTCCGTATGACCAAGTTATGGCTCCCCAAAGATTCAGAAATTTTCAGAGTTCAAAATAGTTCGAATTCGAGTTTAAATTCGAATTTCAAAACCCAGACAGACTGGGCGGGAAATTTCCCGCCCAGCACCCCAGGTCGACTGGGGTGTCGATTGGGCAGTCGACACCCCCAGGACCAGGTTGACTGCGCAGTCGACTAGGGTGTCGACCTGGTCCCCGAACCTGGTTTGGGCCTGGTTGCTCCTACTTGACCCTGTTGGCTTGTTTGAGGGCCTATGACAATTTTTGGCGGTTCAGATCGATTCTATGGTTTATCCTATGACCTAAACTAGTTGATACAACTATGAAAACACCCTAAGACCTAGGCTAATCCACAACAAATCTTTCAAGCACCATTATGCTGCTAAGTCTCCTCTTGAACCATGGCCGACGCCTCCAACTTGAAGCTTAAACATTCAAACTAGATCCAAATCGAAGGCCAACGTTTCTACAACAATTCAAGGGAATAGATCAACATCCCAACAATGATCCTACGACAATTTCGGTTTTTAGTTCTCAAAAACCATGATCTGTAAGCCCAAGTTACTCTTAGATCTAAACTCTAAACTTAATACGGACATGTGTAAATTGAAGTTGAACATAAACATGATAACTACTTGAGACCTACTCTTGTATATCTTTGATCTATGACTATTCCTTTTTGATATATTATTTTAGATCTACTCTTGTTCACCCTAGATCTATTCACCTTGAACCTATTACCGTTCATATTGAACCTTGATTTGTGGAATACTGATAAGAACTTGATTTAGGGGCCTGTTCATGTCATAACCTAAACCATATCATTATTTTAACATGCCTGTGATGTTGTGATGTTGAAACTATTGCTAGTCACAAATTTAGGATTATCACCTTATGTCATTTATAGCTATGTTTATCACCCTATTTCATATGCCAGTGATGTTATGATCATATCTCAAGTTACACCATGCTTGCCTTGAAATCACCTTTGCCACTTTATACCCATCCTTGTTATGTTATTCCCTAGTTACATCTATTGCCTTGATTCGAATTCACGAGCGTTGGGGATGCGATTTGGGTAGTTTAGGAAAACCTGAATTTAGTATGAACTTGAAAACATGAATATCGTTATAACTTGGGCTTGGATAGGAACATGAACTTGACATGAAATTATACTTGAAAACATGAATTTGGGACATGACACTTAGATAACTTGAACGTGGCCAACTCGAGGTTGGGTTCAGTTTGCAGTATAAATCTGCCCAGAACCGCCCGGCGAATCCAGTAACTGCAAACAATAGGACCCAATGTGAGTAGTTGGTCATATCGCACTCGAAACCCGAGGTTAGACTAGGTTATGGTGTAAAACTGCCCGGACCCGCCCGGCACATCCAGTAACCATAACCAAGTCTAATGTGAGAGGATAGGGGTGCATTAAGTAAATTAATTCCACTGGATAGGGTTAAGTCATGGACCACTTGAATATACTTAACCAATTTGACACTTTGATTTGATAGGGTTAAGTCATGAACTGCTTGAACACACTTAACCAACCTGACACATGATTCGTAGGACTAAGTCTTGAACTAGAACGACACACTTAGTCAATTTTGACATGACACGTAGATGGGGTTAAGTCTCGATTTTAAATGAAAACTTAACCTGCTTAACGAAACCCTAGTTACGCGGTCCTTTTCAGCAGTAACCAACTAGATGTATCACGGTACCCTAGGACTAGGCAGGGGGGCACGATTGCTGGGCTGATTGTAAGTGACCAGAACGACAGCTGAGTTGGTGCGCCATTGTAGGTTATGGCGGACTAGGGTCGTGCACTTAGTCCGGAGTTGAAAAAGCAGGCACTGGGCATCAGTAGGATTATCTGTGCATTCTTGATTCGTGTGGGTGGTTGGCACCCTAGGGCTTGATACACCCTATGGTGGACCTAGCACAGGTGACTACATTTGTGATAGGGCCGTATGACACAGAAACACGACGAGCTAGACTTGTAGGGAGCAGATCGATTAGATCATGCCGTTGGACCCCGAATTGGGTCACTTCACGATATTGGGCCGAGGGATTATTTCTTGATTTATAGTTGACATGTGATTAGTATACCAGTATAGTTGGTATGGCGAACCTTGAATACGCAATGTTAGACTTGAGTTATCTTGTTAGCTTAGTTATCATGTCAGACTTATCATCATTCCTATGTTTAATTCCAGTTTATTCATGTCTTGTTAACTTTACTAGTTTCTATGCTGATAGTCACTAGGGCTTACCAGTCTTTTTGACTGACCCGTTTTCTTTTGCCTCTTTGTCTTTCGTTCTCCCCCTAGGTTCTCAGGGAGGAAACTCTAGCTCTTAGCTTGGACTTTGCTTGCTTTCTGACAGCTCACGTACGGTTTGGTCTTGAGCTATGCTATAGCTGCACTCATGCACTTTTTGGGGAATAATATTTTACTTATGTTGTTTTAAGTACTTTGCTTGTTTAGAACTTGATGTAATGAAATAATGACTTGGCATTTTGATGTAAGAGGTTTTGACTCTATTTTTCAGTAATGAGATTTGGTTTTAAAGTTTATATCCACTGCTTTATATACTCTATTTTATCTATGTTCTGTCTTGTGTTATCTCTGTGCCTGTTTACTAGATAATACCCCTCCAAAGCTAGGGCATTCCCTTTGTGAGTGACCCTAGCGGAGTTGGGGTGTTACATTTGGTATCAGAGCAGAAGGTTACTTGACTGGGAAAAAGTTTTAAAAACCTTCTGAAACTATTTTCAAAACCGTTTATAAAGAAGCAGTTTTCAAGAAAAGTTTTATTTTTAAGAAAAGGCTATTCCCCAAAAGCCATTAGCACTTTCCTTTGTTTCCTCGTTTGAATCTTTTTCCTTTTCGCTTTTCAGCATGTCTGATCTTAACCTTCCAGAGGGAGTACCCATACCTAGCTGGTTTCGAAGATACTTGGAAGCTAGGGCCAACGGCGCGGGCCCGGCAGATATCCCTCCTCCTCCTCCCCCGGTGGCCATGGTTCCTCCTCCTCCGGGTACCGCCTTCGCCAAAATATGCAAGGACTTTATAGGAATGGGTGGCAAGAACTTCGTTGGAATTGAAACCTTCGTTGAGGCGCGAAACTGGCAAAAAGAGACTGAAGACTTGTTTTTTATTTTCGATATGGAGGATCATAGGAAAGTTCAGTTGGCAGCATGGTTGTTGAAAGAGGAAGCTGCATTTTGGTGGGAAGTCACCAATGCTACCAGGCCAATTGAGACTTGGGCAGACTTTAGAGAGAGGTTTGGGCTTAAGTTTTTATCATCCACAGAAGCGAGCCTTCAGATGGAGAGGTTCCTGGCACTCAAGCGAGGGGACATGTCAGTTAGGGAATACGTGAATAAGTTTAATCAGCTTGCTCGGTTTGGTTTGGACATAGTCAACACGGCTGAGAAGAAGGCTCTACGCTTTGCTCGAAGATTGAGTGAGCCACTCCACACTATGGCCATGACTCATGTACCCATGGGGGCGACCTTTGAAAGCTTGGTGAATATGGCCCCACTTCATGAAGAAGACGAGAATGGCAAGAAGAAGGTCAAGGAGAATGAGTCTCAAGACAAGAAGGTAGACTCGGAGAAAGGAGGAAAGAATAGCAACAACAAGAATGACAAGTCACGTGAGAAAAGAAAATGCAACTTTTGTGGTATTGACGGGCATATAGTCCAGGACTGTAGGAAGAAGAAGATGAAGATAGGAGCATGTTTTCAATGCGGTGAAACTGGACACATCAGCAAGAACTGCCCTAAGAAGCAAGGGCAAGCCCCGCAAGAAGGACCTTCTAGGGGTACATCTTTAACTTCTTTTCCCAAGATACTCTGTTTTATCTTGTATATCCTTTCGATCCTGTCTTGAGAACCTTAGGTAGAATCCTATAAATGTAAACATGTATTTGAAACATGTTATGGTTGATGTTTGTGGATGGTTGCAAGTGATTGCTCGTGGTGCATAACACACATTAGGCACTAGATCGGCTCATACACATTTTCATATTGCATATGCATGAGTGTTTATACTTATTTATGGATGAAATTGAATGTGTTATCATATGAATGTTGCATATGGATGAATGTTTGTGCACACATATAGTGCTTACGTGACTAGGATTATTTGCATACATGTTGGATTCATGACACTAAACATATTTTGCATTAGAAAGATCAATCAGGCCTGATCATTTGCATTAGATAAGGAGCATATACACACACTTTCTGCATATGTTCATACAACATTAGAAATCTCTTAAGGACAATGTTTGCTTGTGGATGATGTTTTGAGTAGATGGATGATGGATGGTAGGATACGTTCTTCCTAACTTAGAGATTTCAGGGACGAAATCCTTTAAGGAGGGGAGAATGTAACAACCCGTATTTTGATAAAGTGTTATAACCATAAATCTAGGAAGAATTAAATTATAAAATAAGAACTAAGGGAAACGGGTTACGCCATTGCGTTCGTCTCGGAATTCTGCATGAAATTGAGTCCGAGTTTTCGAAAATCGGAGTCCGTATGACCAAGTTATGGCTCCCCAAAGTTTCAGAAATTTTCAGAGTTCAAAATAGTTCGAATTCGAGTTCAAATTCGAATTTCAAAACCCAGACAGACTGGGCGGGAAATTTCCCGCCCAGCACCCCAGGTCGACTGGGGAGTCGACTGGGCAGTCGACACCCCCAGGACCAGGTCGACTGCGCAGTCGACTTGGGTGTCGACCTGGTCCCCGAACCTGGTTTGGGCCTGGTTGCTCCTGCTTGACCCTGTTGGCTTGTTTGAGGGCCTGTGACGATTTTTGGTGGTTCAAATCGATTCTAGGGTTTATCCTATGGCCTAAACTAGTTGTTGCAACTATAAAAACACCCTAAGACCTAGGCTAATCCACAACAAATCTTTCTAACACCATTATGCTGATAAGTCTCCTCTTGAACCATAGCCGCCGCCTCCAACTTGAAGCTTAAACATTCAAACTAGATCCAAATCGAAGGCCAACGTTTCTACAACAATTCAATGGAATAGATCAATATCTCAACAACGATCCTACAACAATTTCTGTTCATAGTTCTCAAAAACCACGATCTGTAAGCCCCAGTTACTCTTAGATCTAAACTCTAAACTTAATATGGACATGTGTGAATTGAAGTTGAACATAAACATGATAACTACTTGAGACCTGCTCTTGTATATCTTTGATCTATGACTATTCCTTTTTGATCTATTATTTTAGATCTACTCTTGTTCACCCTAGATCTATTCACCTTCAACCAAGTACCGTTCATATTGAACCTTGATTTGTGGAATACTGATAAGAACTTGATTTAGGGGCATGTTCATGTCATAACCTAAACCCTATCATTATTTTAACATGCCTGTGATGTTGAAACTATTGCTAGTCACAAGTTTAGGGTTATCACCTTATGTCATTTATAGCTATGTTTATCACCCTATTTCATATGCCAGTGATGTTATGATCATATCACAAGTTACACCATGCTTGCCTTGAAATCACCTTTTCCACTTTATACCCATCCTTGTTATGTTATTCCCTAGTTACATCTATTGCCTTGATTCGAATTCACGAGCGTTGGGGATGCGATTTGGGTAGTTTAGGAAAACCCGAATTTAGTATGAACTTGAAAACATGAATATCGTTATAACTTGGGCTTGGATAGGAACATGAACTTGACATGAAATTATACTTGAAAATATGAATTTGGGACATGACACTTAGATAACTTGAACGTGGCCAACTCGAGGTTGGGTTGAGTTTGCAGTATAAATCTGCCCGGAATCGCCCGGCGAATCCAGTAACTGCAAACAATAGGACCCAATGTGAGTAGTTGGTCATATCGCACTCGAAACCCGAGGTTAGACTAGGTTATGGTGTAAAATTGCCCGGACCCGCCCGGCACATCCAGTAACCATAACCAAATCTAATGTGAGAGGTTAGGGGTGCATTAAGTAAATTAATGCCAATGGATAGTGTTAAGTCATGGACCACTTGAATATACTTAACCAATTTGACACGTTGATTCGATAGGGTTATGTCATGAACCGCTTGAACACACTTAACCTACCTGACTCATGATTCGTAGGACTAAGTCTTGAACTAGAACGACACACTTAGTCAATTTGACATGACACGTAGATGGGGTTAAGTCTCGATTTTAAATGACAACTTAACCTGCTGAACGAAACCCTAGTTACACGGTCCTTTTCAGCAGTAACCCACTAGATGTATCACGGTAGCCTGGGACTAGGCAGGGTGGGGCACGATTTCTTGGCTGATTGTAAGCGACCAGAACGACGGCTGAGTTGGTGCGCCATTGTAGGTTCAGGCGGACTAGGGTTGTGCACTTAGTCCGGAGTTGAAAAAGCAGGCATTGGGCATCAGTAGGATTATCTGTGCATTCTTGATTCATGTCGGTGGTTGGCACCCTAGGGCTTGATACACCCTATGGTGGACCTAGCACAGGTGACTACATTCGTGATAGGGCCGTATGACACATATACACGACGAGCTAGACTTGTAGGGAGCCGATCGATTAGATCATACCGTTGGACCCCGAATTGGGTCACTTCACGATATTGGGCCAAGGGATTATTTCTTGATTTATAGTTGACACGGGATTAGTATACCGGTATAGTTCGTATGGCGAACCTTGAATACACAATGTTAGACTTGAGTTATCTTGTTAGCTTAGTTATCATGTCAGACTTATCATCATTCCTATGTTTAATTCCAGTTTATTCATGTCTTGTTAACTTTACTAGTTTCTATGCTGATAGTCACTAGGGATTACTAGTCTTTTTGACTGACCCGTTTTCTTTCGCCTCTTTGTCTTTCATTCCCCCCCCCCCCCCAGGTTCTCAGGGAGGAAACTCTAGCTCTTAACTTGGACTTTGCTTGCTTTCTGACAGCTCATGTAAGGTTTGGTCTTGAGCTTTGCTATGGCAGCACTCATGCACTTTTTGGGGAATAATATTTTACTTATGTTGTTTTAAGTACTTTGTTTCTTTAGAACTTGATGTAATGAAGTAATGACTTGGCATTTTGGTGTAAGAGGTTTTGACTCTATTTTTCAGTAATGAGATTTGGTTTTAATGTTTATATCTGCTGCTTTATATACTCTATTTTATCTATGTTCTGTCTTGTGTTATCTCTGTGCCTGTTTACTAGATAATACCCCTCCAAAACTAGGGCATTCCCTTTGTGAGTGACCCTAGCGGAGGTGGGGTGTTACATCTGCAGTCCTTAATCAGATGTCTAGGAATGCCACAAAAATTACACTTCCTCTTGTCATGGGGTTTGTTTTTCTTCCTGGCCTTCTTTGAATCTGTCTTCTTATTCTACGATTCCTCCACTTTCTTATCTTGAGGTAGTTCCACCTTTGTCTCTTTTTTGCCAACCTTATCTTCTTCTTGTACCAGTTCCATGTCCACCAGTCTCTCATAAGTCGCACCCATAGGTATATGGGACATAGCTACGCTGTGTAGTGGCTCATTCAACCCTTTAACAAAGCGGAGAGCCTTCTTACGTGGAGTGTTCACCAACTCCAATCCGAATCTAGCCAGCTGGTTGAATTGGTTGACGTATTCCTTGACCGACATACTTCCCTGTTTGAGAGCTAAGAACTTCTCCATCTGTAGGCTTCGTTCAGCTTGTGAGAGGAACTTCATTTCAAACCTCATTCTAAAATCTATCCATGTTTCAACTGGTCTTTCAGCATTAGTAACTTCCCATCTATAGGAGGCTTCGTCTTTAAGCAACTATACAGCCAACTGTATCTTCTGCCTATCGTGCACTTTGAAGATAACAAACAAATCCTCAGTTTCTTTGAGCCAGTTCCTAGCTTCCATGAATGATTCAGTTCTATTAAAGTTCTTTCCAACCATGGCTCGAAAGTCTCTACATATCTTTGAGAAAGTATTTGCATGTGGAGGAGGAGGAACCGCTGCAACTGGGGGAGGAGGAACATCTGCTGGGCCTGCGACATTAGCCCTAGCCTCTAGGTACCTTCTGAACCAGCCAGGTACCGACATGCACTCTGGAAGGTTAAGATTCCTAGACATGCTGAAACGAAAAAAGATTCAAAACAAAGGATAGAAAGATAGTGCATATAGCTTTGGGGATTATGCCTTTTAAAATAAAATAAAAACACTTTTTCTTGAAAAATGCTTCTATAAACTTCTTTTTGAAAATTAGTTTTCAAAAACTTTTATCTGATCTGGTAAACCTTTGCTCTGATACCAAGTGAAACACCCCACATTCGTTAAGGTCACTCACAAAGGGAATGCCTTAACTTCGGTGGAGAATTATAGGTAAAAGATACAGATAATTTACAAGACAGATATATATAAACAGCGGAAAAATTAAATTTATTTCATAAGTACGTGGTTCAGTTAAAACATTACAACAACTGCCTCAAACGAACTTCCAGATTATTACAACAAAATCTTTGTCTTGAACTAAAACATAAAGAAACATTAAAACAACAATAAGGCAGCATAAATCCCCAATAAGAGAGTATCCAAAACCATAGCCCAAGGAAAGAGATTCGAAGCAATACATCTACTCTCTTCAAGCTGGAAATGATCCAAACTAAGCTGAAGTATTCCCTCCCTGCGGACCTAGGGGGGCGGCGGAACGGAAGAAAAGAAGACGAAAGAAAATGGGCCAGACATGAGTCTGGTAAGTCCAGTGATTATTTAGCATGTAAACAAGAAAAAGGATTATGACATGAATAAACTGAATCTAGGACAACACCCTAGAAATAAAATAATAAGACTGAATATGTTATCGCACTCATTTTAACTTCTCTGCACCCCCTTACAAGTGTTTCAACTAGCATCATCTGTTCAAGATAAATGATCCTCTTTTTATCGATCAGCTCCTACTCGTATACGTTTACCACTTGTGTCATTCGGCCCCACTTGATTGTAGATACCTGTGCTGGTCCGACCATAGGGTGTATCAAATCCTATGGTGGCAACCCGACACAATTCAAGATGCACAGTGTATAACTACTGATGCCCAGTGCCTACATTTTCCACTCCGGAATACGTGCATTCCCCGCACTCCATCGGAACCTACACTGATGCACCACCCGCCGTTTTTTTTACCGCTTATAATCAGCCCTGTAGTCGTGCCCCACCCTGCCTAGTTCAGGGTACCATGATACATCTATGTGGGTTACTGCTGAAATGGGTCCCCGTTACTAGGGATTCCTAATCAACATGTTAAAATGGTTAAGTGTTCTCAAATTAACCTAACCCCACCCATCAGTTTAATTAACATGTTGCATTGGTTAAGTGTTGCCTTAATAACTTAATCATACCATTCCTGTCTTAGCTTTAATTCATTCATTAAAGCACCAACCACTCACATTATATATGTATTGTTGTGGTTGCTGGATGCGCCGGTCGATTCTGAGCAGTCTTACACCGCAACTCAATCTAAACTCGGGTTCTTTTGGGCTTGATGCACTAACCTCTGACAATAGAAATATATTGTTACGGTTGCTGGATGTGCCGGGTGGTTCTGGGCAGTCTTACACCGTAACTCAATCTAATCTCGGGTTAGGCATATTCATCTTTTTTCTTAATTTACATATTTACCTTTCATATTTACATGTAAATTATCCACAATTATGGCCATTCAAGTCTGCCCCATTCACCATCTAAATCATATTCAAAAAATTTAGGTACATAAATTATACTATTTTTATGCCACTAATCATTCATATATTTATGGGCCAAATTATGCCAATAATATGAAATTTAAGGTTTTCCCAACGTTACCCCATTATACGTTCGCAAAATTAACACAAAATGTTAGGATCTCAACTTAGCCTAACTTATATACAGAAGAGGAAAGAAAGGAGCATGTACCATTCATACAACATAAAATAATAAGGATCTAACTAAACATGTGTCATGTAAATGTGGCATAAAATAATGAACTTGCATTTTTGGATCCAGTTAACATGAGTCTTAAACATATGAAATTACCCAAATCCAACTAGGCATGTAAATGTAAACTTTTATTTTGGATCCAATAAACATGAATCTTAAGCATATAGAATTATACAAGTTCAACTAGGCATGTGAATGTGAACTTTTAATTTTGGATCCAATAAACATGAATCTTAAGCATATAGAATTACACAATTTCTACTAGGCATGTGAATGTAAAATTTTAATTTTGGATCCAATTTTTATAGATCTAAATGTAGATCTAAACATAATACATGTCTTAGCCTAACAACTTGCATGTTACATAACATGAAAAATTCCCCAAATTTACATAATACACGATTGGTTTAACATCAACATAATAACCAATCTCATAAGCATATACGATTAAATCGTTACAAGAATAGACATGAATCAACATCATCATTATCTTACAACTAGGAATTACTCTAGTTTTCACTTTATTGCAAATCGTAACTTTTAATCATTCACATCTAAATAATAACAGGACTTACAAAGAAAAGAAAGTCTTGTTTTCTGGGTTCTGTTTTCTGAAACTGAAAAGCAATCCCTTGACGAAGACTATCAATGTAACAACCCGTATTTTCAATAACCTGTTATAACATAAATTGAAACAGAATTTAATTCTAAAATCTGAATCAAGGGAAATGGGCTATGCCATTACGTTCGTCTCGGAAAAATACGCGAAATAGAGTCCGAGTTTTCGAAAATCGGAGTCCGTATGAAGAAGATATGGACGAACGAAGTTTGGCAGAAAAACCCGAAAACTAGCCAGAATGCACTGGCGCACTTGTGAAGTGCGCCAACACAATAAATGCATTGGCGCACTTGTGAAGTGCGCCAATACATTTTTACACTGGCGCACTTGGGAAGTGCGCCCGTGTCAAGCCAGAAAACCTGCACAATTTCTAGAGAGTTCTGTGGTTGGGTGCACCAGTTTGGAGTTTGGGCTTGGTCTTAGGGCTGGTTTTTGGAAGGCTCCGAAATCTAAGGGTCCTAATCTAATTTAGGGTTAATCTAAGGGCCTAAAACACTAGCCTAATCTATAAATAAGACCCTAACCTACCCTAAATCATTCATTATTCATTCTAGCAACTAAACTATGTCAAAATCAAACCTCTCATGGCCTCCACTCTCTTCATACAATTCCTAAATCAATTCCTAAGTGATATTCCATGCATACAAGTGTATTTAGGCTTGTATGATCCTCTTTAGCTTGCATTAAATCTTGTTTCTCTATTGGCATCATAAAAGAGGAGTCTTGATCAAGTTTGCTTGCATTTTGGGGTTTTAATTAGTTGCATAAGGGGTTTCTTACATTTGCTAAACTCATTTGAGTCCGCATAAGCATTGTAAGCCCTATTCCTTTCATACTTGAACTTTAAAGTTAAATGTATGATATGCAAGTTTATATGCAAGTTATCATATGTGATGCAAGTTTTGTTATGCAAGTTTGGTTTGCAAGTTGTCATATGATATGCAAGTTATACTATGCAAGTTTGATATGTAAGTTGTCATATGATATGCAAGTTTTATTATGCAAGTATGATATGCAAGTTGTCATGTGTTATGCAAGTTTTGTATGCAAGTTTGATATGCAAGTTGTCATATGTTATGCAAGTTGATATGCAAGTTTATCATGTTGTAATATGCAAGTTTATAGGCAAGTAAGTCATGTTATGGTATGCAAGTATGTTATGCAAGTTTGGGTTGAACATTTTGTTCATGCTATCATGTTATGCATGCATATGAACACTATGCAAGTTAAAATGATGTTATGCATGCATATGAACTTTATGCAAGTTGAAACAATGTTATGTATGCATATGAACACTATGCAAGTTAAAATGATGTTTTGCATGCATATGAACTTTATGCAAGTTGAAACCATGTTATGTATGCATATGAACACTATGCAAGTTAAAATGATGTTATGCATGCATATGAACTTTATGCAAGTTGAAACCATGTTATGCATGCATATGAACACTATACAAGTTAAAATGATGTTATGCATGCTTATGAATATTTTGCAAGTTGATAACAAGATATGCAAGTTTATGATCACATCTTTGTCTCATATGCCACCATGTTGAACTTGTGGCTTCAACTCTTTTATGTCATGATTATGCAAAGTTCCCTCTTTCTATCCTTTATGTGCTATTGCGATATGTAAGCGATGGGATTGCGTTTGGGGTTGGGTAAACTTAAAAGACATAAAAACGTAAGCTTGGGAATTTACCTATTAAGTTAGGTCTACCCATTGGGAATTTACCTATTAAGTTAGGTCTACCCAATTGCTTGAAAAACTTGTAATGTGTTTTGGAAACATGGTGGACATGACACTTAGAAAAGATAAGTGTGACCAACTCGAGGTTGGGTTGAGTTTGTAGCATAAACCTACCCGGAACCGATCGGCTTAACTAGTGGCTACAAGCAATAGGACCCAATGTGAGTAGTTGGTCATGTTGCACGTGAAACCCGAGGTTAGACTAAGTTGTGGTGTAAACCTACCTGGACCCGCCCGGCCTAACTAGTAACCACAACAAGGTCTAATGTGAGAGGTTGGGTGCATTAAATTAATTAATGCCACATGATAGGGTTAAGTCATGAACCTTGGGTACACTTAACCAACTTGGTACTTGGATGAGTTGGGTTAACCACGTTTAACCCATTAAGGAAACCCTAGTTGTGTGGTCCTTTGCACCAGTAACCCTCTTAGTTGTATCATGACACCCTAGGGACTAGGCTAGGGAGGGGCACAATTACTGGGATGCCATGTAAGCGACCAAACGACGGCTGAGTAGGTGCGCCGGTGTGGGTTCAGGCGGGCCATGATCGTGCACATGGTCCGGAGTTGAAAAAGCAGGCACGGGCACCAGTAGGTTTTAAACTGTGCGTGCTTGGTTTGTGTCGGTGGTTGACACCCTAGGACTTGATACACCCTAGGGTGGACCTAGCACAGTTTAGCTACACTTCGTAGTTGGGCCGTATGACACAGACACTTGACGAGTTAGGCTTTAGGGAGCCGATCGACTAGACCGTGCTAGTTGGACCTTGGTTTGGGTCATTCTTGATGTTGGGCCAAATTTGGGCCTGGGGATCACTTCTTGTTTACACTTTGTACCTCGTATTGGGGTCACTTCATATTATTGGGCCAAAGCTTGGGCCAAGAGATCAATACTCGTTTATTCAAGTCATGTTAGTTTACTAGTACACCTGTGGTGCAAAACCTTAATCCTGATTATGCGATGACACCTTTATCTACCTTGATAGTTAATCATCATGCTAGTATGTTGTTATCCTTATGTTCATCCCTTGCTGCCCATACAAGTTAACTTTATCAGTTTACATTGATTGTAGTAGGGCTTACTCAGTCTTTTTGACTGACCTGTTTTCTTTCGTCTCTTTTCTTCCGTTCCCCCCCCCCCTCAAGTTCTCAGGGTGGGAACATTGGAGCTTAGCTTGGATCTTTACAGCTTGCTTACTGGATTTGCTCATGTACGGTTTGGACATTGAGCTAGCTATGGTTTATCACTTCATTTTGGGGATAGTACTTTATGTATTTCTGTTTTCAGATGATGTTGTCTTATCTAGACTTGTTTATTGGGAAAATTGATATTATGCTGTACCAGACTTGTTTTGAAATGGTTTAAATCTTCCGCTGATTTATCTATGTTATTTACTCTGTTTACATATATACATATGTTCTTGTTCTGCCTTGATATATCATTTTGCATGTTTACCTGATTCAAACACCCCTCCAAAGTCAGAGTGCTTGCAAGAGTCACCCTGGCGGAGGTGGGGTGTTACATTTGGTATCAGAGCATATGGTTTACGAGAAGGAACAAAAAGGTTTTTTTTAAACTTGTTGGAAAACTATTTTCAAAAACAAGTATAAAGTATTTTCCAAAGAAAAGTCTAGTTTATTTTAAAGGCTATTCCCCAAAAAGCCATTAGCAAAATTCCTTCGTTTTTCTCCATTCTGAATCTATCTTTTTCTTCGTTTTCAGTATGGCCGATAACTTTGCCATTCCGGAGGGAGTACACGTACCTGTTTGGTATAGGAGACTTTTGGAGGCTAGGGCGACCGAAGCCGGCCCCGCAAATATTACTCCTCCTCCGGTAGTTGATGTTCCTCTTCCTCCTGTCGCTGAGGTTCCTCTTCCTCCTTCCCCTCAGCATCCTCAAACTGACTTCGCAGAGATTTGCCAAGATTTTAAGGCGATGGGTTGCAAGAATTTCTTTGGAACCGAGACTTATGTGGAGGCAAGGAATTGGTTGAAAGAAACCGAAGATATTTTTACCTTCTTTAATATAGATGACCGTAGGAAGGTTTTATTAGCAGTGTGGTTGCTAAAGGAAGAAGCTGCACGTTGGTGGGTGGTCACCACCGTTACTAGGCCAATTGAGACTTGGGAAGACTTTCGGGGAAAGTTTGGACTAAGGTTCCTATCACTGAAGCAAGGGGACATGACTATTAGGGAATACATAAATCAGTTTAATCAACTGGCTCAGGTCGGTTTAGACTTAGTTAACACAGCTCAGAAGAAGGCCCTATACTTTGCTCTAGGATTAAACGAGCCATTACATGGTTTGGCCATGACTCATATACCCTTGGGGGCAACTTTCGAGAGTTTGGTGAATATGGCCCTACTTAATGAAGAAAGTAGGAGTGACAAGGAGGAGATCAAGATGAATGATACTCAAGCCAAGAAGACTGATTCCCAGTGGAAAGGAAATCAGGGTAATCCAAGCGGTCAGAGCAGTCAAGGCAATAAGAACAAGAACAAGGGCAAGAACAACAAGAGGAAGTGCCATTATTGCGGTTCAGTTGGGCATCTTAGTAAGGATTGTCGGAAGAGAAAAAGGAATAAGGGTGAATGCTTTTTCTGCGGTGAGACTGGACATTTCAGTAAGGATTGCCCGAAGAAGCAAGGGCAAGGCCAGGGTCAGACTCAGCGTGCTGGACCTTCGAGAGGGCAAGATCATGCTCTCAATGCTGCTCCAGTTCCCGATCGAGGTAGTATTTCTGTTGAAAGCCTTGTATACATTTCTGATTTTCCTGTTCGTACCTTGTTTGATTTTAGTGCATCGCATAGCTTATTTCATCTGATCTAGTTGAAAGTTTGCACCTGATTACTAGTCTAGTTTATGATCCCGTTCAAATCCAATTGGGGTTTTCGCCCACTTGTCTATTATCTACGTGGATTTGAAAAACTCTATCTCTAGGGTAGAGTTCTCGTGTGATGCTTGTATTCTCGGTTTCATGGGGTATGAGTTGATTTTGACTATGGATTGGTTGTCCAGTTTTGGAGCCATTCTTGATTTTTGAGCATAGGGTTGTGAGGCTCATGACTCGCCTCGGTAATACCCTAGGAATTTCTAGTAACCCCATGAGTCTCGTCATGTTGTGTTATCTTAAATCCCTCGACTCGTCTATCGATAGTTTGCAATCGGTGAGGGTGGTCCGAGAATATCCTGATATCTTGGGTGAAGTGAAGGGGGTTACCCCTAAATGAGAAATAGATTTCCGCATTTATCTGGTTGATAATGCCAAGCCAGTTATGTAGCCGGTAAGGCACATGGTCCCGTGAGACGGGAGCTAAGTAAGCAAGTGAAGGAGTTGCTTGAGAAGAACTCCATTCGATGAAGCATTTCCAAGGAAGGTGCTCTAGTAGTATTCGCTACTAATGTGGACAGTTCGCTTCGCCCGTATGTTGATTATCATGAGTTGAACAAGAAGAATAGACAACCATTGCCAAGGATCGATGATGTTTGATCAGCTTGTAGGAACATCTGTTCTCTCTTGATCTTGCTACTGGATTCCATCAGCTCAGGGTAGCTGAGGATAGTATAGACAAGACTGCGTTCAGAACTCCAGATAGGATTCTTCGAATGGCTTGTCATACCGTTCGGCTTGACTAATGCACCCGCATACTTCGCGGACTTGGTAAGTAGGGTGTCTAGGGAGTTCCTGAACGAGTTTGTGGTAATCTTCGTAGATGATATTCTGATCTTCCCAAAGGATGAGGAAGAGCACGCAAGGCATGTCGTGGAGGTGATGGATACGCTTAGAGCGCATCAGTTGAAGGCCAAATTCTCCAAATGACATTTTGGAGAAAAAGGAGTTAGATTTCTTGGGCATATAGTTTCTAAGCAAGGCTTAGCGGTGGATCCCGCTAAAATGGTCGCGGTTCAAGACCGGAAAGATCCGACGAGGACAATTGAAGTAAGAAGTTCTCTCAGTTTAATTAGTTCGTTAGCGTCGCTTGAGCTTAGACCTACCCCTCTGGATCAAGTAGGGACTTCACAGAAAGAAGACCCGCAGTTAGTCGAGATCATGGACAAGTTGATTCGAGGCGAGATGTTAAGACACCTCGCTATAGATAACAAGGGATGGCTAAGACGCGATGAGAGAAAGAAGGTTCTTGAAGATGCACATCACCCGAGGAGGTGGCCAAGTTTGTCCCAAGGTGCATGTGGTGCCAACAGATTAAGGCCGAGTTATAGAAGCCCGGTGGGCTATTATATCCATTGGAGGTCCCCGCAATAGAAGAGGGAAAAGCATCACGAAGGATTTCGTGGATGGACTGCCTAGGTCAAGAAAAGAGAATACGAGCATGTGGGTCATAGTAGGTAGACTCACGAAGAGCGCTCATTTCACTCCGGTAAAGAGCGAAAGGACTGCATCATAGCTAGCGACAGTTTACTTTCAAGAAATAAAGCAGTTGCACGAGGTTCCCTAAAAGTATAGTTAGTAACCATGACTTAATCTTCACCAGTCGAGTTTTGGGATAGTCTATGAGAAGTCATGGGCAAGCAACTGAATCTAAGCACGACCTATCATTCGCAGGCGGATGGTTCATTGGCAACGTGGATTGGTATTTTCGAGAAAAGTTCTGCTGCGTGGAATACTTTATGGTAAGTAAACGAGATCCAGGATTCACTAGTGAATTTTGGAGAGCTTGCATGAAACCATGATGTCATAGTTATGTTTAAGCCAAGAATGATAGAAGAGTAAGTGAAAGAGGAAGACGAGGGGCGACAATGAAATAGGTTCCAACTCATATGTGGAAATAAGAGTTAAGAAGCTAAGAAATCATGAAGTAAAAGACAGTCAAAGCACAGTGGAGTTAAACTCAAGGAAACGTGACTTAGAAGATTGAAGGCTGGATACGCGCATCATATCTCTTTCTAAGAGTATATCCTTGATCCTTGTTTTCCTGCGGAACTTAATCGCATGTTATCTTTTTACGTATATCCTCTCGGTCCCATTCTCGATCCCGTTTCTGTTGTAAACTCCATAAGGGGGTATGACTCATCGGTTAGTAATACATGTCAAGGTTTGAAGGGGTCCGTTAGGTTGACTAAACCTTTTGGGCTTTTATGGAATATGGGTTGGGTTAGGAAAGGACTTCTTGTAATCCAAAAGGAGTATATCTTGCTTATCCTCCCGATCTCTTTAGCACATCTTTTGCTATCCATGTTTGTCTTGTTTATCTAGTTTATCGTGTTAATCTTGTCATGAGAATCTTAGGTAGAAACCCTTTGGTTGAAACATGTGTTTGAAACATGTTATGCTTGATGGTTGCAAGTGGTTGCAAGTGTTTGCAAGTGGTTACTCGTGGATGCATTATACACGATTAGGCACTAGATCGGCTCACACACTCCTCATATTGCATATGCATGAGTGTTTATGCTTATTCATGGATGAAAATTGTGTGTTATCACATGGATGTTGCATATGGATGTATGTGATGTGCACACATATAGATGTTATACATTATGTTAGGAATTGCATACATATGGATTCATTTCACTAACATAATCTGCATTGATGATATTTGCATTAGATAAGTACATATACACATACTTTTGCATATGTTCATACAAGCATTTAGAATCTTGTAAGGACAATGATTGCTCATGGATGATGTTTTGAGTAGACGGATGTTGGATGGTAGGATACGTTCTTCCTAACTTGAAGATTTCGGGGACGAAATCCCTTAAGGAGGGTAGAATGTAACAACCCGTATTTTCAATAACCTGTTATAACAAAAATTGAAACAGAATTTAATTCTAAAATCTGAATCAAGGGAAACAGGCTATGCCATTACGTTCGTCTCGGAAAAATACGCGAAATAGAGTCCGAGTTTTCGAAAATCGGAGTCCGTATGAAGAAGATATGGATGAACGAAGTTTGGTAGAAAAACCCGAAAACTAGCCAGAATGCACTGGCGCACTTGTGAAGTGCGCCAACACAATAAATGCACTGGCGCACTTGTGAAGTGCGCCAATACATTTTTACACTGGCGCACTTGGGAAGTGCGCCCGTGTCGAGCCAGAAAACCTGCACAGTTTCTAGAGAGTTCTGTGGTTGGGTGCACCAGTTTGGAGTTTGGGCTTGGTCTTAGGGCTGGTTTCTGGAAGGCTCCGAAATCTAAGGGTCCTAA
This sequence comes from Allium sativum, assembly GCA_030737875.1. Classification (NCBI taxonomy): domain Eukaryota; kingdom Viridiplantae; phylum Streptophyta; class Magnoliopsida; order Asparagales; family Amaryllidaceae; genus Allium; species Allium sativum. The sequence goes on from CM060926.1 coordinate 340,888,256, forward strand.
TCTAATTTAGGGTTAATCTAAGGGTCTAAAACACTAGCCTAATCTATAAATAAGACCCTAACCTACCCTAAATCATTCATTATTCATTCTAGCAACTAAACTATGTCAAAATCAAACCTCTCATGGCCTCCACTCTCTTCATACAATTCCTAAATCAATTCCTAAGTGATATTCCATGCATACAAGTGTATTTAGGCTTGTATGATCCTCTTTAGCTTGCATTAAAGTCTTGTTTCTCTATTGGCATCATAAAGGAGGAGTCTTGATCAAGTTTGCTTGCATTTTGGGGTTTTAATTAGTTGCATAAGGGGTTTCTTACATTTGCTAAACTCATTTGAGTCCGCATAAGCATTGTAAGCCCTATTCCTTTCATACTTGAACTTTAAAGTTAAATGTATGATATGCAAGTTTATATGCAAGTTATCATATGTGATGCAAGTTTTGTTATGCAAGTTTGGTTTGCAAGTTGTCATATGATATGCAAGTTATACTATGCAAGTTTGATATGTAAGTTGTCATATGATATGCAAGTTTTATTATGCAAGTATGATATGCAAGTTGTCATGTGTTATGCAAGTTTTGTATGCAAGTTTGATATGCAAGTTGTCATATGTTATGCAAGTTGATATGCAAGTTTATCATGTTGTAATATGCAAGTTTATAGGCAAGTAAGTCATGTTATGGTATGCAAGTATGTTATGCAAGTTTGGGTTGAACATTTTGTTCATGCTATCATGTTATGCATGCATATGAACACTATGCAAGTTAAAATGATGTTATGCATGCATATGAACTTTATGCAAGTTGAAACCATGTTATGTATGCATATGAACACTATGCAAGTTAAAATGATGTTATGCATGCATATGAACTTTATGCAAGTTGAAACCATGTTATGTATGCATATGAACACTATGCAAGTTAAAACGATGTTATGCATGCATATGAACTTTATGCAAGTTGAAACCATGTTATGTATGCATATGAACACTATACAAGTTAAAATGATGTTATGCATGCTTATGAATATTTTGCAAGTTGATAACAAGATATGCAAGTTTATGATCACATCTTTATCTCATATGCCACCATGTTGAACTTGTGGCTTCAACACTTTTATGTCATGATTATGCAAAGTTCCCTCTTTCTATCCTTTATGCGCTATTGCGATATGTAAGCGATGGGATTGCGTTTGGGGTTGGGTAAACTTAAAAGACATAAAAACGTAAGCTTGGGAATTTACCTATTAAGTTAGGTCTACCCATTGGGAATTTACCTATTAAGTTAGGTCTACCCAATTGCTTGAAAAACTTGTAATGTGTTTTTGAAACATGGTGGACATGACACTTAGAAAAGATAAGTGTGACCAACTCGAGGTTGGGTTGAGCTTGTAGCATAAACCTACCCGGAACCGACCGGCTTAACTAGTGGCTACAAGCAATAGGACCCAATGGGAGTAGTTGGTCATGTTGCACGTGAAACCCGAGGTTAGACTAAGTTGTGGTGTAAACCTACCCGGACCCGCCCGACCTAACTAGTAACCACAACAAGGTCTAATGTGAGAGGTTGGGTGCATTAAATTAATTAATGCCACATGATAGGGTTAAGTCATGAACCTTGGGTACACTTAACCAACTTGGTACTTGGATGAGTTTGGTTAACCACGTTTAACCCATTAAGGAAACCCTAGTTGCGTGGTCCTTTGCACCAGTAACCCTCTTAGTTGTATCATGACACCCTAGGGACTAGGCTATTGAGGGGCACGATTACTGGGATGCCATGTAAGCGACCAAACGACGGCTGAGTAGGTGCGCCGGTGTGGGTTCAGGCGGGCCATGATCGTGCACATGGTCCGGAGTTGAAAAAACAGGCACGGGCACCAGTAGGTTTTAAACTGTGCGTGCTTGGTTTGTGTCGGTGGTTGACACCCTAGGACTTGATACACCCTAGGGTGGACCTAGCACAGTTTAGCTACACTTCGTAGTTGGGCCGTATGACACAGACACTTGACGAGTTAGGCTTTAGGGAGCCGATCGACTAGACCGTGCTAGTTGGACCTTGCTTTGGGTCATTCTTGATGTTGGGCCAAATTTGGGCCTGGGGATCACTTCTTGTTTACGCTTTGTACCTCGTATTGGGGTCACTTCATGTTATTGGGCCATAGCTTGGGCCAAGAGATCAATACTCGTTTATTCAAGTCATGTTAGTTTACTAGTACACCTGTGGTGCAAAACCTTAATCTTGATTATGCGATGACACCTTTATCTACCTTGATAGTTAATCATCATGCTAGTATGTTGTTATCCTTATGTTCACCCCTTGCTGCCCATACCAGTTAACTTTATCAGTTTACATTGATTGTAGTAGGGCTTACTCAGTCTTTTTGACTGACCTGTTTTCTTTCGCCTCTTTTCTTCCGTTCCCCCCCCCCCCCTCAAGTTCTCAGGGTGGGAACATTGGAGCTTAGCTTGGATCTTTACAGCTTGCTTACTGGATTTGCTCATGTACGGTTTGGACATTGAGCTAGCTATGGTTTATCACTTCATTTTGGGGATAGTACTTTATGTATTTCTGTTTTCAGATGATGTTGTCTTATCTAGACTTGTTTATTGGGAAAATTGATATTATGCTGTACCAGACTTGTTTTGAAATGGTTTAAATCTTCCGCTGATTTATCTATGTTATTTACTCTGTTTACATATATACATATGTTCTTGTTCTGCCTTGATATATCATTTTGCATGTTTACCTGATTCAAACACCCCTCCAAAGTCAGAGTGCTTGGAAGAGTCACCCTGGCGGAGGTGGGGTGTTACAATCAATTCCCTAAGTTAGTTTTGATTCGTAGCTTTTAACTTGCTTTCTAGTTTGAGAAGAAATGGTGGCTAGGTTAGGACGATCATGGACAGCATGGTGGCTCCTTGGAATGAATTTGTGTGATTTAGGGTTGAGGAATAGGGTTTCTTTTTATAGAGGTTTAAACTTATGTGAGCCGTTAGATCCTCCTAGGAGCAATCATAACCGTCCAGACTAGATAGAGTTATCCAGAATTGCCACCTATGCCCTAGTGACTCAGCAACAAGTCAGAAAAGACTTAGCAACAGGTCAGAAAATCGTCATTGTTTAGATCTGAGCGAGGGGGTAGGTCGACCACCAGGTCGACCTATATAGTGGAGGTCGACCCATGGTCGACCTGGCCTAGGGCGGGAAAAATCCCGCCCAGCCCGCTCCTCTGTTTTCGTTTGAATTTTGAATTTATATCTGAACTATTTTAATTTATTTAAATTCCTGAAACTTCTGAGGGCCATAACTTCCTTATACAAAGTCCGATTTATGAAAACTTGGACTCTATTCCAAGCAGAATTTAGAGACGGACGCAATGGCATAACCCGTTTCCCTTAATTCTCACTTTAAAAATTAAGTATTCTTTAATTCGTTCCTTTAATTGACATAGAAAATTCAGGGTGTTACAACCATTCTCCTCCACATAAGTTTGAAGAACTCTTTAACAGGTTCTCTTTTCCTTTTCTTATTCCATGCATTGTGAGAAGAGAATGAACCATCATCACCCCATTCATAATAATCTTCCTATGCATCCCTATTAATCTTTATATCATTCACTGCTGACTGAATTTCTAGTGTTGCAAGGTGCATATTTCCCACTAATTTCCCCTCATGCATAATACATGAAACATGTTCATCGTTCCTACCAAGCAAGTGGAATCTGGAAACACCAATTATATCTACAAGACACTTGGCATTGTTCCAAGGTTCGAACCACAGTAAAGTAGATGACCCATGAACTGTTACCTTGTTGAAAAGTTGTCTACCTGTATTTCGAAGCCTTAAAATAGTTTTCCAAGTACTTGAGGAGTTATTATCAATATTTATATCCCAAAAGAGCTTACAACAACAATATTTCCTTTTCATCCATAAGCTCCGTGAAGATGAATGTAACGACCTGGAATTTCTGAACCAATTTAAAAATTTTATTTTAGCTATTTTAATGGATTTCAAAGATTTAAAATGATTTATTTTAAATAATAATGACTAAAAATTTATTTAAGTCGAAACTAGAATGTATAAATTAATTTTAATTATAAATAGAGTTTGAAATGGCGCTGTAGTTTGAAAATTCGATTTTAAATTTCAAATGAATGTACATAATTCAAAATAAATCGGATTTCAGTAAAACCAGAAATATTTGAATTGTTTAATTATATCTTTCTAGCGAATGTGAAAAATTCAGATTTCATAATATAAATTGAAAGGTATGTCCAATTTAAATTTTAAAATAGTCGCTATGGAATATATATTATATATAGCCCTTAAAAATAGCCATTTTGCAAATGACCTCCATTTTTTATGAAACCACTTTTGTTGGATCTGGAATGTCAAATTATTATTATGTTTCAAATTTCATAATTTTTGAAATTAATATGTGAGCGCAGTGAATTTAAATGTGTTTGGTAATTTCAGTTTGAATTTAATCAACCTGAAAATGGGCCATTTTTCAAACGGTCTCCAAATTCGACGAAATTAGTTTTGTTAGGACCATATCGTCAAAACATAGCTATATTTTTTTTTGTAATTTTTGGAGTCAGTATGTGGCCCCGGTAAATTAAAATGTACATTGAAATTCAATATATTGATTAATATTTTAATTTTGACAAAACTTGATCGAAATAGTCGAATTGGCTTACGAAACATGTTCCATTGTGTCCAGAATGGGGGTATTTAGCTAGGGGCGATAGTCGCTGGGTCTCGTTTGGAGTTCGGAGCATTAAAAATAACATTGGAATAAAATATTAGTAAAATAAAACAAAAGGGTATAAATGGAAATTGAAACCCTAGTCCTCATTCTACTGGCCACCGCCGGCTTTTAAACCAAGGGTCGAAATTTTCCTTTTTTCCTCTCTTAATCTCTTCTAATCCCTGCGATTTCGTTCAAGATTTATAACATGAATGTGGTAGAGAATTTCACGAGCTTCCATTTTATATGGATTTGATCGGTTTTAGGGTTGTGGGCTGCTCGATTTTCAAGCATAAACAATCGCCGTTGGCTGGCGATTTAGGGGAAATAATGGCGATTGAGTTCTCTATTGTGGATGGGGGTGGGTCGGCGATGTCTTCGGCTCCACGGTGGCAGAGGTTGATTAGCCTCAGGGGCGATGATGTGGCAGCACAGTGTGGGTTTTTGGATCAACGGTTTTGGGTCTCGGTTACCTGATGGTAACGATGAAGAAGACCAAAAAAGAAGAGGTTAATTTGTTTAACTATAAAATTAATAATATTAATTATGTAATTAACATTTAAATCTTGATATCTTGTACAAACAGCGACATAATTTGACGAGGTTGGAAATGTAAAATCAAGATCTAGACCACGAAACTGACTAGAGCAGAAACAGAGCACGTTAAAATTTCAGGAACATTCAAATCCAAACTGTACTGAAAACAGAAATAAAGAATGGCGGAGTGGAAACCAATGTGCGAATTCTCTCACTAAAATTTTGTACAGTTATTTATTTTATTTTATAACTGTAAATATGTAGAAATTGCCAGTATAGATTTATATATGTTGTATGGAGTTCATCACTTGAATTCACACAAATCACATAAATTGAAGAGATGTACAGATATTACCGACACTTGGATTTCATACTCCGCGAACGGCCACTTACGGCGCCATAAATGCCATTGGGTAGTTGAGTATTTATTTACATGGATGATCAATTGACTGTATTTTATTGTGATTGTGATGTGAAATGGAAAAACAATATGTGATGTGAAATGGAAAATAAAAATATATATATGCGATATGGAATATATATACATATATATGCGTTGTATGGAATATATATATATATATATATATATGCGTTATGAAAAATATATGTGTATGAAATAAATATGGAATATATAAAATGGTCATGTATTGAAATAAACATTGGTTGGTTAAAAATATTATTTTAAACTTATATATAAGATATATAAAATTGTCATGTAATGGAATAATTATTGGTTTGTTAAAAATATGATTTTAAACATATATATGCACTGTATAAAATTGTCATATAATGGAATGTTCAATTTTGATTTAAAATTGAAATGAAGTTGAAATCATTTTAAAATGAATTTATAAATAAATTTATAAAATACGTTTTGAATGGAAATCAATGATATATATATTATATATATTTAATGGCTTGAATAGAACATGCCGTGTGGCGACCGTTCGCGAATTTCAACCATTAACTTCAAATTGATGTAATGGGAGATCCGACCGTCGGATTCTCCTAAAACTGAAACAATTGGGTTCGTATCGAAAAGATCTTTCCAATGAATATAAGATATTTAAATTTGAATGGTTGGATTTTAAATTATGTCCAAATCAATTCCAGAAAAGGTTGCTATGGATGCAGTTTGATGGCCGTTATTGGAAACCGATTGTAAAGCCTTAATAAAATTATTAAAAATATGGAAAAATTGTGTAAAATCATAATAAATGATTTGGAAAGATTTTGGATGAAAAATTCCATATTTGTAAAGATTAAAGATATTTTTATCTGAATGAACTAGTTAATAACTAGAATAATAATCCAACGATTTTTAGAAATAATAAATTGGATTGAAATGGTTTTAATATAACTAGAATTTTCCAGTGAATGAAGTGGAAAGGATTTAAATGGAAATAGTATTCGGATATTTCGATATTGGATTCTGTGATTATACAGATATTGTTGAGGAATTTGGAAGATATAGATATCGTTATTCCCAACACGATATCCGTTAGTTTCAGAATTTTTTGTTGAACATAAGTCGATATTATTTCTATTCATAGCCTTATTTTTAATATCAAATTGGATATTTTGGGGTTTTACTGAATAGTGTTTTAAATAACAGTCGTTCTTTAACCCAGTTAACAGTGAAGATATGGTTTGGAATTTATAAATCTTTTTATCAAGATTTAATGGAATTTCCCAAAGTAAAGTTTTCCAATTTGATAAAAGAAATTGGAATTGAATGGAATTCGACTTAGTGATAATCGAGCTGAGGTTCTGTGAATGAAGACCATTACTATTTATGGAATTTAAAAGGCTTTGCCATTATTCCGTTTATAGTATTAGTATGATACAGAAATTTATATCGATTATATACTGTTATGATGTCCGTGAAAGTTCCATTTGAATGGAAGATGATTTTGGGTTTATCATGAATGTTGTTTTAAATGACATTTGTTCTTTGACCCGAGTAAAGGCAGGAGTAATTTCCAGAAAGTTGAACAATCATTAAGTAATGATTTTAGAGATTAAAACGAAGAAGAGTTTTAATGAATCTTTAATTAGATTGGAATGAATGAACGGAAATTAAATTTGCCAGAATATGAGATGTGGTATAAACCAAATATTCTTGGTTTTTGGTATTGATTGTGATTGATTGACCGTTTGGATTGTGCTCGACCAGTTTATGAGCAAAATATGCTTTTACATTTAGCATTTGGTTGGGTAGAAATATTTGTGCTCTAACATCTTGTGGAACACCTCATGATTTGACTATGAGGTGTTATCGATCTTGAGTTCATTTCAAAATTAATGAATGATTTTGAAAAAGATTTTCTTAAGTGAAAAGAAACGTGTTCCCATTTTTGGACAGGGAATGTTTTATAAAAATGTTTTATAAAACAGAAATGATTTCGAGGGCTAAACCCGATATTGTCGAAATGATTTCGAAATTTATTTTGTGTTTGACATTGTAGTTCATCACATAACCGATTAGTTGCTATTGATGATGTATCTTTTTGGAGGGGAATTTATTCTCTTGCTTAACATCCTTCTTTGAGACGTACGAGCTCAAAGGTTATGTGATTAATAATGACTGATTATATGTGTGAACTGCCAATGTAAAGTACTATATATTGATAGTACATGTGATTCTTATTTTGGGAAATGATTTTCCCTACTTCGGGATGTGAAATGAAGTGGTATGTGGCTAAAGATTCTGGTAACCCGCACGACTAAAAGTATGGGTGAGATGGTAGTGTAGTCCCCGAGGGCGTGGGATTGTGCATCGTCAGTGTAGCCTGCTCCATCGTGGAAGGTGCACATTTATATATTGAGTTGGTGAGGTACGTACCCTTTTCCTTGTCTAAGGGGATCCCGATATTTGGTTGCATACTTATTTGTATGCATTGTTATGTTTTGGAATTCATATTTCCAAAGATTTTGGTTTAAGATCCCGAAGTGAAAACTACTTTGATATAAAGATAGATATGTATTTCAAATGATTTGAAAAAAGAATCGAGAAATAAAGCCCAAAGGAAAATTTTATGTAAAGTGAATTGGATTGTGAAAAATCTATGTTTGGGTTTAAGCCTAAATGGGTAGATTGGAAAATTGCATGTTGTATGATGCATTGTAAATCCATATAACTCTTATTGGGTATTGTTTATGCAATGGTATTCATGGGGGTAAACCCGTTCCGTGACATGCGGCCTGATCCCGTGATTTACCATATTTTAAAATTAAGTTTTAATAACTGTTTTGAGTTCTCACACCAGTCCCATGACTGACTCGGAGTTTATTGTTTCTACCTAAACTCTGGGTGTCTATATTTTCCATACGGGTATTCAGTAGTTTTGGTTTTGCAGATATTTCTTTTCCCAATATCCTGGATTACATCTGGAGCTATATTCGGAAAGCTTTGTATCCGTGTATTCCTTTCAGTTGTGTTAGTTGATGTAGTTATACATTTTGAATTTCCGCTGTTATGTATTTGTAAATCTCTGATATTCTTTTTCCGCCGTGTAATATTATTTATTCATACTTTGATATATTCTTGTACTCTGATGTAATTGTTGTAATAGCAATGAAATGTTCTGTTGTTTGTGTTCCGATGCGTCGTGTTCTCAACTCAATCCGGACTTTCCGTTATGGGGAAGTTTGAGCTGTTTTTGTTTGGTATCGGAGATTTGGTTTACAAAGCACGAGAAAAAGACACATTAGAACCGAACGAAAGAATTCATTAGAGATAGGATTAGAAAGAAAACTCATTAGAGATAAGATCATTAGTATCCTAAAATGAGAAACTCATTAGAGATGGGGTTAGAAATACCCTAAAATGAGTTGAGAGTTACAAGTTTATAATTAATGTATTTGCGATTATATATATAATCCAATCTTAGAAAATACGATTTTTGAACATATAAAAGTTATATGTATTTGGAAAGTTAATCAGCAAATTGATTGCTGGGTGTGATGTGTGATTTTTAGTTTAACTAATAAAAATATTGGAATGATAATTAAATTAACCAATATGAGAATGAATGGAAATTAAGCCAAATCAAATCAAATTCTAAACTGAATTGAAAATTGATTGAAATTGGATACATATACATGTATATATAATTGAAAAGGTCATAGCATGGAAGCTAAGAATAGGAATAAAATTGTATGCCTGACAATTAGGTGCATGTTTACTGTATTGATTGGATTTGTTGATTTTATGAGCCGATTGGCTTTTTTTTTATTGATGAGGGCCCTGTGAGGCAAGTTGTGGCTTTACCGATAAGGCTGTACAAAGGAGGTTATGGTGAAATTTTTCGAAAAATTTAGGGTGTTAGCCAAATTTTTGCAAAAGTAGAAAATTCTTAGAAACTGAAAAGTTGAATAATGAAAGCCAGAATGAAAGTTGAGTTGGTTATTTAAAGAACTTTCAGCTCCGTTCCTTTTTAAGGACAAAAAGATTTTAAGTAGGGGAGATTGTAACGACCCGGAATTTTTGAACCAATTTAATTATTATTTTTAGCTATTTTAATGGATTTTGAATATTTAAAATGATTAATTTTAAATAATAATGATTAAAAATTTATTTTTATCGAAGTTAGAATGAATAAATTTATTTTAATTATACAACGAGCCTGAAATGGCGCCGCAGTTTGAAAATTCGATTACAAATTTCAAATGAATGTACATGATTCAAAATAAATCAGATTTCAGTAAAACCAACAATATTTGAATCTATTTAAAAATATATTTCTAACGAATGTGAAAACTCCAGATTTCATAACGGGAATAAAAAGTTGTGTCCTGTTTAAAGTTTGAAATAGTCGCTATGGAATTTATATATATTTTATATAATATATAACCCTTAAAAATAGCCAAGTTGCAAACGGCCTCCATTTTCGACGAAACCACTTTTGTTGGATCCTATCAAATTATTGCTAGATTCCAATTTTCATAATTTTTGGAATCAATATGTGAGCGTTGCAGATTTAAACGTGTTTGGTGATTTTAGTTTGAATTTAATAGACTAGAAATTGACCGTTTTTCAAACGGTCTCCAAATTGGATGAAATTAGTTTTGTTAGGATCGTATCATCAAAACATAACTAGATTTATTTTTCTGGAATTTTTGGAGCCAGTATGTGGCCCTGCTAAAATATCAAATTATGGATCCGAAATATCAAATTATTGCTAGATTCCAATTTTCATAATTTTTGGAATCAATATGTGAGCGTGGTGGATTTAAACGTGTTTTGTGATTTCAGTTTGAATTTAATCGACTGGAAATTGACCGTTTTTCATACGGTCTCCAAATTGGATGAAATTAGTTTTGTTAAGATCGTATCATCAAAACATAGCTAGATTTATTTTTCTGGAATTTTCGGAGCCAGTATGTGGCCCTGCTAAAATAAAATGTACGTTGAAATCAATTTTGAACGATGAATTAATTTATATTTTAATTTAAGGCTAAAATGGCCAAAACAGTCAAATTAACTTACGAAACATATCCTATTGTGTTCGGAATGGGGATAATTGGCTAGGGGCAACAGTCGTTGGGTTCGATTTGGAGTTCGAAAGAAAAATCAACTTTTTGGAAATTTAAATAATGAAATATATAATTTTATAAATTAGTCAATGCCCCTTTTGTCTCTCCCCTCTCTTGTTCATTTAAGATCGAACAAGAAAAAAAACCACCTCTCGATTTTGTCGCCTCCCTAGCGCCGTCGTGCCCCAGAGCCGGCCACCCGACGCCGCTCGACCCCCTCTGCCCTCTCTGATGCCCCTCCGGCCATCCATTCCCTCTCCAGTCGAGGACAACCCCAAACCCTCCCCAAATCGGACCGTGCCGCCACCTTTGGCCATCCTCCGCCTAGCTGCGACACCCCATCACCGTTAGATCCCCTACCCCCATGCCGCACCTCCCCGACCCCAGCGCCTCTCCTTTGCCACCCAATCCAAACCAAGGCCCCGATACCCCCATTCCTCCGCTGCTCCGGCCAATGTGGCACCGCCGCCAACCAACTGAGCATCCCCCGAGCCTCCTCCGCCCTCCTACACCGCCACAGTGAGTTTTTAGATTTTTTTTATTATATAAAATCTAAGATTTTTTTTATTATATAAAGTTAAGATTTTTGATTAGAAAAAGTTTAGGTTTTTAATTATGAAAAGATATGATTTTTATTCTTGTAAAAATAGGATTTTTTTTATACTTATAGCGAATAAAAAAATGATTTTTATTTATGTAGCGAATAAAAATATGATTTTTATTTATAAATATCGTTGTATAAAAATAGGATTTGTATATATGTAACATAGTAATAAAGACGTGATTATTAGTAATATGAAGATGTGATTTTTATTAATTTAAAATCTAATTTTTATGAATATAAAGATGTGATTTTTACATGTATAGTAGAGATATATAAATATGATTTTTATATAAAAACCTTTATGATAAAAAAATTCAATTTTTAGTTTGATAAAAATTCGATTTTTAGTTAGATAAAAATTTGATTTTTTAGTTTGATAAAAATTCGATTTTTAGTTATATAAAAATGTGATCTTATATGTATGTATATATATATATATATATATAGCGATATAAAAATGCGATTTTTAAATATATAAACATCATATTAAAAATGTGATTTTTACTATGAACAGCGTGAAAAAGATTGCGTTGGAATTTCGCGAAAATCCAAACTGTTCAGAAATTCAGAAATAAAACTAGCGGAGTGGATCCCAAAGGTGAGAACTTGTCACTCTAATTTTAATTACAGTTAAATATATACTAGGATGCAGACGGTGCTTCGTAGCACCCGACACCTTTGATTGAAACCACGGATGTTTGGTTGTTTGTGTTGATTGATTTAGTTAGTTGAATTTGATTTGGGATGTGAGTGGAATTGATTGGAATTGGTATGTGTATGGCGCGACCCAGTATTAGGCAAGGGATAAGGCTAGACCTTATTCCGGTTCTAGTATTGCGCCGTTATGCTACCATTTTTTTTAAAATATGTTAGAAATATAATGGTTAGTTAAAAATATTATTTTTAACTTATATATGAATAATATAAAATATTCATGTGTTGAAATAAACATTCTATCGTTAAAAAATATAAATTTTAACATGTATATGAATGAAAATAAATATTCATTTACAAATCGAACGATTTTTTTATATACACTCATTTGATTGATATTGATTGGGATGATAAATTTTACACATCGCCCAACTGCACAAATAAAACTTGTGTGTGTTGATTGAAACCCCACACGGGTATTGGGATGATATTTGATATACACCAATCCCAATTGTTTAGTTGTATGTCAATCAATGGGTTGACAAACTGTTGTAAGTGTTAATTATTTATATTTAATGCTTATGCAGTTGTGTAATGCACTTTGGAGGATTGTAACACCCCTAAGTCCCACATCGTGGAAGCCTGTGTGAAGTGGGTACTTATATAGTGGAGCCCATCTCTTACTAACGCCGAGGCCTTTTGAGGGACAAAACCCCACACTTATACGGTGGCTAAGTTGGGACAATATCTTGCGTGAACGGAGGTGCGGGTTGTTACAGTGGTATCAGAGCCAATACCCAGCAGGAATTGTGGCTCCTGTGCGGACCACAGCGCCTGGGTGAGGTGTTTGTGAGCCAACGAGGACGTTGGGCTCTGTAAGAGGGGAGAATGTGACACCCCTAAGTCCCACATCGTGGAAGCCTGTGTGAAGTGGGTACTTATATAGTAGAGCCCATCTCTTACTAACGCCGAGTCCTTTTGAAGAACAAAACCCCACACCTATACAGTGGCTAAGTTGGGGACAATATCTTGCGTGAACGGAGTCACGGGTTGTTACAATGATGGCTGACTGTGTATGATTATTGTTGTGTACATGTATGTGAAATCCATATAAATAAAATTATATGGTAATTGACTGTGTCTGATTCCAATTCGAAAAGAATGAAGATTTTAAATTAACGAATAATTTAAAATAACGAATAATGAATATTTTAAAATAACTAATATTTTAAAATAACTAATATTTTAAAATAATATTTAGTAGTGGATCAAAATATGATTTTGATGTCCGATTTGGGATTGATGCAGAAATATTGAAACATATGAAGCCGCGTTGATTAGATATGCGCCATTTTGATGCGAATGGTATTTATATCGATTTCATTCATTTTTGTAATGAATATCGAAAAGGAAATTATTTCAAAATCTGATATTTTGAAAATATTATCATTTAAATAATACAATGATAAGGAGTATTCAATTTTGATTTACAATTGAAAATGAAGTTAGAATCATCTTAAAACGAATTTATAAACGATTTATAAAATACGTTTTAAATGGAAATTGACGAAGTATATATTATATAATGGCCCGAATAGAACTCACCGCGCCGCTGCTGTTCGCGAATTTTCACCATTGACTTCGAACTGATATTACGGGAGATCTGATTGTCGGATTCTCCTAAAACCAGAACCGTTGGGTCCGTATCGAAAAGAGCTTTCCAACGAATACAAGAGATTTGAAATCTAACCGTTGGATTTGGAATTATGTCCAAATCAAATTTGGAAAAGGTCGTTGTAAGTGCAATTCGTTGACCGTTTATGGAAATCGACTGAAAGGGCCTTAATAAAATTAATGAAAATATTTCTAATTTTTGTAAAATCATAATAAATGATTTGGAAAGAATTAGGAAGAAAAATTCCATATTTGAAAAAATAAAAATATATTTTTATCGAAATGAACTAGTTATCAACTAGAATTATAATCCAATTATTTTTAAATAAATAAATTGGATTGAGAATTGGTTTTAATATAACCGGAACTTCCAGTATATGAATTGGAGTGGATTTGAATGGAAATCATCTTCGGAATATTTCGATGTTGGATTTCATAATTATACAGATATTGTTATGGAAATTTGGAAGATATATTTATATCGTGATTTCCAATACGATATTTGTTGGTTTCAGAATTTGATATTGAATATAAACCGATATAATTTCTATTTAGAGCCTTGTATTTAATATCTAATGGGATTTTGGGTTTGTCGTGAATGGTGTCTTTATTAACATTGTTCTTAAACCCAGTTGAGAAAATAATAAATCTTTTAATTAAGATTTAGAGAATTTTTCCAATTAATTAATATTTAATTTGAATTGAATGAAAGAATTGGATTTTTGGGTTTATCGTGAACGGTGTTTTAAATAACACTTGTTCTTTAACCCGATTAATAGCAAAATGTGATTTGGAATTTATAAATCTTTTTATTAAGATTTAATGGAAATTTTCCGAAGTAAAATTTTCCAATTTAATAAAATAAATTGGAATGGAATGGAATTCGATTGGGTAATAATCGAAATGAGCTTCTTTGGAGGAAGACTGTTAATATATATGGAATTTAAAAGGCTTTGTCGTTATTCCATTTATATTATTAGTCGGATACGGAAATTGATATCGATTATATATTGATTTATTTTCCGTGAAGTTTCCATAATTAATGGAATGTGATTTTGGGTTTATCATGAACTGTGTTTTAAATGACATTGGTTCTTTAACCCAGTTAAAGACATGATTACATAACTAACATTGTATTTCGAAGCTGTATTGTTATTCTCCGCTAAATATATATCTGTTTAGTGGTAGAGAATTTATTCTCTTGCTTAACACCTTTCTCTAAGACGTACGAGCTTAGAGGTTATATATTGGCAAAAACTAGTGGTACGCTGTCGATTGTTAGTGTGGCATGCTTGATTTCCCAAAGTTAAATAATCATTAATATCGATTTTTGGGAAGATTAAAACCAAGTGGAGTTTTAATGAATCTTTAATTAGATTGAAAGGTGAATATGATAATTTAAATTATCAAATTTGCGAAATGATCGAGAATGGAGTATCACCTGTTTTTCTCCAAGCGATAGTTAAATCTTTAATTAGATTTAAACGTGAAATGGTAATCAAATTTACCGATAACACCGTTGTTTTAGATATGGAGTATTTCCAATTTTGCTCCATGGGATGAATAGGTCGGGATTGGGAAATTAAACAAATGATTACTTCGGTAAGGTTCGCTAATCCCGACTAGTTGATAAACCTTAACTTTGTTTAGAATTGATATCTAAAGGAAGATTAAAGAATAAATTTAAATGAATTTATCTTTGATAAAATTAATGGGAACCTTTCCCTAATGATATGAATATTTGAATAAAAGAATATTCAGAATTGGAATGAGGCGTATGTTGTATTTTTATAATACTTGTTTATAAAATACGCGAGTTATTCGCGAAGACTGGGTTTATACCCATTCTGAATAACTAATTCGACAACAAGTCGATAATGAAGACGATGGTTGAAGACTGGAGGTCTTCACATCGTTTGGATGATTACTGATGTCTTGATTAGGCTGTACGCCCAAGACAAGGTAAAAAGTGGTGATCGTCCAGACGTACTTGGAGATCGACCGGATATGCGAGGACCTCTCTCCTATATTGGATATATGGGATGAGGAATAAGGTGCCTCCAGTTTCATTCAGACCTAGAACAAACTTATAAATGAATGTGTGTCTAACTTTGGATTTTACTCTATGTTGATTAATCTCTATTAAATATATATCTGTTTGGTGGCGGAGAATTTATTCTATTGCTTAACACCTTTCTCTGAGACATACGAGCTCAGAGGTTATATATCGATAGACATCAGTTGCATGGCGCGAATTGTCATTGTGGCACATTGAGATGCAAATGATCAAGGCTTCTGTTGAAAAGCAGAGTCTTGTGCTTGATGATCAAAGCACGGCTTTAATATAGCATAGCTTTGTGTATAGCATTAATTCGCGAGCCTCACTCCTTGGTATGAGTCAAAAACGGGATAAGGGACCCAAGGAGTGCATGACCTTTCCTTCTAGCTATGGGTGATGTCATGGTATGGAGCCCAGACATTTATTATATTTTTACCTATGTGGATGATGGATTGCGAGGAACCTCCGATCTGTCGGTTACTACAGAGCCGATGGATAGGTTCTATAAGACCGGGAAACATGTGTTCAGGAATAATTAACCCTCAAACGTAAGGGAGGACCGGCCTTGGAGGATCCAAGGGTCTACTGCGGGAGATCCTGAGGCATTTGCTAGAGTGTATCGAAGCCGGTGAGGAGTACATCCATTGCGTCGACTCATGACGGAAATCCAATTTCCAATACGTGACATTTCAGTTTTAGTGGTAAACATATATGGTGACATAGTAGCATGGGATACTATGCCGTCTATGATTGATACATTTATATTTGAAGCTGTTTTTGACAATATACACTTATTATAGTATCAAATGATTTGTTTTAAACATACCAAACATGTTTGCCTATTATTAGGGAAAACCCTATCCTCCGGCTTGCGTTGCATTGTGTGATGGGACCTCGGTCTTATAATAGCTTCATTTTTCCAAAAAGCATTGCGCTGTTTGTTTTATGCACTGGTATTCTTAGGAGGAGACTCGTTCCGTTTTATATGGCATGTTCCCTTGATTTATTTTTGAAGTAAAAAAATTAATAACTGTTTTTAGTTGTCGCACAAGTCACATGACTGACCTGGAGTTTAATATTTTAATCTAAACTCTGGGTGCCCCTGTTTTCTGTACGGGCAGCTAGTGGTCGGGTTTCTACGGATATTATATTCACATGATCCTGAATTTACAGCTGGAACTATACTCGAAAAGCTCTATATCCGTGTATTCCTTTCAGTTGTATTATGTATTATTTTTCGGCTGCATTGTAATTTTAAATCTCTGATATTTATCAAATGTATATTATTTATTCATATTCTATTATATTCTTGTACTCTGATGTAATTGCTGTAATAAGCAATGAAATGTTCTTCTGTTTGCGTTCTGATTTGTCGTGTTCTCAACTCAACCCGGGCTTTCCCACAAGGGCGAATTTGGTCGTTTCATCCATTTTCCAAATGACCTTCTTTTTCTACGAAACCACTTTTGTTGGATCCGGAATGTCAAATTATTATTATGTTTCAAATTTCATAATTTTTTGAATTAATATGTGAGCGCAGTGAAATTAAATGTGTTTGGTAATTTCATTTTGAATTTAATCGACCCGAAAATTGGCCATTTTTCAAACGGTCTCCAAATTCGATGAAAATAGTTTTGTTAGGAACGTAACATCAAAACATAGCTAGAATTATTTTTTTGTAATTTTTGGAGTCAGTATGTGGCACTGATAAATTAAAATGTACGTTTAAAATTCGATATATTGATTTATATTTAATTTTGGCAAAAACTGATCGAAACAGTTGAATTAGCTTACAAAACATATTCCATTGTGTCCGGAATGAGGGTATTTAGCTAGGGGCAACAGTCGTTGGGTCTCGTTTGGTGTTCGGAGCATTAAAAATAACATTGGAATAAAATATTATTAAAATAAAACAAAGGGTATAAATGGAAATTGAAACCCTAGTCTTCATTCTACTGGTCGCCCCCGGCTTCTAAACCAAGGGCCCAAATTTTCCCTTTTTCCTCTCTTAATCTCTTTTAATCCCTGCGATTTCGTTCAAGATTTATAACACGAATGTGGTAGAGAATTTCACGAGCTTCCATTCTTTATGGAGTTGATCGGTTTTAGGGTTGCGGGCTGCTCGATATTTGAGCATAAACAGTCGCCGTTGGCTGGAAGTTTGGGGGAAATAACGGCGATCAAGTTCACCATTATGGATGGGGGTGGGTCGGCGACGTCTCCGGCTCCACGGTGGTAGTGGTTGATCAGCCTTAGGGGAGAAGATGTGGCGGCACAGTGTGGGTTTTGGATCGATGGTTTTGGGTTTCAGTTACCTGATGGTAATGATGAAGAAGACCAGAAAAAAAGAGGTTAATTTGTTTAATTATAAAATTATTAATATTAATTATGTAATTAACATTTAAATCTTGATATCTTGTACAAACAGCTACAAAATTTGACGAGGCTGGTATCATAAAATCGAGATCTGGACTATGGAACTGACTAGAACAGAAATGGAGCACGTTAGAATTTCAGGCGAATTCAAATCCATACTGTACTGAAATCAGAAATAAAGAATGGCGAAGTGGAAATCAACGTGAGAATTCTCCCACTAAAATTTTGTACGGTTATTTAATTTATTTTATACCTATAAATATATAGAAATTGCCAGTATAGGTTTTTATCTATTGTATGGAGTTCAACACTCGAATTCGCACAAATCACACAAATTGGAAGTGATGTAAGGATATTACCGACACTCGGACTTCATACTCCGCGAATGGCCACTTATGTTGCCGTAAATGGCATATGATCAATTGACTGTATTTTGTTGTGATGTGAAATGGAAAATAAACAAAAAAATATATGCGATGTGAAATGAAAAATAAAAAAAAATATGCGATATGGAATATATATGCGTTGTACGGAATATATATATATGCGTTATGTAAAATATATATATACATGCGTTGTATGAAATATATATGGAATATATGAAATGGTCATGTATTGAAATAAATATTGGTTGGTTAAAAATATTATTTTTAACTTATATATGAGATATATAAAATTTTCATGTAATGGAATAATTACTGGATTGTTAAAAATATATTTTTTAACATATATATGCACTGTATAAAATTGTCATGTAATGGAATATTCAATTTTGATTTAAAATTGAAATGAAGATGAAATCATTTTAAAATGAATTCATAAACGAATTTATAAAATACGTTTTGAATGGAAATCGACGATATATATATATTATATATATATATATATATATATTTGTAGGTTTGAATAGAATGCGGCATGCGGCGATCGTTCGTGAATTTCTACCATTAACTTCAAATTGATGTAACAAGAGATCCGACTGTCGGATTCTCCTAAAACCGGAACCGTTGGGTTCGTATCGAAAAGATCTTTCCAATGAATATAAGAGATTTAAATTTGAACAGTTGGTTTTTAAATTATGTCCAAATCAATTCCAGAAAAGGTCGCTATGGATGCAGTTCGGTGGTCGTTATTGGAAACCGAATGCAAAGGCGTTAATAATATTATTAAAAAAATAAAAAAATTGTGTAAAATCATAATAAATGATTTGGCAAGATTTTGGACGAAAAATCCCATATTTGAAAAGATAAAAGATATTTTTATCTGAATGAGCTAGTTAATAACTAGAATAATAATTTAACAATTTTTAGAAATAATAAATTGGATTGAAATGATTTTAATATAACCAGAATTTTCCAGTGAATGAAGTGGAAAGGTTGCAAATGGAAATAATCTTCGGAATATTTCGATATTCGATTCCGTGATTATCCAGATATTGTTGAGGAATTTGGAAGATGTAGATATCGTTATTTCCAATACAATATCCGTTAGTTTTAGAATTTGATGTTGAATATAAGTCGATATTATTTCTATTCAAAGCCTTATATTTAATATCAAATTGGATTTTGGGGTTTATAGTGAACAATGCTTTAAATAACAATTGTTCTCTAACCCAACTAACAGTGAAGATATGGTTGGGAGTTTATAAATCTTTTTATCAAGATTTAATGGAATTTTCCAAAGTAAAGTTTTCCAATTTAATAAAACAAATTGGAATTAAATGGAATTCGATTTAGTGATAATCGAGATGAGGTTCTGTGAAGGACGACCACTACTATTTATGGAATTTAAAAGGCTTTACCGTTATTCCGTTTATAGTATTAGTACTATACAAAAATTTATATCGATTATATACTGTTATGAATTCCGTGAAAGTTCCATTTGAATGGAAGATGATTTTGGGTTTATCATGAACGTTGTTTTAAATGACATTTGTTCTTTGACCCAAGTAAAGGCAGGATTGATTTCCAGAATGTTGAACGGTCATTAATTAATGATTTTAGAGATTAAAATGAAGAAGAGTTTTAATAAATCTTTAATTAGATTGGAATGAATGAACGTTAATTAAATTTGCTGAAATATGATATGTGGTATAAACCAAATATTCTTGGTTTTTGGTATTAATTGTGATTGATTGACTGTTTGGATTGTGCTCGAGCAGTTTATGAGCAAGATATGCTTTTACACTTAGCATTGGGTTGGGTAGAAATATTTATATGCTAACATCTTGTGAAATACTTCACGATTACTTATCATTTTTTTCTTTTTTCCTTTATATTTCTTGTTTGGGCCTCAACGTTTATTCCAAGCCAGCCCAATAACCTAGGAACCGCGACGAACAGTAGCTCTACCCTCCCCGTTAACTTCTGAACTCGCTGCTCTTTCAAATGGCCATTTCTAATGCTTCGATCCTTCTCAATCACACTACACTCCCTCGTTTCACTTTGTAAATGGCCTCACCAACTTCTTTACACTAGCCCAACCTCTGCGTTCAAACCTGACCCGTTTCCTTTTACTCCTCCTTCCCGCAAAGATCTACCGTGCTCCAGGAAATAAATCCGACCCCTACTCCTCAATATCACACGCCATTTTCCCATCCTCCTCCCACTGCCAAACATCATACCAACCCATACAACACCACTTTCATCTTCTCACAAACCCACCAGCTCCAACATATTATTACACACACAACCGAATCCACCACAACTGTATAGTGTGAACCAATGACCAAACTTCCCTTTTAAAACAAAATACTAATGTTACCTCACTTTTACCTAACCTGGCCTTCCTCCTCCCGAAGCTTGGTACTTGAACCATCCCCTTAAGTCACAGTCAATTCCAGCAACTCTTGCTTGCCCTAGAAACCGCAGTTGAACCCTATGCTACTGTGTAGAAAACAGCGGATGGGACCTGGTTCGAACGAGGTGAAATGAGTATGAAATCGAAGAGGGGGTCTTCAGGAATCTGAATATATATATACGTAGTGATTTTAGGAATTTCATTCGAATCTCTTTTGATTTTAGAAGGGGTGAATGTTCTTGCGTTTTGGCTGAAAAACATAGAGGATGTGGCGGCTTCAAATTGATTTACAGAAGAATGGATTTAATTATATAAATGGTTTGATTTTGCGATAGATTGACGTCCACGTTTTTTCTTTTAGTACACACAGAAAAAACAGGTGGCGTTGCCTTATTTTCGATCAGAAAGAAAGTGATGTTATTAAGTTTTAGATTTGGCTTGGTCACCCCTTTTTATTTGCTCCCAAGTTTTAGATTATAAAACTTAACGTACCTCATTTCATAAAATTCCTTCCACTTACAGATTGAAATAGAGATACCGTTGTGACGAGCTTGGTGACACGATCCCAAAAATATAATAATATCGGTAGGTTAACTCATATCGTGAAACCCCAAAATATTGATATAGAGTGCAAAATACTCCAAATAAAAAGTTGCGTATTTAATTAATTAAAAATTACAGAAAAATCCTAAAATTAAATTATCGCTACGTGTCAAAGGGCTTGTCTAAATTCGAGGCCAATATTTAATTATAATTAAATATATCGTTATGGTTTATAAACGATTCCACAACGACCATTTCAAAATTTAATTTGGACATAAATAAAAATCTACACGACGAAATCCCGATTTTCCTCTTCCACTAGAAAAATATACTTCACCAGCTCCTAACGTTTCTTGTTTCACATAAATCCAATTTAAAACGGCTTCTGTATATTCGTTTAAAGTTCGAATCGCCAATTTACGAATTGCTGGCCATTTCGAGCTCGATTATAATTATAATATAATTCTACATTCGAACTTCGTTCAAATAATGTATTCGTTATCGTAATTCAATTTTAAACTGAATTATATATTTTGAATTTCCCAATTCACACCATATCGCCATTCCAGCCCGTTCGGATTATTTCAGAGTTAAATATATTATTTAATTATTAATTTAATTAAATATTCACTATTATTTAATTCAACTACCATTTGAATTCTAAACCACTATTTATATAATTAAATAAGTTAATTATATATCGCATAAAATACGGGTCGTTACATTCTTTCCCACTTAAAATAATTTTGTCCTCGAAATTGTTAACGTAGAAAACAAACCCTATTAACTGGTTAGAACCAATTTGGTCACTTCTTAACTTCAATCTCAACTGTACCAATTAAATTTTAATTAAACTATTAATTAATCCTTATCAATGAAAATTTTCAAAAATCCTGAAAATTTTCTAACGTCTTAACTTTTCGAAAAAATTCCGCTAGCACCTTCTTTGTAGAGCTCAATCGGTACAACTACAACTCGCCTCTCTGGGTCTTCTTCAACCCAAAAGAAAATCAAACAACCAAGCGGCTTGCCAATTCGGCTCATAAGTCTTATATCCGATAGAAATATAAACTTGTACCTTTTTGTTGGCATATCATTATATCCTTTCCACCTGTTATCGATTCAGCAGATACAAGGGTCTTCCCAATCAAATTCCAATCTGTTTTTATCCACAAATCCAACTTGTCTCGATATCATTCTAATCCAATTTAATTTCCACTTAATTGGTTTTCAATTCAATTCCAATTTATTTCCAAATTTTTTTATTTAAATTTGTTTTTAATTCAAGCAGTCTCTTCCTGGGAGTTTTAAACAGCTTTGCTTTTCTCAAAAGTCAAACTTTCCTATTCAGGATTCAAAATAACTTGTTTTGCCAAAACAATTCGAAATCAATATCTTTGGTAGTAATACATCACTTAGAACTCGGAATGAACACTAATGATGTCGCGATTCATCATCAGGGTTATTTCCCAGCTATTGAAGTGAGTTCAGTACTATATCACTTTTCAAAACTATATCTAAACACTTCCATTTTGGAATTCATTTCAAAATACCATTTACAATGCTTTAAAACAATTTAAAATCTCCCAGGATTTTAAAATTCTCATATACTTAATCCACATCCATTTACCAACACTTATTCAAATTTCTAGAATTTTAATTCCAATTCTTATTTTGAATTCAGATTCAATTCTGATCATAACACTTATCTGAATTCTGATTGGTTATTTACATAACCATTTCACTATTTATAATCTTACTCGATTATAATAACAACCATTATATCCAATATATTATAATCATTCCAATATAAATCATTTACATCGAAATATAATTTGGGTAAAATTATTTCGTTTACCCTCTTTAAAACGTACTATGTCGATTTATCGTATTTAAGTGTTTAGAAACACTTATTGATACAGTGGACCAAACTGATCGACCAGAATTCACAAACTACTCAACCAATAAATCTCCATAATATAAAATCACTTTTATATCAAATAACAAATACATTCACTCGTATATATACACTCAAACTCCATCTAGGGTATTAATAACCCCATCTCTACTGAGTCACGCCACAGAGCCAAGGTAATAACTTAACCTTAAGCTCTGATACCAACTGTAACGACCCAGTTTTTAGCGACTTTGGTTATGGATATAGACTCAATAACGACTAACCAAACATCGAAAAAACCCGGTAGCTAATGAATGAAATTAGAGGGTGAAAATAGATAAGATAGAAACTTAGAATAGAAGAAGAAGAAGAACAAAACATCAGAGTAGCACGAACCTCACAGCGGAATGAATAACATATAATATATATCATAACTTTGAAATATAAATATGCACTTGAATATACATATCATTTCCAAAGTACATCATTTACAACGCAGCGGAAATATAAAATAGCTATATGATCCTGAAACCTCCAGCTCCAGCCCTTCAAGTATCTGTAAATCCCGACTACTTGACTGCCCGTATAAAATTGGGCACCCAAGAGTTTAGGGAAAACAAAACAAAATAAACTATGGGTCAGTTATGGGACTGGTATGAGTAAAACAGCTTAAACAGTTTGAGCCATTAAACGATATCTCATAAGACCATGCCGTATAACGGAACAGGTTTTTCCCTTATGGAAATCCAAAATATCTTTATATCAAAACCCTTTTGATATTATAATAATGTCTATCAACCACAATATAATAATCATTTAGTAGAAACGCTTTCATCTCACGTTCTACATATATTGTATACAATCAAAACCGCAAGCACGTATTGGGTAATGGATTTCCAACTATGACAAGGTATGGAACCACTTTTCGCTAGTGTACCTCTAGAGAGGAATACACTGGGTTCAACAAGAACATCTTGCAACCCGACCACATATGACCAACCACTCATTTCGCTTGAGTGTATCGAATGTATATCACCAACGTTTGGGATCAGCAACCATTTCCCGAATGGGACAACATCGACAATATATTTTTAGAAGTAAATGAAACTCTGGATCAGGTGATTATACACCCTAATAGGTACGACCTACATAGCCATGCTGCCTGCCCAATTTTTTTCATTTACCGGATGTAAGGCTAGAAGCTACGCTTATCTTTTACATGCCACATCTTCATTCACTTAGAATGTCACATCGTCATACCCGCCAAATCACAAATTGATTTATCCAAAAATAACACGGGTATATAGCTAAGAGAAACGAATTCCTCCGCCACCAAACGTGAATACATTTGAAGAGATTAACTTACGCGATCTATTAGATATACTCTGTCAGACCTTCTTCCATACAGGTCGTCCTGGGACTGGACAAACCGAAGGCACAATTTAGTACATCCATCTTAGGCAATTGTTATCTAAGATTTATACAACATCCCTTGCACTTTACTCCGTCTCCAATTTTCTTTGGCATATATGATTCGCAATGCTTATGCCAATACAAAGTGGTTCTTTGGACAATAATCCAACTGGTCTCTCCATATTAACAACGTTAAAATGGTCAAAACTTTGATAATCGGTGATTTAACTATCAAATGAAAACATGTCTGTGTACACACAACGATCTTATTTCCAAATGGAATTATCGATCCAATCATCAAACATATATATATATATATATATATATATATATATATATATCCTCACTTTCTATGTTTAGAAAATATACGTTATTAACACTGGAAAACATTTCCATGGCTTAATTACGTGTCACTATTCTTCCACATCTATCAGACTCTAACTATAAACTAACAAGAGACCAACTTCCTAAGTATAAAGCCCGAAGGCTGAAACCAACATCAGACCGATACTCAGGAAATCATTCAACTTATTAATCTCTAGTCAGTTTCTACTTTTTGTTTAACTCCATTTTGATTAACTATGTTCGATTAACACCTTTCGATTAACCGTACTAGAATAACCTTATTCGATTAACTCGACTCGACTAAACATATTCAATTAGCTCGACTAACCATATTCGATTAACTCGACTTAACTTGATTCGATTAACTAACTTGACTTAACTTGATTCGATTAACTAACTTGACTTAACTTGATTCGATTAACTAACTTGACTAACCCTTATTATATCTCATCAATTTCCTTTTTATACTTCTATTTATTTTCGAAATAAATATTCCATTATTAATTCTATTTATTTCCTAAATAAATATTTCCTTTATAATTCTATTTATTTCCTAAATAAATATTTCCCTTTTCAACTTCATTTATTTCCTAAATAAATAAATTTTTTTCCAATTCCATTTGTATAGAAAACAAATATCTCCCTTTTTATTCTATTTATTTCTCACATAAATATTCCATTTATAATTCAATTCATTTTCTAAATAAATATCCCTGTATTTATTTATCAAATGATAAATATATCTTTTTATAAAATCCTTCAATTTTATAATTATTTCTTCCTTTTATAAAATCCTTTGATTTTATAAATAAATTTCTTTTCAAATATATACTTTGAAATTTTCCTTTTTACATCCTAGTATTTCTTACGGTATTTAAAATACCAAATCACAATGATCGATATCATTTACACACACCTAACCATCAACAGATCATATATCACATCATATATCACAATATATGAAACAAAACAGTATTTAAATATTGAGGAACACAGTTGACTCCCTCCAACTTGTTTCCCTGCATCACAGATGTTAATCAACATAATAACATCGATTTCATTTCGATATGAAATATTATGATAAACAGAATCAATATTTGATTAACGATTTATATAAATATCGTTATCAATAATTTCAACTAACACAAAAGCAATTCAACCAAACAGTTTACACACAACAATCAACAGATGATTAACAGTTCTAAAAATATAACTGTTCAGAGTTGGTGAGTTTTACTCACATTATGGGTTAACCGTTAAATAACGATTTGCGTTAGTTGATTCTGATTAGACAATTTATTGTGCAATAAATTGTAACAAGCCCCATTTCCCTCCCAGTCAATTGCACTATGTAGCCACCGTCTCTACGATCCTAACATATCTGATGGTTCAGAATTCTGATAAAGTATGGTAAAGTTATATAGTCTATAACTTTATACATTACTAAATTAAAAATCTAACTTCATTTCTTTTTATTTAATTGGGCTCCAAACTTACCCTCAACCGGCCCAATAACAAACTGAACCTGCTCCACCATATACTGCTTCTTCCCATTCCCTGAAATCAACCAATTCCAGCGTCAATAAATTCCAAGCCATTTTGGTAATGTAGTTCTTCATTTTTTTCTTTTTTCCTTTATATTTCTTGTTTGGGCCTCAACATTTATTCCAAGCCAGCCAAATAACCTAGGATCCGCGATGAATAGTGGCTCCACCCTCCTCGTTAACTTCTGAACTCGCTGCTCTTTCAAATGGCCATTTCTAATGCTTCGATCCTTCTCAATCACACTACACTCCATCGTTTCACTTTGTAAATGGCCTCACCAACTTCTTCACACTAGCCCAACCCCTGCGTTCAAACCTGACCCGTTTCCTTTAACTCCTCCTTCCCGCAAAGATCTGCCGTGCTCGAGGAAATAAATCCGACCCCTACTCCTCAATATCACACGCCATTTTCCCATACTGCTCCCACTGCCAAACATCAGACCAAACCATACAGCACCACTTTCATCTTGTAATGGCTTGCAAATCCGTACTATCTGAGTTGACTAATAACACCACACGTCCAATCCAAATTGCACAGAAATATGAATCATCATTAGAAAGAAGTTAGAGGATGAGAAATAGAAATAAAGAAATATTAGAATAGAAGAAAACAAAGAAGACAAATCTCACAGCGGAACGAATAAAATATATTATATAACATAACTTTTGAAATACAAATCAGTAAATTTATATACATACCATCATCAGAGCACAACAGTTATTCCTGGAACAGTTATAAACACCTGTTTCCAGATACAAACATGGTTCACAGCGGAATATATGATAGTCTATAGCTAACTGGTGAAGCCTCCTGCTTCCAGCTCTTCCAAGTGAATCTGAAAAATCCCGACTACTTGACTTCCCGTATAAATTTGGGCACCCAAGAGTTTAGGGAAAACAACAAAATAAACTCTGGGTCAGTCATGGGACTGGTGTGAGTAAACTCCAACCAACTGTTTAACTTTCAAAATCCTTTCGAAAGAAATGATAATCGTAAGACCGATCCACACATAAACACGGATGGTTTTTACCTTACGATAACCCAAAACATCTTTGATACGAAAATTCAGTGATATTATAAAAATGTCTATATCAAATAAATAACCAAGTAGTAGAACGCTTGCATCTCACGCTCTACATATATAGTATAAAATCAAAAATCGCAGGGCGCTTATTGGAGACTGGATTTCCAACATGACAAGGTATGGAACCACCTTCCGCTAATGTATCTCTAGAGAGGAATACACTGGGTTCAACAAGAACATCTTGCAACCCGGCCCACACATGACCGACCACTCATTTCGCTTGAGTGTATCGAATGTATATCACCAACGGTGGGGATCAGCAACCGTTTCCCGAATGGGACAGCATCGAATAGAATAAGGAATTAAATGAATCTCTAGATAGGTGATTATACATCCTAATGGGAGCGACCCACATAGCCATGCTGCCTGCCCGATTTTTGTCATTTCCCGGTTGTTGAGGTCTGAGGCTACGATTACTTATCATTCTTTGATAGCACAAATTACTTTGAATGCCACATCGTCAGATCCGTTAATCACTAATTGATTTGCACAAATATTCTGGATGTTATGCTAAGGGAATAAATCCGTTGCAACCATATATATTTATACAGACCAACTCATTAGATCATTGGAAATACTTTGTCAGACATTCGTCCATTTATGCTCGTTCTGGGATTGAACGAAACCGAAGGCACAATTTCTATTAATAGAAAAAGTCCTTGCATTTCACCCCATCTCCGATTATCTTTATATAATCTAATCCGCAACGCTACTGCCAATACAGAGTAGTTCACGGATAATAATCCAACCGGTCTCTCCATATTGACAACGCTATTGGCAAACACTTCGATAGTTGGTTATTTAACTATCGAAGAAAAACAAACATCCATTCAAAACATCAAACAATCACTGGGTCATTTAATTTATATTTCGTTCATTAATTAAATCATCACTGCATTTCCTTATCAATATTTGTTAGCCAAATATTTCAATAATCATCTTGGCCTCTTACGACACTTGGAATACATTTCTACATCTCGCCTTCTTTTATTTTCTAAACTTAGAAAGTATATTCTATTTGAAATTGAAACAATTTCAATCACTTGTCTCTTTCCCGACTACTTTAATTATACTCAGGAAATATTTACTTTTATATTTCGAAAATTCCATCACTTGGGTTAAAACAAATGCTGTGTAAACATTGTTACAACAACCCAAAATGTTTTATTCAACTAAACATTATTCAAACACTTCTCTTCGAGATTGGATCTTGCTATTTATCGATTAAAAATGAAATCAATCAAGTTGGGGTAAAATTACCTCTCAGAACTTGACCGAAAAACATCATTAACTTCAAAATAGACAAAACCACTAACCTCGAACCCAATTATTCATTTTTAAAACATGTATATGGTTCGCTTTCTATTTCTAATTTATTGTTTTCCCTTTTTGTTTACAAAATTCTATTTTGATTTCGTTACCTTATCGAACTCTATATATATCGATATATAGATTTCTAACTATCAAAATTTCTTAAAAATTTTCTAACTCCTTAAATTCTCGGAAAATTTTGCCGTAACTTCCCCTGCACCAGGAGCTTCATGATATTTCAAATAGCCTCCCATGGCCCTCACCAATCCAAAACAAAAAGGAAAAGCCAAGAGGCTTGCCGATACGGCGCTTAAAATCTCAAATATGAATTTAAACATGTACCTTTTTGTCGGGCACATAAATTAAAATCTTCATATACTTCATCCCATACCTGTCTAACACATGCTCACCAGTTTCTGATCTGTTCCAACTCAATATGGTCATTTTAACTCAATTCATTAATTTATCCTCTTATTAGCTTCTTTAGCCTATTTTACTTTATATTTGAAAATAACATGTTCAAAAATCCTTTGATCTCGCTTATAAATTAATTTAATTCCATTCCCAACTTAAATTCCATATTCGATTCCGAATATATATCCACTAGTTCAATTTACTTAACCAAAACCCAATTTCGATTCAAAATCTCATTAAACTAAATATACTCTAGATTAGTTAGTTCTATCCAGTAGTTAAAAAATCTGATTTTTGTCTCAAAAATCAATTCACTTACTTCACTGGAGTTCATATTTATTTTATATCTCCAGTCTGGATTCTTCTACTGGAAATTCGGATTTTTATTTATAAAAATCCTTTTATTTATTTAAATAAACCATTATGGTTTTAAAATGGTTTTGGCGCTTTTTTTCTGAAAATTTGATTTTGACATAACTCAAAATCTATACGACGAAATTTAGATTTTTCTCCTCCATTAGAAAACTATTATCAAATCAGTCCTAACGTTTCTTGTTTCAAAGAATTCCGACCGCAATTGAGTTCTGTATACTCAATTGAAGTTCGAAACGACAATTTACGAACAGCAGCGCTGCGGCGAGTTCGTTTTAATTATGTTTATATATCTGAACGTTTTAAAACTTCGTTTATATAAATTCAACTCTATTCTGATATATTTTAAGATATCAAATCAATTTTCCCCAATTCAACTTAGTATTTCCGATCTATTTCACTTCTATTTGAAATTCTATATTCAAATTTCAAATCGCTACTATTTTTCAAATTCTATTTGCATTTCCATATTCGAATTTCCTTTATTCAAATCCTATTTGAATTTCTACGTTCAAATTCTATATTTGAATTTCCTTTATATTCAAATTCTATATTTGAATTCCATTTGAATTTCTATATACAAACTCCATCTGAATTTCTATATTCAAATTCCCATTGAATTTTCTATTTGAATCCTGTATTAAAATTCCATATTTAAAATTCCATTTGAATTCTTTATTCAAATTCCATAGTTTAAATTCAATTTGAATTCCTCTTATTCAAATTCTATGTTTAAACTCCATTATTTTCAAATCTTAATATTTGAATTTCATTTGGACTCTCTTTCTTCAAATCCATTTGAATTCCTTTGAATCCAAATTCTATTTGAATCCCTTTGAATTCAAATTTCTGTATATTCAAATTCTTTTCAAATTCAATATATTCAAGTTCTATTCAAATTCTATATACAAATTCTATTTAAATTTTCTATATACAAATTCTATGTTTGAATCTTATTTGAATTTCTATATTCAAATTCTATATTTAAATTCTCTATTCAAATCCCATTTGAATTTCTATATTCAAACTCCATTCAAATTCTATATTCGATTTCTATTTTTAAATTTACATTTGAAATTAAATATTCGAATTATCCAAGTGATAATTTTCCACTTTTCATTTACAAGCACCATCTTGTTTTCTTTTTAAAACAAGTCTCGATTTCAAATTTATTTTTAAATATCTACTTTGGAAAAAAAATTCCCTTTTCAATTTCACCCTCGTATTTTTATTTCTGAATTATCCAATGATAATTCTTTTCACTTCATCTATAAACTTTGTTTATAAAAGAACTATTCATAAACTTTGTTTATAAAGGAACTACTTGTTTTTATTTTCAAAACAAGTTTATATTTCAAATCCATTTAAAAATTCAAATTCTTTTTTTTTCTAAAATTGAATTCCACTTTTAACTCTCAAATACCCCTTTCCGCGATATTTTAAATATCAACCTTTGGGCCCAGTGAAATTCAAACACCAAAGCAACCAATTATTTATTTTCTGACACATCATATATGGCAGTATATATGCAAACAAATAAATGAACAGATAATATATTTTTGAGGAATCCTGTTGGATTCCTCCAACCTGTTTTCCTGCATCCACAGACGTTAGTTAGCAGAAACAATACCCATCCTGCTTCGTGGCAGGATATCGCGGTATAAAAGGGGATCCACTTATATACGTGGGCGTAGGGTCATCCGCTAATGATATTGCGGGCATCCGCTAATGATATTGCGGGAACAATCCAATCACCAAACCAATATATATATATATAATAGTCAACCCTAAATAACTAATATTTTTAAATCAACAAGAAAGCATTTCAAACAAGCATCAAACAATTATTTTTAACAGATAAAAATAATTCTAAATAAAAGGTGAGTGAGATTTACTCACAGTGATTTAGTTTTCGATCTATTTTCTACTTCTTTATTTAACCAGGCCTCGAAAAAATATTGAATCGACTTGAATACTTTCTCTTCCATCTACAAATCTAATTTGTCTGAATTCATGATTCATGGACCTCGCATGGATTCATTGGTGATTTATATAAGTTTAATAAAATTTAACTAATTAAATTTAAAAAAGGAGAACACTACTAAACTAAATAATTGAATTACCTTAATTAACCCGATGATTTCGCTAATCATTCCTCTCACTGTCAAAACCCCAATCTCCTCTATGTTCAACAGCTTTCCGATCTCTTCACTGTTCCCGTACAACAGAGCACCGACCTTCCTTTACTCGCTGTTGTCGACTTCCAAAACCACCCTCAAATCTCTCGCCCAAATCGCAACTTCATAAGACCTCACACAGCAAAATGAAATCACGCGATATTACTATCAACGTTCTTCTCCATGAAACCCACTTCCATCGAACGTCTTCAAAATCACCTCCTTTATCAAACTCAAGTACTTCACAAGGTCCAGAAAACATGATCGCGACCGCGGGATACCTAATATCACTTCGCATCGAACCATCCAAACCTTGTTTACACTCGAGCCTAGCCAAAACAAATCGATTCCTAGCTTCAATCTGGTCATTTTTACTCACTCGTGCCTCACTGAGATGGTCAGAGTCGAACTCGAACTTCCCTAACTGCTGTGCACCAACGTCGAGACCCTAGGGTTGAAGCCCTTGCTCGCGATTTCAGAAATCGATTTCTGAGATTCGAATTTAAATGATTTAGAAGGGAGAGATTTCCCCTCTTTCCTCGAATTCGATTTTCATTTCACTGAGGTTAAAGAGGGATAAAAATTTTGATTCTATACGATGGTGGAAGTACCGAAGGAGACAGCTTGGATTTGTTTTTGGCAAACAGAAAATGAATACATAGAAAGAGGTGGGTTTTTTTGCTAAAACTTAGTATATTTTCCATCGTTCAGAAAGGAGAAGGAACAAAGAGCACTCAAAATAGAAGAGGAATCGAGTGGGGTTTTTGTATTAATTTATAAAAGAAAGGGGAACATATGGTACGCAGGTTATAAATGAATGTTTGGTTAAGTACAGGCATTTTTAATTCGATCTGATTTCTATTAAATGCAATTCGAAATAAAGAGATTTTTATTTCTTTTTAAACAGATGTCGATTTGATTTCGATCCTATCCACAATCAAATATTTCTGGGTTCGTAATTAAAAATCGTGAATCGCTATTTTAGCGTACCGATCGTCGTTCCAATGTTATTACACTATTCTGAACTTAACAGAATAGACTATATAATTTAAATTCGACCATATTTAAAAATAACATATTAAATTGATATAATATGATTTAAATTCAAAACAAATAAATTTCCTGATAATAAAATATTTTTATTATCATCTATATTCGAATACAATTAATACTGATCATCTGAATTGTTTTGATTTAATTCTAATTTCGAATTGAATTATTTCAGTTCTTGTTTTTCGATGATTATCAAAATAAATCGTATTTCGATTATTTGATCGATAATCCAATATAAAAATTCTTTTATATTATGAACACAATATTTAAAACGATATTAAATATTTAAAATTAATCGTTCAAAAACCTGGGTTGTTACATTCTTCCCCCCTTAAAATAATTTCGTCCTCGAAATTGCTAAGGTAGGAAAAACGGTACAAAACCATTTCTTTTCAAAATCACACTTATGTTGAAATTCAACTCCTCATATTTCAACAATTTAAGTCCACCAAAACTTTTGGTTTCTTTCATATGCATTCAAATTCATTCAACTCGATTCTGATTCAATTTATTCACTTTGATTCGTTTAAATTTTCACATTCACATCCCTGGGGTTTCATTTTAAATCCTTTCGAAATCACATAAATATATACATATATTTATTTCCATTTCAAATTCAAAACATTTGAATTTTCAAACCACGTGTTTTCTTTCAAACAAATTTCCATCAGAAAATTTTCTAAGGTAGCAATCCATCACTTAGAAACTTGAAAATGAATACTGATGAAGCTGCAGTCCTCATCAGAATTATTTTCCAGCCACTGAAGTGGGTTCAGTGCTTTAACATTTTCAGAATTCATTCAAAAAATGATTGTTATTCAAAAACCCCTTCCAAAACAGAGCTATATTATTTTAATATACTTCAAAAATATTTTTCAAAACTCCCAGGATTTAAACTCTTGATTCAAATTCTGAATCCAATTTTAATTCATCACATTTGTATATTTCATTCCTATACAAATTCTATTTGGTTCTATATAACCATATCATTTCTTATAATCTCATTTGATTATAATAATAACAACCAACATATCCATATATTATAATAATTTCAAAAATTATTCTTTCTATATCAAAAAATAATTTTGGGTAAAATTATTTCATTCACCCACTTTAAAACAATATCGTGTTCAGTCTTCTGTTCAAGTATTTACAAACTCTTATCGATGTCGTGGTGTCCCACGATTCGACCAGAATCCATAAACCACTCAACAAACTAGCCAACAAAATATAAAACAGTTTTTATATCAATTTACAAATACGCGCTCTCGTATATACCCTTAACTCATTCTAGGGTACTACTGACCGTATCTCTAATGAGCACATGCCACATAAGCATAGGTATTCACTCAACCTAAGCTCTGATACCAAACTGTAATGGCCTGCAAATCCGTACTATCGGAGTTGACTAATAACACAACACGTCCAATCCAAATTGCACAGAAATACGAATCATCATTAGAAAGAAGTTAGAGGATGAGAAATAGAAAGAAAGAAATATTAGAATAGAAGAAAATAAAGAAGACAAATCTCACAGCGGAACGAATAAAATATAATATATAACATAACTTTTGAAATACAAATCAGTAACTTTATATACATACCATCATCAGAGCACAACAGTTATTCCTGGAACAGTTATAAACACCTGTTTCCAGACACAAACATGGTTCACAGCGGAATATATGATAGTCTATAGCTAACTGGTGAAGCCTCCTGCTTCCAGCTCTTCCAAGTGAATCTGAAAAATCCCGACTACTTGACAGCCCGTAAAAATTTGGGCACCCAAGAGTTTAGGGAAAACAACAAAATAAACTCTGGGTTAGTCATGGGACTGGTGTGAGTAAACTCCAACCAATTGTTTAACTTTCAAAATCCTTTTGAAAGAAATGATAATCGTAAGACCGATCCGCACATAAACACGGATGGTTTTTACATTACGATAACCCAAAACATCTTTGATACGAAAATCCAGTGATATTATAATAATGTCTACATCAAATAAATAACCAAATAGTAGAACGCTTGCATCTCACGCTCTACATATATAGTATAAAATCAAAAACCGCAGGGCACTTATTGGAGATTGGATTTCCAACATGACAAGGTATGGAACCACCTTCCGCTAGTGTATCTCTAGAGAGGAATACACTGGGTTCAACAAGAACATCTTGCAACCCGGCCCACACATGACCGACCACTTATTTCGCTTGAGTGTATCGAATGTATATCACCAACGGTTGGGATCAGCAACCGTTTCCCGAATGGGACATCATCGAATAGAATAAGGAATTAAATGAATCTCTAGATAGGTGATTATACATCCTAATGGGAGCGACCCACATAGCCATGCCGCCTGCCCGATTTTTGTCATTTCCCGGTTGTTAAGGCCTGAGGCTACGATTACTTATCATTCTTTGATAGCACAATTTACTTTGAATGCCACATCGTCAGATCCGTTAATCACTAATTGATTTGCACAAATATTCTGGATATTATGCTAAGGGAATAAATCCGTTGCAACCATATATATTTATACAGACCAACTCATTAGATCATTGGAAATACTTTGTCAGACATTCGTCCATTTATGTTCGTTCTGGGATTGAACGAAACTGAAGGCACAATTTCTATTAATAGAAAAAGTCCTTGCATTTCACTCCATCTTCGATTATCTTTATATAATCTGATCCGCAACGCTACTGCCAAAACAGAGTGGTTCACGGATAATAATCCAACCGGTCTCTCCATATTGACAACACTATTGGCAAACACTTCAATAATCGGTTATTTAACTATCGAAGAAAAACAAACATCCATTCAAAACAACAAACAATCACTGGGTTAATTAATTTATATTACGTTCATTAATTAAATCATCACTGCATTTCCTTATCAATATTTGTTAGCCAAATATTTCAATAATCATCTTGGCCTCTTACGCCACTTGGAAAACAT
Source organism: Allium sativum (assembly GCA_030737875.1). Classification (NCBI taxonomy): domain Eukaryota; kingdom Viridiplantae; phylum Streptophyta; class Magnoliopsida; order Asparagales; family Amaryllidaceae; genus Allium; species Allium sativum. The sequence continues at coordinate 340,924,362 of CM060926.1, forward strand.
TTCTACATCTCGCCTTCTTTTATTTTCTAAACTTAGAAAATATATTCTATTTGAAATTGAAACAATTTCAATCACTTATCTCTTTCCCGACTACTTTAATTATGCTCAGGAAATATTTACTTTTATATTTCGAAAATTCCATCACTTGGGTTAAAACAAATGCTGTGTAAACATTGTTACAACAACCCAAAATGTTTTATTCAACTAAATATTATTCAAACACTTCTCTTCGAGATTGGATCTTGCTATTTATCGATTAAAAATGAAATCAATCAAGTTGGGGTAAAATTACCTCTCAGAACTTGACTGAAAACATCATTAACTTCAAAACAGACAAAACCACTAACCTCGAATCAACACACTATAAAACCCAATTATTCATTTTTAAAATATGTATATGGTTCGCTTTCTATTTCTAATTTATTGATTTCCCTTTTTGTTTACAAAATTCTATTTTGATTTCGTTACCTTATCGAACTCTATATACATTGATATATAGATTTCTAACTATCAAAATTTATTAAAAATTTTCTAACTCCTTAAATTCTCGGAAAATTTCGCCATAACTTCCCCTGCACCGGGAGCTTCGGGATATTTCAAATAGCCTCCCATGGCCCTCACCAATCCAAAAGAAAAAGGAAAAGCCAAGCGGCTTGCTGATACGGCACATAAAATCTCATATATGAATTTAAACATGTACATTTTTGTCGGACACATAAATTAAAATCTTCATATACTTCATCCCATACCTGTCTAACACATGCTCACATGTTTCTAATCTGTTCCAACTCAATATGGTCATTTTAACTCAATTCACTAATTTATCCTCTTATTAGCTTCTTTAGCCTATTTTACTTTATATTTGAAAATAGCATGTTCAAATATACTTTGATCTCGCTTATAAATTAATTTAATTCCGTTCCCAACTCAAATTCGATATTCGATTCCGAATATATACACACCAGTTCAATTTACTTAACCAAAACCTAAATTCGATTCGAAATCTCATTTAACTAAATATACTCTAGATTAATTAGTTCTATCCAGTAGTTAAAAATCTGATTTTGGTCTCAAAAATCATTTCACTTACTTCACCGGAGTTCATATTTATTTTATATCTCCAGTCTGGATTTTTCTAATGGAAATTCGGATTTTTATTTATAAAAATCCTTTTATTTATTTAAATAAACCGTTATGGTTTTAAAATGGTTCCGGCGCTGTTTTTCTGAAAATTTGATTTTGACATAACTCAAAATCTATACGACGAAATCTAGATTTTTCTCCTCCATTAGAAAACTATTATCAAATCGGTCCTGACGTTTCTTGTTTCAAAGAATTTCGATACAATTAAGTTCTGTATACTCAATTGAAGTTCGAAACGACAATTTACGAACTGCAGCGCTGCGGCGAGTTCGTTTTAATTATATTTATATATCTGAACGTTTTAAAACTTCATTTATATAAATTCAACTCTATTCTGATATATTTTAACATATCAAATCAATTTTCCCCAATTCAACTTAGTATTTCCGATCTATTTCACTTCTATTTGAAATTCTATATTCAAATTTCAAATCGCTTCTATTTTTCAAATTCTATTTGAATTTCCATATTCGAATTTCCTTTATTCAAATCCCATTTGAATTTCTACGTTCAAATTCTATATTTGAATTTCCTTTATATTCAAATTCTATATTTGAATTTCCTTTATATTCAAATTCTATATTTGAATTCCATTTGAATTTCTGTATACAAACTCCATCTGAATTTCTATATTCAAATTCCCTTTGAATTTTCTATTTGAATCCTATATTCAAATTCCATATTTAAAATTCCATTTGAATTCTCTATTCAAATTCCATAGTTTAAATCCCATTTGAATTCCTCTTATTCAAATTCTATGTTTAAACTCCATTACTTTCAAATCTCTATATGTGAATTTCATTTGGACTCTCTTTCTTCAAATCCATTTGAATTCCTTTGAATCCAAATTCTATTTGAATCCCTTTGAATTCAAATCTCTGTATATTCAAATTCTATTCAAATTCAATATATTCAAGTTCTATTCAAATTCTATATACAAATTCTATTTAATTTTTCTATATACAAATTCTATATTTGAATCTTCTTTGAAATTCTATATTCAAATTCTATATTTAAATTCTCTATTCAAATCCCGTTTGAATTTCTGTATTCAAACTCCATTCAAATTCTATATTCGATTTCTATTTTTAAATTTCCATTTGAAATTAAATATTCGAATTATCCAAGTGATAATTTTCCACTTTTCATTTACAAGCACCATCTTGTTTTCTTTTTAAAACAAGTCTCGATTTCAAATTTATTTTTAAATTTCTACTTTGAAAAAAAAAATTTCCCTTTTCAATTTCACACTCCTATTTTTATTTCGAAATTATCCAATGATAATTCTTTTCACTTCATCTATAAACTTTGTTTATAAAAGAACTATTTATAAACTTCGTTTATAAAGGAACTACTTGTTTTTATTTTCAAAACAAGTTTATATTTCAAATCCATTTAAAAATTCAAATTCTATTTTTTTCTAAAATAGAATTCCACTTTTAATCTCAAATACCCCTTTCCGCGATATTTTAAATATCAACCTTTGGGCCCAGTGAAATTCAAACACTAAAGCAACCAATTATTTATTTTTTAACACATCATATATGGCGGTATATGTGCAAACAAATAAACGAACAGATAATATATTTTTGAGGAATCCAGTTGGATTCCTCCAACCTATTTTCCTATATCCAAAGACGTTAGTTAGCAGAAATAATACCCATCCTGCTTCGTGGCAGGATATCGTGGTATAAAAGGGGATCCACTTATGTACGTGGGCGTAGGGTCATCCGCTAATGATACTACAGGCATCCGCTAATGATACTGCGGGAACAATCCAATCACCAAACCAATATATATATATATATATATATATATATATATATAATAGTCAACCCTAAATAACTAATATTTTTAAATCAAGCAAAAAGCATTTCAAACAAGCATCAAACAATTATTTTTAACAGATAAAAATAATTCTAAATAAAAGGTGACTGAGATTTACTCACAGTGATTTAGTTTTCGATCCATTTTCTATTTCTTTATTTAACCCGGCCTCGGAAAATTATTGAATCGACTTGAATACTTTCTCTTCCATCTACAAATCTCATTTGTCCGACTTCATGATTCATGGACCTCGCATGGATTCATTGGTGATTTATATAAGTTTAATAAAATTTAACTAATTAAATTTAAAAAAGGATAACACTACTAAACTAAATAATTGAATTACCTTAATTAACCCGATGATTTCGCTAATCATTCCTCTCACTGTCAAAACCCCAATCTCCTCTATGTTCAACAGCTTTCCGATCTCTTCATTGTTCCCATACAATAGAGCACCGACCTTCCTTTTACTCGCTGCTGTCGACTTCCAAAACCACCCTCAATATCTCACCCTCAAATCTCTCACCCAAATCGCAACTTCACAAGACCTCACACAGCAAAATGAAATCATGCGATATTACTATCAACGTTCTTCTCCATGAAACCCACTCCCATCGAACGTCTTCAAAATCACCTCATTTATCGAACTCAAGTACTTCGTAAGGTCCAGAAAACATGATCGCGACCCCGAGATACCCGATATCACTTCGCATCGAACCATCCAAACCTCGTTTACACTCGAGCCTAGCCAAAACAAATCGATTCCTAGCTTCAATCTGGTCATTTGTACTCACTCGCGCCTCACCTAGATGGCCAGATTCGAATTCGAACTTCCCCAACTACTGTGCACCAACGTCGAGACCCTAGGGTTGAAGCCCTAGCTCGCGATTTCAGAAATCGATTTCTGAAATTCGGATTTAAATGATTTAGAAGGGAGCAATTTCCCCTCTTTCCTCGAATTCAATTTTCATTTCACTGAGGTTAAAGAGGGATAAAATTTTTGATTCTATACGATGGTGGAGGTACCGAAGGAGACAGTTGGATTTGTTTTTGGCAAACGGAAAATGAATACATAGAAAGAGGTGGGGTTTTTTTGTTAAAACTTAGTATATTTTCCATCGTTCAGAAAGGAGAAGGAACGAAGTGAACTCAAAATAGAAGAGGAATTGAATGGGGTTTGTGTCGTAATTTATAAAAGAAAGGGGAACATATGGTACGCAAGTTATAAATGGATGTCTGGTTAAGTATAGGCATTTTTAATGCGATTTGATTTCTATTAAATGCGATTCGAAATAAAGAGATTTTTATTTCTTTATAAACAGATGTCGATTTGATTTCGATCCTATCCACAATCAAATATTTCGGGGTTCGTAATTAAAAATCGTGAACCGCTATTTTAGCGTACCGATCGTCGTTCCAATGTAATTACACTATTCTGAACTTAACAGAATAGACTATATAATTTAAATTCGAACATATTTAAAAATAACATATTAAATTGATATAATATGATTTAAATTCAAAACAAATAAATTTCCTGATAATAAAATATTTTTATTATCATCTATATTCGAATACAATTAATACTGATCATCTGAATTGTTTTGATTTAATTCTAATTTCGAATTGAATTATTTCATTTCTTGTTTTTCGATGATTATCAAAATAAATCTGAAACACCCCACCTCCGTTAGGGTCACTCTCAAAGGGAATGCCCTAATTTTGGTGGAGGTTTATAAGTATAAGTCACAAATACACAAGACAGATATAAATACACTTATTTTTGAACAGCGGAAACAACAGCAACTTTTATTTCATCAAAAATACGTGTTACACAAACCATGCCATAATTGTCTTACAATATTTCAAAAAAAAAACATTACATTTCCATAACTGTCTTGATTTCATAATTTAAAGAAGCATAAAAAAACATAAGTAAACTGCATAAGTCCCCATTAGTCGCTATCCAAAGCCATAGTCCAAAACGAAAGAGATCCAAGCAATACATTCTTTCTCTTCAAGCTGGGTGTGAAAACTGGTCAAGCTGCGGTATTCCCTCCCTGTGGACCTAGGGGGGGGGAGGGGGAACGAAAGGAAACTAGACGAAAGGAAAGTAGAGTCAGACATAAAGCCTAAGTAAGTCTAGGACTATTCAGTCTATGAATAAAGAATTGGGCATAATAAGTATAAACTAGAAATGGGAAAGCACTATAAACTAAGTTGAGTCATCTAGAGTCGAATATACTATCGTACCCCATATTAATCTCTGCACCCCTATAAACTTGTTTTCCAACAGGCACCCCATAATCAGGGTGAAGTGATCCATTTCTAATGATTGGCTCCTACTCACATAGTTACATGTGTCTTACGGCCCCCGATGTTGTAGTTACCTATGCTGGTCCCACCATAGGGTGTATCAAGTCCCATGGTGGCGGCCTGACACAATTTCTAGAATCCACAGGTATACTACTGGTGCCCTGCCACTAGGTTTTCTATTTCTAGCCAACATGCTAAGTTGGTTAAGTGTTTTGTAAACCTAACCCCCAACCACTCTGTATAGTCTAGCATGTTCAAATTGATTAAGTATTAATTTAATTTACTTAATCCTATCAATCCTGACTCAGCCTTAATTATCTTATTAAAGCCTCGACCTGTCACATTAGACATGTATTGTTGTGACTGCCTGTTGCCGGTTGGTTCCGGGCAGTCTTACGTCACAACTCAGTCTAACCTCGGGTCTTTATTGGGCTCAGTGTTTAACCACCCACATTGGATAGGTATTGTTGTGACTTCTGGACAGCCAGGCGGTTCCGGGCAGGTTTACGTCACAACTCAATCCAACCTCGGGTAAAACACATCGTATTTTCTAGGTTTACATATTTTGTATCTTTTCTTTTTTATATGTAAATAATTGCAGCCCATTATTCAAATTCATCTTTATTGGGTAAAATTTATTTATACCACTTAAATGTTCTCAAGGTCGTTGGCATGCGACAGACATGCCAACACATATGTTTTATATTTTTAACCCAACGTCATTACCCCCGTTTTATACGTTCGCTATAATATAACATATGTTGGGTTTAACATTTAAACCCAACCTAGCCACATGAAAAAGTGGAGGCTTAGAAAATGGTGTTTATATATTCTAAGTAACATCAAAAGGGGTATGTGTTTGCATGAACTTGCAACATAACGATCTAATTAACATAAATTTGGAACTTGTGAACTTGCATTGTAATAGTATATAATCTTAACATAAAACATATCTAAACATGAATCATGGTTTTAAATATAGTCATGTAAACTTGCATTATGTGTCACATATATTATCACATGATTTTGATAACAACATAGGCCTAAAACATATTTTCAATTAGGCATAACACCAAACGTAATCTAGTCATGTTAATAGAGTCAACACAAGTTCACGAAGATGCTTACTTTTGTCAATAATACAATAGTATGTTTTTACACTAGAATCATAATTCCTATTTCATCATAAATTCATATGAATCATAATACCCAAATGTATCCAACTACACTAAACATGATCATAAAAATATTCATAGAAGGGTCTAAAGTCATGTTGGCATAAATAGTGTATCACATACTTGCATGAATCTCAACTTTGTTGAAATAAACTACCACAAACATATAGTTTTTAACTTTCACCATGAATCATATACTTGCAAATATCCAATAGGTGTTGTGATAAACTACCACAAAAATATAGTCGTTAACTTTCAACATGAATCATATATTTGCAAATATCCAATGGGTCTAACATCATTATACCACAACATCCCAAATATATTCACAATTAGAGTCATAGCAACATACGATTATTATCATCACCACAAATTAATTACAATTCCATTTCTCATTTTACACAAACCAAAACACAATTATTCATTCACATCGGAATAGCACTCTACTTACGACGTATGACGAAACTTCAATTCAGGTTTCTGAATTCTAAATTTGGAGATGTTATCCTTTGTTGTAGGCGTTGTTTTGATTTAATTGTCGTTGCTTTAAGCTTTCGAATCGTCTCCTAATCGTCTCTCAATTTTGACGGCTACTCCTAGTTTTTCTTCAGCAACATGACGGTCTCATTCTCATTTTTTGTTTGTGTGAATTAAGTGGAGTCTTAGGTCCTTTTTATAGAGTTTGTGAATTGATTAGGACCGTCGATGGAGCTTGGATGAATATTAGCCGTTCCTTTAAAGGAGAGACCAATCAGGAGCTGACACCTAGCCCTAGTGACAAGGCAAGACTCAGAAATTCAGCCAAGCACAGACCAGGCCAGCCAGGAGGGGCTGGGTTCGACCTGGCTCAGGGGCCAGGTCGACTACCCAGTCGACCCCCAGGTCGACTACCCAGTCGACCTGGGTGCCCCAGGTCGACTACCCAGTCGACTTGGGTGCCTTGGGCGGGAAAATTCCCGCCCAGCCCAATCTAGGTCCGATTTTTTTGAAATTTGAATTTGTTTCTGAGCTTTTTCTTCCTGTTTGAATTTTAAACTGAATTCTGAAACTTCCGGAGGCCATATCTCCCTCATACGGAGTCCGTTTTACGCAAACTCGGACTCTATCTCAAGCAGAATTCCGAGACGAACGGAATGGCGTATCCCGTTTCCCTTAATTCTTTGATTTGAAATTAATTATACTTTAATTTTTGAATTTCACTATTATAGAATACATGGGGTGCTACATTCTCCCCCACTTAAAAGGATTTCGTCCCCGAAATCTTCAAGTTTAGGAAGAATGTATATCCTAACATCCAAACATCCATCTACTCATCCATCAAACACGAGCATCCATTGTCCTTAAAAGACTTCTAATGCTTCATGATCATATGCGAAGTGTGTGTACATGTTCTTATCTAATGCTAAATCAGTCGGTCTACTGATTCAGTTGACCTTCGTAATGCAAATTATGTAAGTGTCATGAATCCATTATGTATGCAAATTTTCTATTTCATGATTCTACATGAGTGCACAATCATTCATATAAATGCAACATCCATATGACAACACATTAAATTTCAACCATATACAAATGCAAACATATATATGCATATGCAATATGAAGTGACTGAGCCGATCTAATACCAAGATTGTGTGTGTATATGAAACCACGAGCAACCACTAGAAATCACTTGCAACCACTTGCAACCATCATCCATAACATGTTTTCAATTTCATGTTATCATCCAAAGGGTTTCTACCTAAAAGATAAGGTCGAGGAGATATACCTAAAAAAAAGATAGATAAAGCGCAACTTAAGGAAAAAGAAAGATCAAAGATGTACCCTAAAAAAGAAAAGGGTAGGCTGTGCGTATTCTAGCCTCAGTTTCCCAAGTCACGTCTTCCTCGGTGTCGCTCCACTGAACTTTGACGAGCTTGATTCGCGGTTGCATAGCTTTTTCACTTCAGTTCCTAAGATGCGTGTTGGAACTCTCCTCACGGTTGCTTCGCGTTCCACTTCGGCTTCTTCTAGAATGCTAGGCTCTACTATTTCAGCAGACTCGTGTAAACACTTCCGGAGGTGAGAAACATGAAAGACGTTGTGAACTCCGGCCAGCTTTTCGGGTAGCTCTAATCTATAGGCCATCTTCCCAACCTTCTCAATGATAGGAAACGTACCTACGAACCTTGGTGCTAGCTTCCCTGTGGTTCCAAAACGAACAACGTTCCTTAGAGGAGATACCTTAAGAAAAACCTTGTCTCCAACCTCAAATTCAAGGTCGGTCCTCCTCTTGTCTGCGTAGGATTTCTGCCTATCTTGGGCCGTCTTCATCCTTCTTCGTATCAAGTCTACTTTCTCCGAAGTCTCTCGGATCATATCTGGTCCAAGTATGAGTTTGTCAGTAGACTCCCACCAACAAGTGCGTGATCGGCACGGTCTTCCATATAAAGCTTTGAAGCGCGCCATTCCGATGGTGGCATGGTAGCTGTTGTTGTAGGCAAATTCCACCAAAGGAAGATGGTCTTCCCACGTCCCTCCGAAGTCAAGGACGCACAGTCTTAAAAGGTTTTCCAAAACTCTGTTCACTCTTTCTGTCTGGCCGTCGGTTTCGGGGTGATAGGCTGTACTCAAGCATAACTGTGTGCCTACCGCTTCTTGCAGACTCCGCCAAAACTCACTTGTGATGATAGGGTCTCGGTCACTAACAATACTGGAGGGTATTCCATGGAATCGAACAATTTCCTTGAGATAAAGAGAAGCTAGGGATGATGCAGTCCTTTTACTCTTGACAGGTAAGAAGTGGGCACTTTTAGTTAGCATATCCTCTATTACCCAAATGCTAGTGTTGCCTCTTCTAGACCTAGGCAACCCATCAATGAAGTCCACTGAGATGCTATCCCAGTTCCACTGCGGGACCTCTAGAGGATGGAGCAGACCGCCAGGCTTTTTCTATTCCGCCTTAACCTGTTGGCACACCATACACTTGGAAACGAAATCTGCCACGCCCTTCTTCATGCTGCTCCAAAAGAAAGTTCTCTTTATGTCCTTTTACATTTTATCCCCGCCTGGATGTATCGTCATCTTGGAGTGATGTGCTTCCTCGAGAACCGTCTTTACCAAATCTCTTGTCCGTGGGACGCATAGTCTTCCGTCTCGCCTTTGCCAACCCTTATCGTCGATGAAGTATCTGTTGAGGTGACTTGAAGTCTCACCCCTAATTAGCCTATCAATCGTCTCCACAAGCTCAGGGTCTTCGCGCTGTGCTGTCCCTATTGAGTCCACTAAAGTCGGGCGTACTTCAAGAGATGCTAGCAAGCCTGGTACAAAATCGGAGGAGGGCCTAAAGTCAAAGCTGGCTATAAACTCTAGGCTTTTCCTTTCTACAAACAGCGGGCTTAATGTCAGTTTCTTTCGGCTCAACGCGTCTGCCACTACGTTGCCTTTGCCCGGACTATAGGAGATCTCGAAATCGTATGAGGCAAGAAACTCCATCCATCTCTGTTGCCTCAAGTTAAGATCTTTCTGCGAGAAAAGATATTTCAACGATTTATGGTCAGTGTAAAGTTCGAACTTCTCACCTAGGAGATAGTGTCGCCAAGACTTGAGTGCAAAGACGATGGCAGCTAACTTAAGATCGTGGGTCGGGTAGTTCTTTTCATGAACTTTCAATTGCCTTCCACCATAAGCTACTACCCTCCCTTCTTGCATCAAGACAGCACCTAGTCCTGTCCTACATGCATCTGTATAAACTGTGAACATCTTGCTTCCATCTAGCAACGTCAGAACTGGGGCTGTTGTAAGAGCCCTTTTTAGTCGTTGGAAAGCAAACTCGCAATCCAAGTCCCAATTGAACACTAGATTCTTCTTTGTCAGCCTTGTGAGCGGAGCTGATATTTTGCAAAGTCTCTGATGAATTTCCGATAGAAGCCTGCAAGCCCGAGAAAGCTTCGGACTTCAGTTGCATTCCTTGGTGTCTTCCAATCCTGTACCGCTACTACTTTAGCAGGGTCCACAGCTAACCCTTCTTTGGATACTATGTGCCCAAGGAACCTTACTTCCTCTCTCCAAAAGTGGCATTTGGAGAACTTGGCTTTTAACTGATGGATTCGCAGAGTTTCCATGATTGCCCTTAAGTGCTGAGCATGTTCTTATTCACTCTTTGAGAAGACCAAGATATCGTCTACGAAGACCACTACGAACTTGTTGAGAAATTCCCTGAACACCCTACTCATCAGGTCCACGAAGTAAGCGGGTGCGTTTGTCAAACCGAAAGGCATGACAAGCCATTCAAAGAAGCCGTCTAGGGTTCTGAATGTTGTCTTATCGATGCTATCTTCAGCCACCCTTAGCTGATGAAATCCGGTCGCTAAATCAGGTTGGGAGAAAACTGACGCTCCTACAAGTTGATCAAACAGATCGTCAATTCTGGGGAGAGGGTGCCTATTCTTTTTCGCTAGCTTGTTGAGCTCCCTATGGTCAACACATAGACGGAGTGAACCATCCTCCTTTGTGGCGAACACCACTGGAGCGCCCCATTCTGAAATGCTCCTTCTAATGAACCCCTTCTCTAGAAGCTCTTTAATCTGTTTACTGATCTCTTTCCTTTCCCGTGGAGCCATGTGTCTAACGAGCAACGCAACGGGCTTTGCATTATCTACAAGATATATGTGGAAGTCTATCTCCCGCTTCGGAGGTAAGCCCTTCACCTCTTCGAAGACATCCGGATATTCACGGTCCACTTTAACCGATTGCAAACTCTCAACAGAAGCATCTAGCGATTCAAGATAACTTAGCATAACTGCATACGAGGGATTACAAGTAATTTCCAGAGTGTTACGGAGTTGGGTCAGAAGCCTAACCACCCTTTTCTCACAATCAAGGATGGCACCATTACTGGATAACCAATCCATGCCCAAAATCAAACCATATCCCGAGAAGCCCAAAACAAAGGCACTACATCTAAATTCCATGCTTAGAATATAAATTTTCAATCCCACACAGATCATAGACAAATGAGCTGGGCCCCCAATTGGATTTGAAACAACTAAGGGATCCTCTACCATACTAGTTTCTTGGTGCATAGATTCTACTAAAGCAGATGAAATAAAGGAGTGTGATGCGCCAGAATCAAATAAAGTGCGTACTGGGTGATCATAAAGATAAACTACACTTTCTACAGAAGTATTTATACCTCGTTGTTGCAGAGGTGGCGCTTCTAGCACATGAACCTGTGCCCCTGAGGTGGATCCAGCCCTCTGCCCCTGCCCTCGCTTCTTTGAGCAATCCTTAGACATGTGGCCTGTGTTACCGCAAGAAAAGCACCCGCCATTCAACTTGGCCTTCTTTTTACGGCAATCTTTCACTAAGTGCCCCACACTGCCATAGAAATTACACTTCCTCTTCTCTTTGTTGTCTTTCCCGCCCTTCTTAAAGTCTGTCTTCTTAGGCTGTAAACCTTCTTTCTTCCCTTGAGAGCCTTCTGCCTTTGTCTCCTTGCCCTTATCCTCTTTGTTCAGCAATGCCATCTGCACCAACCTTTCATACGTAGCTCCCATAGGTTTATTGGTCATGGCCAAACTGTGTAATGGCTCATTCAACCCTTTGACAAAGCGGAGAGCCTTTTTGTGCGGAGTGTTGACTAGGTCCAATCCGAACCTAGCCAGCTGATCGAACTGATTAACGTACTCTTTGACTATCATATTCCCTTGCTTAAGAAATAAGAATTTTTCCAATTGAAGACTCCTTTCAGCTTCTGAGAGAAATTTAGCCTCAAACCTTGCCCTAAAGTCCTCCCAAGTTTCCACTGGTCTTTCTGCACTAGTAACTTCCCACCAGTACGAAGCCTTACCTTTAAGTAGCCATACTGCCAGTTGTACCGTTTGCCTATCTTCTACCTCAAAAATGACGAATAAGTCCTCGGTTTCCTTCAGCCAATTCCTGGCTTCCACGAAGGACTCGGTTCCATGAAAGACCTTCCCTCCTATAGCTTTAAAATCTTTACATATCTTAGCAAAAGCATTACCACGCGGAGGAGGTAGAGGAAGAGGTGCTGCTGCAGCTAGATGATTTCCTACAGCTGGGGGAGGAGGAACAGTGGGACCTGGCTGATTGGCCCTTGCTTCTAAGAATCGTCTGAACCAACCAGGTATTGGTACACCCTCTGGCAAGTTAAGTTCTTCGGACATGCTGAAACAAAAAGGATAGATTCAAAACAAAGGATAAAGGATAGTACCTATGGCTTTGGGGGGGACTAGGCCTTTTTAAAATAAAATAACATTTCATCTTTAAAAATGCTTCTTTAAATTTCTTTTGAAAATAAATTTTCAAAACTTTTTATTTTATCTGGTAAACCTATGCTCTGATACCAAGTGAAACACCCCACCTCCGTTAGGGTCACTCTCAAAGGGAATGCCCTAATTTTGGTGGAGGTTTATAAGTATAAGTCACAGATACACAAGACAGATATAAATACACTTATTTTTGAACAGCGGAAACAACAGCAACTTTTATTTCATCAAAAATACGTGTTACACAAACCATGCCATAATTGTCTTACAATATTTCAAAAAAAAAACATTACATTTCCATAACTGTCTTGATTTCATAATTTAAAGAAGCATAAAAAAACATAAGTAAACTGCATAAGTCCCCATTAGTCGCTATCCAAAGCCATAGTCCAAAACGAAAGAGATCCAAGCAATACATTCTTTCTCTTCAAGCTGGGTGTGAAAACTGGTCAAGCTGCGGTATTCCTTCCCTGTGGACCTAGGGGGGGGGGGACGAAAGAAAAGGAGACGAAGGAAAAGTAGAGTCAGACATAAAGCCTGAATAAGTCTAGGACTATTCGGTCTATGAATAAAGAATTGGACATAATAAGTATAAAATGGAAATGGGAAAGAACTATAAACTAAGTTAAGTTGTCTAGAGTCGAATATACTATCGTACCCCATATTAATCTCTGCACTCCTATAAACTGGTTTTCCAACAGGCACCCCATAATCAGGGTGAAATGATCCATTTCTAATGATCGGCTCCTACTCGCATAGTTACATGTGTCTTACGGCCCACAATGTTGTAGTTACCTATGCTGGTCCCACCATGGGGTGTGTCAAGTCCCATGGTGCCGGCCCGACACAATTTCTAGAATGCACAGGTATACTTCTGGTGCCCAGTGCCTAATTTTTCTGCGCCGGAGTGTGTGCACGCCCGCACCCCGTTAGAACCTACACTGCTGCACCACCGCCGTCGATTTGACCTCTTACACTCAGCCCAGTAATCGTGCCCCACCCTGCCTAGTTCAGGGTATCCTGATACACCTTGTAGGGTTACTGCTGAAAAGGGTCCCCCGCTACTAGGTTTTCTATTTCTAGCCAACATGCTAAGTTGGTTAAGTGTTTTGTAAACCTAACCCCCAACCAGTCTGTATAGTTTAGCATGTTCAAATTGATTAAGTAATAATTTAATTTACTTAATCCTATCAATCCTGACTCAGCCTTAATTATCTTATTAAAGTCTCGACCTCTCACATTAGACAGGTATTGTTGTGACTGCCTGTTGCCGGTTGGTTCCGGGCAGTCTTATTTCACAACTCAGTCTAACTTCGGGTCTTTATTGGGCTCAGTGTTTAACCACCCACATTGGATAGGTATTGTTGTGACTACTGGATAGCCGGGCGGTTCCGACCAGGTTTACGTCACAACTCAATCCAACCTCGGGTTAAACGCATCGTATTTTCTAAGTTTACATATTTTGTCTCTTTTCTTTTTTATATGTAAATAATTGCAGCCCATTATTCAAATTCATCTTTATTGGGTAAAATTTATTTATACCAATTAAATGTTCTCAAGGTCGTTGGCATGCAACAGACATGCCAACACATATGTATTATATTTTTAACCCAACGTCATTACCCCCGTTTTACACGTTTGCTATAATATGACATATGTTGGGTTTAACATTTAAACCCAACCTAGCCACATGAAAAAGTGGAGGCTTAGAACATGGTGTTTATATATTCTAAGTAACATCAAAAGGGGTATGTGTTTGCATGAACTTGCAACATAACGATCTAATTAACATAAATTTGGAACTTGTGAACTTGCATTGTAATAGTATATAATCTTAACATAAAACATATCTAAACATGAATCATGGTTTTAAATATAGTCATGTAAACTTGCATTATGTGTCACATATATTATCACATGATTTTGATAACAACATAGGCCTAAAACATATTTTCAATTAGGCATAACACCAAACGTAATCTAGTCATGTTAATAGAGTCAACACAAGTTCACGAAGATGCTTACTTTTGTCAATAATACAATAGTATGTTTTTACACTAGAATCATAATTCCTATTTCATCATAAATTCATATGAATCATAATACCCAAATGTTTCCAACTACACTAAACATGATCATAAAAATATTCATAGAAGGGTCTAAAGTCATGATGTCATCAATAGTGTATCACATACTTGCATGAATCTCAACTTTGTTGAAATAAACTACCACAAACATATAGTTTTTAACTTTCACCATGAATCATATACTTGCAAATATCCAATAGGTGTTGTGATAAACTACCACAAAAATATAGTCGTTAACTATCAACATGAATCATATATTTGCAAATATCCAATGGGTCTAACATCATTATACCACAACATCCCAAATATATTAACAATTAGAGTCATAGCAACATACGATTATGAATTATCATCACCACAAATTAAGTAGAATTCCATTTCTCATTTTACACAAACCAAAACACAATTATTCATTCACATCGGAATAGCACTCTACTTACAACGTATGACGAAACTTCAATTCAGGTTTCTGAATTCTGAATTTGGAGATGCTATCCTTTGTTGTAGGCGTTATTTTGATTTAATTGTCGTTGCTTTAAGCTTTCGAATCGTCTCTCAATTTTGACGGCTACTCCTAGTTTTTCTTCAGCAGCATGACGGTCTCATTCTCATTTTTATTTGTGTGAATTAGGTGGAGTCTTAGGTCCTTTTTATAGAGTTTGTGAATTGATTAGTACCGTCGATGGAGCTTGGATGAATATTAGCCGTTCGTTTGAAGGAGAGACCAATCAGGAGCTGACACCTAGCCCTAGTGACAAGGCAAGACTCAGAAATTCGGCCAAGCACAGACCAGGCCAGCCAGGAGAGGCTGGGTTCGACCTGGCTCAGGGGCCAGGTCGAATACCCAGGTCGACTATGTAGTCGACCTGGGTGCCTTGGGCGGGAAAATTCCCGCCCAGCCCAATCTGGCTCCGATTTTTTTGAAATTTGAATTTGTTTCTGAGTTATTTCTGCCTGTTTGAATTTTAAACTGAATTCTGAAACTTCCGGAGGCCATATCTCCCTCATACGGAGTCCGTTTTACGCAAATTCGGACTCTATCTCAAGCAGAATTCCGAGACGAACGCAATGGCGCATCTCGTTTCCCTTAATTCTTTGATTTGAAATTAATTATACTTTAATTTGTGAATTTCACTGTTATAGAATACACGGGGTGTTACAAAATCGTATTTCGATTATTTGATCGATAATACAATATAAAAATTATTTTATATTATCAGCACAATATTTAAAATGATATTAAATATTTAAAATTAATCGTTCAAAAACCCGGGTCGTTACACATCTCCTCACAAACCCACCAGCTCCAACATATTATTACACACACAACCGAATTCACCACAACCGTATACTGTGAACCAATGATCAAACTTCCCATTTAAAACAATATACTAATGTTACCTCACTTTTACCCAACCTGGCCATCCTCCACCTGAAGCTCGGCACTTGAACCATCACCTTAAGTCACAGTCAATTCCAGCAACTCTTGCTTGCCCCAGAAACCGCAGTTGAACCCTAGCCTACTGTGTAGGAAACAGCGGACGGGACCTGGTTCGAACCAGGTGAAATGTGTATGAAATCGAAGAGGGGGTCTTCAGGAGTCCGAATATATATATATATATATATATATATATATATATATATATATATATGTAGTGATTTTAGGAATTTCATTCGAATCTCTTTTGATTTTAGAAGGGGAGAATGTTCTTGCGTTTTGGCTGAAAAACAAAGAGGAAGTGGCGGCTTCAAATTGATTTACAGAAGAATGGATTTAATTATATAAATGGTTTGATTTTGCGAGAGATTGACGTCCACGTTTTTTCTTTTAGTACACACAAAAAAAAACTGGTGGCATGGCCTTATTTTCGATCAGAAAGAAAGTGATGTTATTAAGTATTAGTTTTGGCTTGGTCACCCCCTTTTTATTTGCTCCTAAGATTTAGATTATAAAAATTAACGTACCTCGTTTCATAAAATTCCTTCCACTTACAGACTGAAATAGAGATACCGTTGTGACGAGCTTGGTGACACGATCCCAAAAATATAATAATATCGGTTGGTTAACTCATATCGTGAAACCCCAAAATAATGATATAGGGTGCAAAATACTCCAAATAAAAAGTTGCGTATTTAATTAATTAAAAATTATAGAAAAATCCTAAAAATTAAATTATCACTACGTGTCAAAGGGCTTGTATAAATTCGAGGCCAATATTTAATTATAATTAATTATATCGTTATGATTTATAAACGATTCCACAGTGACCATTTAAAAATTTGATTTGGACATAAATAAAAATTTACAGGACGAAATCCCGATTTTTCTCTTCCACTAGAAAAATATACTTCACCAGCTCCTAACGTTTCTTGTTTCACAGAAATCCAATTTAAAACGGCTTCTGTATATTCGTTTAAAGTTCGAATCGCCAATTTACGAACTACTGCGCCATTTCGAGCTCGATTATAATTATAATATAATTCTACATTCAAACTTCGTTCAAATAATATATTCGTTATCGTAATTCAATTTTAAACTGAATTATATATTTTGAATTTCCCAATTCACACCATATCGCCATTTCAGCCCGTTCTGATTATTTCAGAGTTAAATATATTATTTAATTATAATTTTAATTAAATATTTACTATTATTTAATTCAACGACCGTTTTAATTCTAAACCACTATTTATATAATTAAATAAGTTAATTATATATCGCAGAAAATATGGGTCGTTACATTCTTCCCCACTTAAAATAATTTCGTCCTTGAAATTGCTAAGGTAGAAAACAAACCCTGTTAACTGGTTATAACCTATTTGTTCACTTCTTAACTTCAATCTCAACTGAATCTATTAAATTTTAATTAAAATATTAATTAATCCTTATCAAAGAAAATTTTCAAAAATCCTGAAAATTTTCTAACGCCTTAACTTTTCGAAAAAATTCCGCCAGCACCTCCTTTGTACGGCTCAATCGGCACAACTACAACTCGCCTCTCTGGGTCTTCTTCAACCCAAAAGAAAATCAAACAGCCAAGCGGCTTGCCAATTCGGCTCATAAGTCCAACAAATTCCAAACTTTTTTTATCCACAAATCCAACTTGTCTCGATATCATTCTATCCCAATTTAATTTCCACTTAATTGGTTTTCAATTCAATTCCAATTTTATTTCCACAATTTTTTTTTTTTAAATTTGTTTTTAATTCAAACAGTCTCTTCCATGGAGTTTTAAACAGCTTTGCTTTTCTCAAAAGTCAAACTTTCCTTTTCAGGATTCAAAACAACTTGTTTTGCCAAAACAATTCGAAATCAGTATCTTTGGTAGTAATCCATCACTTAGAACTCGGAAAGAACACTAATGATGTCGCGATTCATCATCAGGGTTATTTCCCAGCTATCGAAGTGAGTTCAATACTATATCACTTTTCAAAACTATATCTAAACACTTCCATTTTGAAATTCATTTCAAAATACGATTTACAATGCTTTTAAACAATTTAAAATCTCCCAAGATTTTAAAATTCTCATATACTTAATCCACATCCATTTATCAACACTTATTCAAATTTCTAGAGTTTTAATTCCAATTTTGATTTTGAATTCAGATTCAATTCTGATCATAACACTTATCTGAATTCTGATTGGTTATTTACATAACCATTTCACTATTCATAATCTTACTCGATTATAATAACAACCATTATATCCAATATATTATAATCATTCCAATATAAATCATTTATATCGAAATATAATTTAGGTAAAATTATTTCCTTTACCCTCTTTAAAACATACTATGTCGGTTTATCGTATTTAAGTGTTTAGTAACCCTTATTGATAAAGTGGACCAAACTGATCGACCAAAATTCACAAACTACTCAACCAATAAATCTCCACAATATAAAATCACTTTTATATAAAATAACAAATACGTTCACTCGTATATATACACTCAAACTCAATCTAGGGTATTATTAACCCCATCTCTACTGAGTTACGCCACAGAGCCAAGGTAATAACTTAACCTTAAGCTCTGATACCAACTGTAACGACCCGGTTTTTAGCGACTTTGATTATCGACATAGACTCAATGACGACTAACCAAACATCGAAAAAACCCGGTACTTAATGAAAGAAAAGAGAGGGTGAGAATAGATAAGATAGAAACTTAGAATAGAAGAAAAAGAAGAACACAACATCAGAGTAACACGAACCTCACAGCGGAGCGAATAACATATAATATATATCATAACTCTGAAATATAAATCTGTACTTGAATATACATATCATTTCCAAAGTACAGCACTTACAAAACAGCGGAAATAAACAAAAGCTATATGATCCTGAAGCCTCTAACTCCAGCTCTTCAAGTATCTGTAAATCCCGGCTACTTGACTGCCCGCATAAAATTGGGCACCCAAGAGTTTAGGGAAAACAAAACAAAATAAACTCCGGGTCAGTCATGGGACTGGTATGAGTAAAACAGTTTAAAACAGTTTGAGCCATTAAACGATATCTCATAAGACCACACCGTATAACGGAACGGTTTTTTCCCTTATGAAAATCCAAAATATCTTTATATCAAAACCCTTTTGATATTATAATAATGTCCATCAACCACAATATAATAATCATTTAGCAGAAACGCTTTCATCTCACGTTCTACATATATTGTATACAATTAAAACCGCAAGCATGTATTGGGTAACGGAATTCCAACTATGACAAGGTATGGAACAACCTTTCGCTAGTGTACCTCTAGAGAGGAATACATTGGGTTCAACAAGAACATCTTGCAACCCGGTGACTCATGACCGACCACTAATTTCACTTGAGTGTATCGAATGTATATCACCAATGGTTGGGATCAGCAACCGTATCCCGAATGGGACAGCATCGACAATAGATTTTTAGAAGTAAATGAAACTCTAGATCAGGTGATTATACACCCTAATAGGTGCGACCAACATAGCCATGCTGCCTGCCCGATTTTTGTCATTTACCAGATGTAAGGCTAGAAGCTACGCTTATCTTTTACATGCTACATCTTCATTCACTCAGAATGTCACATCGTCATACCCGCCAAATCACAAATTGATTTATCCAAAAATAACACGGGTATATAGCTAAGAGAAACGAATTCCTCCACCACCAAACATGAATACGTTTGAAGAGATGAACTTACGCGATCTATTAGATATACTCTATCAGACATTCTTCCATATAGGTCGTCCTGGGACTGGAAAAACCGAAGGCACTATTCAGTACATTCGTCTTTGGCAATTATTATCTAAGATTTATACAACAGCCCTTGCACTTTACTCCGTCTTCAATTTTCTTTAGCATATATGATTCGCAACGCTTATGCCAATACGGAGTGGTTCTTTGGATAATAATCCAACCGGTCTCTCCATATTAACAACGATATAATGGTCAAAACTTTGATAGTCGGCGATTTAACTATCAAATGAAAACATGTCTGTGTGCACACAATGATCTTATTTCCAAATGGAATTATCGATCCAATCATCAAACATATATATACATATCCTCATTCTTTATGTTTAGAAAATATACGTTATTAACACTGGAAAACATTTCCACGGCTTAATTACGTATCACTATTCTTCCACATCTATCAGACTCTAACTATAAACTAACAAGAGAACAACTTCTTAAGTATAAACCCCGAAGGCTGAAACCAACATCAGATCGATACTCAGGAAACCATTCAAACTTATTAATCTCAAGTCAGTTTACTTTTTGTTTAACTCCGTTTTGATTAACTATGTTCGATTAACTCCTTTCGATTAACCTGACTAGACTAACCATATTCGATTAACTCGACTAACCATATTCGATTAACTCGACTTAACTTGATTCGATTAACTAACTTGACTTAATTTGATTCGATTAACTAACTTGAATTAACTTGATTCGATTAACTAACTTGTCTAACCCTTATTATATCTCATCAATTTCCATTTTATACTTCTATTTATTTTCTAAATAAATATTCCTTTGTTAATTCTATTTATTTCCTAAATAAATATTTCCTTTATAATTCTATTTATTTCCTAAATAAATATTTCCCTTTTCAACTTTATTTATTTCCTAAATAAATAAATTCTTTTTCAATTCTATTTGTATAACAAATAAATATCTCCCTTTTTATTCTATTTATTTCTCAAATAAATATTCCATTTATAATTCAATTCATTTTCTAAATAAACATCCCTGTATTTAATTATCAAATGATAAATATATCTTTTTATAAAATCATTTGATTTTATAGTTAATTCTTCCTTTTATAAAATCCTTTGATTTTATAAATAAATTTCTTTTCAAATATATACTTTGAAATTTTCCTTTTTACATCCTAGTATTTCTTACGGTATTTAAAATACCAAATCACAATGATCGACATCATTTAAACACACATAACCATCAATAGATCATATATCACATCATATATCATAATATATGAAACAAAACAGTATTTAAATATTGAGGAACCCAGTTGGGTCCCTCCAACCTGTTTCCCTGCATCACAGATGTTAATCAACATAATAATATTGATTTCATTTCGATATGAAATATTCTGATAAACAGAATCAATATTTGATTAACGATTTATATAAATATCGTTATCTATAATTTCAACCAACACATAAGCAATTCAACCAAACAGTTAACACACAACAATCAACAGATGATTAACAGTTCTAAAAATACGTTATAAAAATATAACTGTTCAGAGTTGGTGGGTTTTACTCACATTACGCGTTAACCATTAAATAACGATTTGCGTTAGTTGATTCTGATTAGACAATTTATTTCACAATAAATTGTAACGAGCCCCATTCCTCTCCCAATCAGTTCCACTATGTAGCCACCGTCCCTACGATCCCAACGGATCTGATGGTTAAGAATTCTGATAAAGTATGTTAAAGTTATACAGTTTATAACTTAATGCATTACTAAATTAAAAATCTAACTTAATTTCTTTTTATTTAATTGGGCTCCAAACATACCCTCAACCGGCCCAATAACAAATTGAACCTGCTCCACCATATACTGCTTCTTCCCATTCCCTGAAATCAACCAATTCCATCGTCAATAAATTCCAAGCCATTTTGGTAACGTAGTTCTTCATTTTTTTCCTTTTTCCTTTATATTTCTTGTTTGGGCCTCAACGTTTATTCCAAGTCAGCCTAATAACCTAGGATCCGGGATGAACAATAGCTCCACCCTCCCCGTTAACTTCTGAACTCGCTGCTCTTTCAAATGGCCATTTCTAATGGTTTGATCCTTCTCAATCACACTACACTCCCTCGTTTCACTTTGTAAATGGCCTCAACAACTTCTTCACACTAGCCCAAACCCTGAGTTCAAACCTGACCTGTTTCCTTTAATTCCACCTTCCCACAAAGATCTGCCGTGCTCCAGGAAATAAACCCGATCCCTACTCCTCAATATCACATGCCATTTTCCCATCCTCCTCCCACTGCAAAACATCGTACCAAACCATACAGCACCACTTTCATTTCCTCACAAACCCACCAGCTTCAACATATTATTACACACTCAACCGAATCCACCACAACCGTATACTGTGAACCAATGACCAAACTTCCCATTTAAAACAAAATACTAATGTTACCTCACTTTTACCCAACCTGGCCTTCCTCCGTCTGAAGCTCGGCACTTGAACCATCCCCTTAAGCCATAGTCAACTCCAGCAACTCTTGCTTGCCCTAGAAACCGCAGTTGTACCCTAGGCTATTGCGTAGAAAACAACGGACGGGACCTAGTTCAAACCAGATGAAATGAGTATGAAATCGAAGAGGGGGTCTTCAGGAATCCGAATATATATATATATATATATATATATATATATATACGTAGTGATTTAGGAATTTCATTCGAATCTCGTTTGATTTTAGATGGGGTGAATGTTCTTGCCTTTTGGCTGAAAAACAAAGAGGAAGTGGCGGCTTCAAATTGATTAACAGAAGAATGGATTTAATTATATAAATTGTTTGATTTTGCAAGAGATTGACGTCCACGTTTTTGCTTTTAGTACACACAAAAAAAACTGGTGGCGTGGCCTTATTTTCGATCAGAAAGAAAGTGTTGTTATTAAGTTTTAGTTTTGGCTTGGTCACCCCCTTTTTATTTGCTCCCAAGTTTTAGATTATAAAACTTAACTTACCTTGTTTCATAAAATTCCTTCCACTTACAGACTGAAATAGAGATACCGTTGTGTCGAGCTTGGTGACACGATCCCAAAAATATAATAATATCAGTAGGTTAACTCATATCGTGAAACTCCAAAATATCGATAGAGGGTGCAAAATACTCCAAATAAAAAGTTGCGTATTTAATTAATTAAAAATTACAGAAAAATCCTAAAAATTAAATTATCACTACGTGTCAAAGGGCTTGTCTAAATTCGAGGCCAATAATTAATTATAATTAAATATATCGTTATGGCTTATAAATGATTCCACAGCGACTATTTCAAAATTTTATTTAGACATAAATAAAAATCTACACGACTTAATCCCGATTTTTCTCTTCCACTAGAAAAATATACTTCACCAGCCCCTAACGTTTCTTGTTTCACAGAAATCCGATTTAAAATGGCTTCTGTATATTCGTTTAAATTTCGAATCGCCAACTTACGAACTACTGCGCCATTTCGAGCTCGTTTATAATTATAATATAATTCTACATTCAAACTTCGTTCAAATAATATATTCGTTATCGTAATTCAATTTTAAACTGAATTATATATTTTGAATTTCCCAATTCACACCATATCACCATTTCAGCCCGTTCTGATTATTTCAAAGTTAAATATATTATTTAATTATTATTTTAATTAAATATTCATTATTATTTAATTCAACGACCATTTGAATTCTAAACCACTATTTATATAATTAAATAAGTTAATTATATATCATAGAAAATACGGGTTGTTACAAGGAATGTTTTATAAAACAAAAAGGATTTCGAGGGCTAAACCCGATATTGTCGAAATGATTTCGAAATGTATTATGTGTTTGACATTGTAGTTCATCACATAACCGATTAGTTGTTATTGATGATGTATCTGTTTGGTGGCGGAGAATTTATTCACTTTCTTAACACCCTTCTTTGAGACGTACGAGCTCAAAGGTTATGTGATTAATAGTGACTGGTCATATGTGTGAATTGCCAATGTAAAGTACTATATATTGAAAGAACTTGTGATTATTATGTTGCGAAATGATTTTCCCTACTTCGGGGTGTGAAATGATTTGGTATGTGGCTAAAGATTCTGGTAACCCGGGCAAATAAAAGTATGGGTGAGATGGCGGTATAGTCCCCGAGGGCGTGGGATTGTGCATCGTCAGTATAGTATACCCTACTCCATCGTGGGAGGTGCACATTTATATATCGAGTTGGTGAGGTGCGTACCCTTTTCCTTGTCTAAGGGGAGCCCGATATTTGGTTGCATACTTGTTTGTATGCATTGTTATGTTTTGGAGTTCATATTTCCAAAGATTTTGGTTTGAGATCCCAAAGTGAAATCTACTTTGATATAAAGCTTGATATGTATTTCAAATGATTTGAAATAAGAATCAGGAAATAAAGTCCAAAGGAAAATTTTCTGTAAAGTGAGTTGGATTCCGAAAAATCTATGTTTGGGATTAAGCCTAAATGGGTAGATTGGAAAATTGCATGTTGTATGATGCATTGTAGATCCACATGACTATTATTGGGGTACTCATGGGGGTAAACCGGTTCCGTGGCATGCGGCGTGGTCCCATGATTTACCATATTTTAAAATAAAGTTTTAATAACTGTTTTGAGTTCTCACACCAGTCCCATGACTGACTCGGAGTTTATTGTTTCTACTAAAACTCTAGGTGCCCATATTATCCACATAGGCAGTCAGTAGTTTTGGTTTTGCAGATATTTCTTTTTTCCGGGATACTGGATTACAGCTGGAGCTATATTCGGAAAGCTTTGTATCCGTCTTTTCCTTTCAGTTGTGTTAGTTGATATAGTTATACATTTTAAATTTCCGCTGCTATGTATTTGTAAATCTCTGATATTCTTTTTCCGCTGTGTAATATTATTTATTCATACTCTGATATATTCTTGTACTCTGTTGTAATTGTTGTAATGGCAATGAAATGTTCTGTTGTTTGTGTTTCGATGCGTCGTATTCTCAACTCAATCCAGGCTTTCCCGTAAGGGGTAGTTTTGGTCGTTTCAAACAACTTGATAAAAACTTCTGCATCTATTTTATTCCAGCAGCCTTCTTTATGTCTGAAAAGGATTTAATACCTATACCACCTTCAAGTTTGGGCAAGCATAACTTTTCCCAACTAATTTTATGAGTTGCACCTCCCCAAAAGAAATCAGCACACATCATGTGCAGTTTATCAATAATATGTTCAAGTAATTGATGAAAAAAAATCCAATATAAAACAGCAGGTGTTATGACTGATTGAATATGTTCAGCTCTGCCAGCAAAAATTAAACTTTCTACATCCCAACTCTGTATTTTATCTTGTACATTGTTAAGCAAAGATTGGCATTCACTGTAGTGAATGTAGTTAAATATTAATGGGACTCCAAGATATCTTACAGGCAGTTGTCCAAACTGTACCCCTAAAATAGAAGACACTTCACTAATGTTGCGAGAATGTGAATTAAAAAATACCTTTGTTTTATGTTCACAAACAGTAAGTCTAGAATATTGTCTTTTCAAATATATTCCTCAAAGAGAAGGAACAGAGAGGTAAACTTTTCCCAAATATTACTAAGTCATCAGCATACAAAAGTTGTGCCACAACTGGGTCAAAGTTTTGCACAGGAAAAAATTTCTTTTGTAATACTACTTCATTCATACTAAAGGTGAAAAACGCCATAGCTATAGAAAATAGATATAGGGATAGGAGGTCACCTTGTCGAATACCTCTATTTGAAGATAAAAATCCCTTTGGTATTCCTTTTATCAATATTGAAAATGTAGGAGAAGATGTACATTCATATATGACATTGATAAAATGAATTGGGAACCTTATTATCTTCATTACTTGACATATGAATTCTCTATTTAACATGTCATAAGCCTTATGTAGGTCAACTTCCGCACAAAACTTGTTAACTTTTGGCTTCTTAAAATTTCTCAATAGTTCATGGGCAAGAATGATGTTATCTCTAATGTATCTAGTAGGTATAAATGCACTCTGATTTGGAGAAATTTAAAAAGGCAAATACCATTAGATTCTATTACACAGAACTTTACTAAAGATTTTATAAAACAAGTTACAACATGCTATTAGCCTGTAGTGAGAAATTTCTGATGGTCTCTCTACTTTAGGTATAAGTGTTAGAAAAGTATGATTACACCCTTTAGGCAGTTTGGCAGAATTAAACATGTCTTGCAAAGCAGCTAATAATTCCCATTTAATCACTTCCCAGTGCAATTTAAAGAAAATTGAATTCATACCATCAGGCCAGGGTTTGAATCTTCATGGACTGAGAAAACTGCTACTTAAGCTTCATCCAAAGTGATATCCTTTAGTAATGCCTGCTGTCCACTTGAATTAATCACATATGGAGATTGGAATAAAGGGAGCTAATTGCTAATTTATCCACTGTACAGTGAAGTAAAATATGCAATGGCTTCATGAGCCACATCTTCCTGCTTATACAAGAGATCACCATTAGAACTAATTAGAGCCTTTAGATTCTTAGTAAACTTCCTATTTGACATTTTTGAATGAAATAATTATGAGTTGGTATCACCATCTTTTAACCAAGACACTTTAGCTTTTTTGCCTATAGCACTAAGATTTAATGTGCTTTTAAACATTTAACGCTTGTTCTGCCTTAAGCATTCTTTCATACAATACCACGTTTTCAGGATCCAAGTTTGAAGCACTTTCTTTCTAAAGGAAATTAGCTTCTGCCTCTAATACAAGTTCATTATCCCTTACCCTGGTTTTATTCCACTTCTTTAGCTCCATTTTATAGGCTTGTTACTTTGATTGAAATGAATAACTAGGATAACCATTAACATTTGAATTAAAACCCCTTAAAAACATTCTTCATACGCTTCCTTTAATTGCCATTCATTGGAGTATCTAAATGGGAATGCTTTAGTATTTAAAGAGAGAATTAAACCTAATAGAAGTGGGTTATGATCACTAGATAATTAAGTTAGAGAAAGAGCTTTCATATTAGTAAACTTACGCAAACACTGATGATTTACAAAAATCTTATCAGTATTATTTGCCATACCTCTCTTTCTCCATGTGTAGTTAAATCCTACTGCTTTGATTTCAATCAAGCCTGTCTGTGATAAAAAATTGTTAAATACTCTAATCTATTGAAAAATTACTGGTAATCCCCTTTTTTATGCAAATGAGATGTTGAGTTATTGAAATGACACATCAAAATTCATTCCCCATTCATCTGTTCTGATTCTTGAATAATATTTTGCAACTAAATTTGTCTTTTAGAGAAGCAATTACTAGCATATACAATTGTAACAAATATAACCAATCCACCTCTATTCTTTGCTTGCACAGTAACATGCTGATTAGACGAGGAAATAATAATAATATACCATATATCAGCATTCCAAAGACATAATATTCTGCCTGAAAAGGAACATTACTATGTGAAAAAAAATTCAGGCCCTAGGAATTAATCTATCAAATTTAGCCAGATTAGCAAAATTAATCTTATTTTCTACCAAGCCAACAAAAGTTGGCTTGAATTTAGTCAGGGGAGACAATACATCACCCATTCTTTGCGGTGAATTAATACCCATGACATTTCATGTCATGATACTCATTTAATAGATATGTTACTCGTTAATATTCCTTTAAGAGGAGCAATAGGATTGGCTACATTTTTACCTTTAATATGAGCTAATTATAAATTATTCTTTGATATACCATCTGATACGTCAATGTACTCTTCAGTGACTGCATTATCATCCAGTTAATCTGCAATATGATTTGACTCATCATGTATAATATGATTAGGTACCTCATCGTCTAGAAACCCAGATCAACATTATCAGAAATATTAGTAGATTCAGTGTTCAAAGTGTTACTCTGATAAATAGAACTCCCATCATTAACCTCATTATTTCTAAGTGGAGAAACATTTTGAGCATTAGACATCTCATTGTTAAAACCACCATTAGAAGTACTTGGTTTATCATTATCCTGCTTATGAATCTAAACAGGTTCATTTGAAAGGTCATGAACAATAGATTTGTGCCCAGATCTTTTACCCTTGTCACATTTAGAAGGGATAAATTCATATTCAACTATAATATCCTTTTTCTAACCATTTTGAATAACAAGAGGAATTTTAGATACAAATTTGGAGTCAATATCTACTAATATTCGACCAAATCTAGTGATTATCTTATTAGTTGTTTTCCAATCAATACTTATCGGTTCTCCAATAAAATTAGCTATCATTGAAAAAGCTTGATTCGACCACATTTCAGTATCTAATTCAAAAAGCTTAATCCTGATGTGAACTCTCTAAGACTTAAACTTTTCAAATTTATAACTAGGGTACCATTTATACACCATTAATACTTTTCCAAAAATATGAATAGGTCGAACACTTTAGAACTGAAATACAATCAAAAGCATCTTCAAATCTGACTGTATAATGCAAACTACGAGCTATATGAACCATAAAATTACCTTTAATAATCTGGCAAACAATTTCTAAATGTTCAAAGCAATAACAATTTGAGCATCCAGGTGGAAACCATATATAATCAGTATCATGCATTATCAATTAATCATCCTCTGATAAAATTGAAATTTACTTGGGATAGGAAAATGAACTAGAAACTTCAACCAATATCTAAGCATAAGAAACTTTTCTAATTGCTTCCATAAACTTATCAAGTTTAAGAGGATTATCAAGGACAGATGCAATACGCTTATTCCCTCTTCCGGCTGATAATCAAGAGATAATCCAGATGATAGACCAAAATAGGAATAAAATGTAAAATATCCTTATTGAGCTTTATACTTATCGATCATTGCTACATCATCATTAATTTTTTATTATAAAAATAACGACCTCCCTCCAATATTTTATCCCAGCCTTTTTCTTATTCAATTAATAGTATAAAAGTCATCTTCCTTAAAGTAAATTGTAACAACCCGGAAATCTGGGCCAGTTTAAAATTTTTATTTTGGCAATTTTATCGAATTTTAAATATTTAAAATGAATTATTTTAAATAGTAACGACGAGAAAATTTCTTTTGAATAAAATTCAATCGTATATAGTTAGATAGATCGACGATAGAATATAATTATTTATTTATATTTATAAAAGGAATTGAAAATGACGCGGTAGTTTGATAATTCGATTTCAAACTTCAATTGAATGTACCGGGTGCAAAACAATCCGGATTTTAGTGAAACCAAAAACATTAGGATCTATTTGATTATATCTTTCCAACGAATCCGGAAAATTGAAATTTCATAGCGGGAATCAAAAGATATGTCCAGTTGAAAATTCTGAATAGTCGCTATGGAATTCAGGCCCTAAAAAAAATGGAGATTTTGCAAATGACTTCGGATTTCGACGAAACCACTTTTGTTGGGTCCGTGATGTAAAGTTATTGCTAGGTTTCAAATTTCATAATTTTTCGAATCAATATGTGAGCGTGGCAAAGGAAAACGTGTTTTGACCTTTTCAGTTGAATTTAATCGACTGGAAAATGGCCATTTTTCAAACGGTCTCAGAATTTGATGAAACTAGTTTTGTTAGGACCGTATCGTCAATACGAAGCTAGAAAATATTTTTCTGCAATTTTTAGAGTTAGTATGTGACCCCAGTAAATTGAAATGCGCGTTTAAATTCAATATATATAGTTATATGTTAAATTTAACGGAAACTGATTGTAACAATTGAATCAGCTCACGATACATATCCCATTGTGTTCGGAATGGGGGTAATACGCTGGGGACGACAGGCGGTGGGCCTCGTTTAGAGGTCGTATGTAAAAGTCAACTTTTTACAAATAAAAAAAATAAAAAAAATAATATTCTCTCTCCCTCCCCTTATTTCCCTCTGCCCCCCCCCCCCCCCCCCCCCGTTCAAAATCATTCCAGCAGAAACAAAAGAAAAAAAAAACTCTCGATGTCGACGGAAACCGCCACGCCCACCACTGCGCCTCGTCGGCGACGCCCTCTTCCGCCGCACCTCCAGCCAACGTCGATCCCTCCCCCCTCTCTTCCTCCTCTCTCGATTCTCGTTCTCCCTCTATCTATAACCCTAGACCGACGCAAGGACCCCCACCGTGGCCCCCCTAACCTGCCGATCGCCGCCATGTCCGCCTCGCCCTCCCCAAGAGCCGCGACCCCCTTCCCTCCTTCTGCCGCAAGTCCTCCTCCCCCTCCAGTCGCGGCAGATCCTTTTCCCCCTTTTTTCTTTGCTGAAAAAAAACAGTAAGTTTTTATTTGTTTTAATTTAATTTATTTATTTCTTTTATATATGATTAGCAAACAAAGAAAATCGGTTTTTGTATATGTTCTGATTAGAAAATTAGGATTTTTAAATTAGTTAAGTTAGAATTTTTATAAAGGAAAAGTTAGAATTTTTAATAATAGAAAGGTCGATTTTTATCTACATGAAAGGTCGGATATTTATTATATAGGAAGAGTAAAAATTCGATTTTTATATATTGAATAGCGAAGTAAAAATTCGATTTTTATATATTGAATAGCGAAGTAAAAATTCGATTTTTATATATGTAGTGGCTACGGGCGAAGAAAGTGATGAGAGACGAGAACAGTGAAGATTTCCTGCATTAGAAGTGCCGTGGAGTTAGGATACCTATTGGTGAGAATTTCTCACCTTTCAATTTCTTTTTCTAGTTATATATATATACACTAGGATGCAGAAGGTGTTTAGTAGCACCCGACACAATCGTCCACAGACCATGGACTTGTTTGTTTGATTGCAAAAATTAGTTAGATTATTTGATTGGATTGAATTGTTTGGTGAAATGAAATTGATTTGATTGATGTGTGAATGGCGTGGGCCTTCACTAGACCGGGGATAAGGCTAGGCCTCGTCCCGTTTCTAGTATCGTGCCGTTATGCCGCCGAAATTTTCTAAAATAAGTTAGAAAAATATAAAAATATCATTTTATTTAAAGAATGAACTGAATAGAAATTCAGATGTTAAAATAAAATGTTTTATCGTTAAAAATATAATTTTTAATGTAAATGTGAATAAATAAATATTCATTTACAAACCAGACGGTTTGTTTATGTACACCTATTTGAAGGACATTGATTGGGACGATAAATTTTACACATCGCCCAACTGCACAAATAAAATCAATGTTTGATTGTTTGAAACCCCACACGGGTGTTGGGATGAAATTTGAAGTTCACTCATCCTGATTGATTAAATATGTCGATCGATTGATTGACAGGCTGTTATAAGCGTTAAATATCTATATTTGATGTTTATACAGTGTAGTGCACTTTGGTTGATGGTTGATTATTTTTCAATGCTATTATATACGGTTGATGTATGAAAATCCATATAATTAACATTATATGGTAATTGATTGGGCCTCATTCCAGTTTCGAAAAAGAAATTTTTAAAATAAAAACATTTGAAATAGAAATATTTGAAGAGAAATATTTGAATAGAAATATTTGGAATTAAAATATTTGAATAGAAATATTTGGAATTAAAACATTTGAAATAGAAATATTTGAAATAGAATATTTAAAAATAGAAACATATGAAGCCTTGTTGGTTAGATTGACGCCATTTTGACGTGAACGATATTTATATCGATTTTACTCATTCTTCAATGAATATTGAATAGGTTTGAAATTCGAATTAGATTGAAATGAATTGAAATTCGAACTAAATAGAAGTAAATTCAAATTGAAATTGAATAGAAGTAAATTCAAATTGAAATTGAATAGAAGTGAATTCAAAGTGAAATTAAATAAAAATGAATTCGAATTGAAATTGAATATAAATGAATTCGAATTGAAATTGAATATAAATGAATTCGAATTGAAATTGAATATAAATGAATTCGAATTGAAATTGAATTGAATTGAATTAGAACTTAAATTGAATTAGAAATCACTTGGAATTGAAAACGATTTGAAAAATGAATTTGATTTGAAATTGAATATGAAGTTGAAACCATTTTGGAAATGAATTTAAAACGATTTATAAAGCACGTTTTGAATTGAAATCGACGAAGTATATATTATATATATAATATAATAGCCTGAATATGACGCGCCGCGCCGCGGCAGTTCGCGACTTTCGACCATTGACTTCGAACGGATATTACGGGAGATCCGACCGTCGGATTCTCCTAAAACCGGAACCGTTGGGTTCGTATTGAAAAGAGCTTTCTAACGAATATTAGAAATTTGAAATCTAACGGTTGAATTTGGAATTATGTCCAAATCAAATTTGAAAAAGGTCGCTGTAAGTGCAGTTCGATGGCCGTTGATGGAAATCAACTGTACAGGCCTTGATAAAATTATTAAAAATAGTAATAATTTGTGTAAAATCATACGAAATGATTTAGAAAGAATTGGGATGAAAAACTCCATATTTGAAGAGATAAAAATAGATTTTTATCGAAATGAACTAGTTTTGAACTAGAATTATAAATAAATTGAATTTGAAATGGTTTTGAAAATAACCAAAATTTCCAATGATTGCATTGGAATGGATTTGAATCGAAATTGTCTTCGGAATATTTCGATGTTGGATTTCGTGATTATACAAATATTGTTATGGAAATTTGAAAGATATAGATATATATATCGTTATTTCCAATACGATCTTTGTTGGTCGCAGAATTTGATATTGAATATAAGCCGGGATATTTTCTATTCAGAGCCTTGTATTTAATATCAAATGTGATTTGGGTTTGTCGTGAATGGTGTTTTGACTAACACTGTTCTTGAACCCAGTTGAGAAAAGATTAAATCTTTTTATTTGGATTTAATGAAGGGTACCAATTAAATGATATTTAATTGGAATTGAATTGGTATTGATTTTTAGGTTTATCGTGAACAGTGTTTTAAATAACACTTGTTCTTTAACCCGATAATTAATGAATGTGATTTCGGGTTTATTGTGGGCCGTGTTTTAAATGACATTGGTTCTTTAACCCAGTTAAAGATTAAAACTAAGTGGAGTTTTAATGAATCTTTAATTAGATTGAAATGATCGAGAATGGAGTATCACCAGTTTTGCTCCAGGCGATAGTTAAATCTTTAATTAGATTTGAACGAGAAATGGTAATTGAATTTACCGATAACACCGTGGTGTTAGATATGAAGTAGGACCAGTTTTACTTCATGGGATTAATAGGTTGGGGTTGGGAAATTAAAACAAATGATTACTTCGGTAAGGTTCGTTAACCCCGACTAGTTGAATCGAAATTCAAAAGAAGATTTGAGAATAAATTTTAATGATTTATCTTGGATAAAATTAATGGGAACCTTTCCCTATGAATGTGAAATTTAGAAACTAACTGTCAGTTTGCTAAGCAGAATGGTTTTCTGGATATTGATCTGATGTTGGTTTCGGCCTTCGGGGTTAATATTTGGGGAATTATTCTCTTGATTAATTTACGGTTAGTGACTGATGAATTGGAATGAGGCGTATGTTGTGTTTGTGTAACACTTATTTAAAATATACGCGAGTTATTCGGAAAGACCGGGTTTATCCCATTCTGAATAACTGATGCGACGATAAGTCGAAGATGAAGACGGTGGTCGAAGACCGGAAGTCTTTACGTTGTTTGGGTGATTACTGATGATCTTGATTGGGCTGTACACCCAAGAAGATGGAAACAGTTGGTGATCGTCCAGACGTACTTGGAGATCGATGGATATGCGGGGTACTAGGTGCCTCCGGTTTCGTTCAGACCCGGAACGGACTTGTAAATGGAATGTGTGTCTGACATCGGATTTCATTCTGTGTGACTGATATCGGTTGCATAGAATGGTTTGTCTGTGTGGCATGCTAAGATGCAAATGATCAAGGCTTTTGTTGAAAAGCAAAGTCTTGTGGTTGATGATCAAAGCACGGCCTTTGTGGCGTAGCTTTGTGTAGTGTTGATTCGCGAGCCTCGCACCCCGGTTGTGAACCAAAAACGGGAGAGGACCTCAGGGAGGACATGCGTTTCTTTCTGGCTAGGGTGGTGTCAGTGACCTAACAGCCCTGACATTTATATACTTTTCACCTGTGTGGTTGTTGCTGTTGCGAGGCGCCTCGGTTTGATCGGACGATCCGGGTCCGATGGAGTCATTCGTTGGCTCATTTACGCCCCAAAGGGCGGAGAGACGTAGTGTTCAGGATTTCGTCTAATCCACATCGGTGGACCGGCCCTGTCGCTCCAAGGGTCGATGCGTTCTGTCCCTGAGACTCGGGCTAGATAGTCTCGAATCGGTAGAGGACGATCCCTAGCCTCGGTTCATAGATGGAAACCCAATTTCCAAATACGAGACATTTGCGGTTTTAATTGTAGAACTAGTATGGCGACATGATATATGGTACCCATGCCGTTTATGATTGATACTTATGATTTGAAGTTGTTTTATACACTATGCACTTACAGTAGTATCAAATGATTTGTTTTATACATACCAAGCATTCTTTGGCTGTTATAAGGGAAAACCCTATCCCCGGCTTGCGTTGCATTGTGTGATAGGACCTGGGTCTTATAACAGCTTCATTTTTCTTTATTTAGCATTGCGCCGTTTGTTTTATGCACTGGTATTCTTGGGAGGAAACCCGTTCCGTATTATACGGCGTGGTCCCTTGATTTACCTAACTTTAAAAACAAAGATAAATAACTGTTTTAGTTCTCACACCAGTCCCATGACTGACCTGGATTTTATTGTTTTAACCTAAACTCTGGGTGCCCTTATTTTGACACGGGCAGCTAGTAGTTTTGGTTTTGCAGATTTATATTCACAGGATCCTGGTTTACAGCTGGAACGATATCCGGAAAGTTTTGTATCCGTATATCTCTTCTAGTTGTGTATTGTATTATTTTCCGCTGCGATGTATTTAAATGTAATTTAAATCTCTGATATTTCTGTGTAATATTCATTTATACTCTGTATATTCTTGTATTCTGGTGCATTGTTGTAATGTACAATGAAATGTTCTTCCGTCTGCGTTCTGATTTGTCGTGTTCTCAAACGATAGGGCGTTTCGAACGGTCTGGATCGGTTTAGCCACTGGTTCGGACCGAGCGAAATCCCTTCTCGTTGCAGTTGGTATCAGAGCTTTGGTTTGCAAAGCTAGAGAACAAGACACCTTAGAACCATACGAAAGAATTCATCAGATATTGGATTAGCAATATCCAATGAGAATGACTCGTTAGAGATAAGATCAGTAGTATCCTAGAACGAGTGTGAAGAGTATATTTTTAAAATGAAAACAAATTTTATTTTGAAAATTTAAATCAATTATTCGTATTTGATTATTTATTTGTATTGATTAGGACAGTCCAGTATATAGAGATTTCGCATATACGTCTTGCAAACGTGTGTTCGAAATTTTAATATATTGGATAGATATAGAATCACACTCTAGTCGCCCGGAGATGATTCTGATGATGAGGCCTCGTCATCAGTGTTTATATTCGAGTGACGAAAGTGAGATTTCTATATATTTCCTATTGACTGGTGTGAGAACCAAAATTAAATAGGGCTTATTGTTGTGATTTGGCATCAAAAATTTGATTTTTGACTATATATCAAAATTATGAATTTGAAACTCTAATTCACTAATTGATAGATGTTTGCGTTGTTTGTTTATTTGTTTGCTAATTTTTAGCCATTTAGCCTAATTGAATCAAATATTGAATTATATTGAAATTTGGTCGCATTTGCTTACATATACTTGTACTTACATTGAACAGGTCATAACAAGGAGGCTAGAGCAGAGAATAAAATTTGTTTGCCCGACAAATAGGTACTTGTTTACTACATAATTTATTGTTTTGTTTGGGTGTTGATGATTTTATGAGCCTATTGGCTAGCCGCTTGGCCTTTTCTTTTTCTTTTTGAGATCAGAAGGCCTATATGGCAATTTCGGGATTTTCCCGTGGCTCCCGGTGCAGGGGAGGTTATGGCGAAATTTTTCAAAAATTTAGGGTGTTAGCCAAATTTTTGAAAATTTGAAAATTCTCAGAAACTGAAAAGTTGGAGAATGGAAGCCAGATCGAACGTAGAGTTGATTAATCAAACCACTTTCGACTTTGTTCCTTTTCGGGGACGAAAAGTTTAAAGTGGGGGAGATTGTAACAACACGGAAATCTGGGCCAGTTTAAAAATTTTATTTTGGCAATTTTATCGAATTTTAAATATTTAAAATGAATTATTTTAAATAGTATCGACGAGAAAATTTCTTTTGAATAAAATTCAATCGTATATAGTTAGACAGATCGACGATAGAATATAATTATTTATTTATATTTATAAAAGGAATTGAAAATGACGCGGTAGTTCGATAATTCGATTTCAAACTTCAATTGAATGTACCGGGTGCAAAACAATCCGGATTTTAGTGAAACCAAAAACATTAGGATCTGTTTGACTATATCTTTCCAACGAATCCGTAAAATTGAAATTTCATAGCGGGAATCAAAAGATATGTCCAGTTGAAAATTCTGAATAGTCGCTATGGAATTCAGGCCCTAAAAAAATGGAGATTTTGCAAATGACTTCGGATTTCGACGAAAACACTTTTGTTGGGTCCATGATGTAAAGTTATTGCTAGGTTTCAAATTTCATAATTTTTCGAATCAATATGTGAGCGTGGCAAAGGAAAACGTGTTTTGACCCTTTCAGTTGAATTTAATCGACTGGAAAATGGCCATTTTTCAAACGGTCTCAGAATTTGATGAAACTAGTTTTGTTAGGACCATATCGTCAATACGAAGGTAGAAAATATTTTTCTGCAATTTATAGAGTTAGTATGTGAGCCCAGTAAATTGAAATGCGCGTTTAAATTCAATATATATAGTTATATGTTAAATTTAACGGAAATTGATTGTAACAATTGAATCAGCTCACGATACATATCCCATTGTGTTCGGAATGGGGGTAATATGCTGAGGACGACAGACGGTGGGCCTCGTTTAGAGGTCGTATGTAAAAGTCAACTTTTTACAAATAAAAAAAATAAAAAAATAATATTCTCTCTCCCTCCCCTTATTTCCCTCTGCCCCCCCCCCCCCCCCCCCACGTTCAAAATCATTCCAACAGAAACAAAAGAAAAAAAACTCTCGATGTCGACGGAAACCGCCACGCCCACCACCGCGCCTCGTCGGCGACGCCCTCCTCCGCCCACCTCCAGCCAACGTCGATCCCTCCCCCCTCTCTTCCTCCTCTCTCGATTCTCGTTCTCCCTCTATCTATAACCCTAGACCGACGCAAGGACCCCCACCGTGGCCCCCCTAACCTGCCGATCGCCGCCATGTCCGCCTCGCCCTCCCCAAGTGCCGCGACCCCCTTCCCTCCTTCTGCCGCAAGTCCTCCTCCCCCGCCAGTCGCGGCAGATCCTTTTCCCCCTTTTTTCTTTGCTGAAAAAAACAGTAAGTTTTTATTTGTTTTAATTTAATTTATTTATTTCTTTTATATATGATTAGCAAACAAAGAAAATCGGTTTTTGTATATGTTCTGATTAGAAAATTAGGATTTTTAAATTAGTTAAGTTAGAATTTTTATAAAGGAAAAGTTAGAATTTTTAATAATAGAAAGGTCGATTTTTATCTACATGAAAGGTCGGATATTTATTATATAGGAAGAGTAAAAATTCGATTTTTATATATTGAATAGCGAAGTAAAAATTCGATTTTTATATATTGAATAGCGAAGTAAAAATTCGATTTTTATATATGTAGTGGCTACGGGCGAAGAAAGTGATGAGAAACGAGAACAGTGAAGATTTCCTGCATTAGAAGTGCCGTGGAGTTAGGATAGCTATTGGTGAGAATTTCTCACCTTTCAATTTCTTTTTCTAGTTATATATATATATATATATACACTAGGATGCAGACGGTGTTTAGTAGCACCCGACACAATCGTCCACAGACCATGGACTTGTTTGTTTGATTGCAAAAATTAGTTAGATTATTTGATTGGATTGAATTGTTTGGTGAAATGAAATTGATTTGATTGATGTGTGAATGGCGTGGGCCTTCACTAGACCGGGAATAAGGCTAGGCCTCGTCCCGTTTCTAGTATCGTGCCGTTATGCCGCCGAAATTTTCTAAAATAAGTTAGAAAAATATAAAAATATCATTTTATTTAAAGAATGAACTGAATAGAAATTCAGTTGTTAAAATAAAATGTTTTATCGTTAAAAATATAATTTTTAACGTAAATGTGAATAAATAAATATTCATTTACAAACCGGACGGTT
Source organism: Allium sativum (assembly GCA_030737875.1). Lineage (NCBI taxonomy): Eukaryota > Viridiplantae > Streptophyta > Magnoliopsida > Asparagales > Amaryllidaceae > Allium > Allium sativum. The sequence goes on from CM060926.1 coordinate 340,962,686, forward strand.
TGTTTATGTACACCTATTTGAAGGACATTGATTGGGACGATAAATTTTACACATCGCCCAACTGCACAAATAAAATCTGTGTTTGATTGTTTGAAACCCCACACGGGTGTTGGGATGAAATTTGAAGTTCACTCATCCTGATTGATTAAATATGTCGATCGATTGATTGACAGGCTGTTATAAGCGTTAAATATCTATATTTGATGTTTATACAGTGTAGTGCACTTTGGTTGATGGTTGATTATTTTTCAATGCTATTATATACGGTTGATGTATGAAAATCCATATAATTAACTTTATATGGTAATTGATTGGGCCTCATTCCAGTTTCGAAAAAGAAAATTTTAAAATAAAAACATTTGAAATAGAAATATTTGAAGAGAAATATTTGAATAGAAATATTTGGAATTAAAATATTTGAATAGAAATATTTCGAATTAAAACATTTGAAATAGAAATATTTGAAATAGAATATTTAAAAATAGAAACATATGAAGCCTTGTTGGTTAGATTGACGCCATTTTGACGTGAACGATATTTATATCGATTTTACTCATTCTTCAATGAATATTGAATAGGTTTGAAATTCGAATTAGATTGAAATGAATTGAAATTCGAACTGAATAGAAATAAATTCAAATTGAAATTGAATAGAAGTAAATTCAAATTGAAATTGAATAGAAGTGAATTCAAAGTGAAATTGAATAAAAATGAATTCGAATTGAAATTGAATATAAATGAATTCGAATTGAAATTGAATATAAATGAATTCGAATTGAAATTGAATATAAATGAATTCGAATTGAAATTGAATTGAATTGAATTAGAACTTAAATTGAATTAGAAATCACTTGGAATTGAAATCGATTTGAAAAATGAATTTGATATGAAATTGAATATGAAGTTGAAACCGTTTTGGAAACGAATTTAAAATGATTTATAAAGCACATTTTGAATTGAAATCGACGAAGTATATATTATATATATTGTATATATAATATAATGGCCTGAATAGAACGCGCCGCGCCGCGGCAGTTCGCGAATTTCGACCATTGACTTCGAACGGATATTACGGGAGATCCGACCGTCGGATTCTCCTAAAACCGGAACCGTTGGGTTCGTATTGAAAGGAGCTTTCTAACGAATATTAGAAATTTGAAATCTAACGGTTGGATTTGGAATTATGTCCAAATCAAATTTGAAAAAGGTCGTTGTAAGTGCAGTTCGATGGCCGTTGATGGAAATCAACTGTACAGGCCTTGATAAAATTATTAAAAATAGTAATAATTTGTGTAAAATCATAAGAAATGATTTAGAAAGAATTGGGATGAAAAACTCCATATTTGAAGAGATAAAAATAGATTTTTATCGAAATGAACTAGTTTTGAACTAGAATTATAAATAAATTGAATTTGAAATGGTTTTGAAAATAACCAGAATTTCCAATGATTGCATTGGAATGGATTTGAATCGAAATTGTCTTCGGAATATTTCGATGTTGGATTTCATGATTATACAAATATTGTTATGGAAATTTGAAAGATATAGATATATATATCGTTATTTCCAATACGATCTTTGTTGGTCGCAGAATTTGATATTGAATATAAGCCGGGATATTTTCTATTCAGAGCCTTGTATTTAATATCAAATGTGATTTGGGTTTGTCGTGAATGGTGTTTTGACTAACACTGTTCTTGAACCCGGTTGAGAAAAGATTAAATCTTTTATTTGGATTTAATGAAGGGTACCAATTAAATGATATTTAATTGGAATTGAATTGGTATTGATTTTTAGGTTTATCGTGAACAGTGTTTTAAATAACACTTGTTCTTTAACCCGATAATTAATGAATGTGATTTTGGGTTTATTGTGGGCCGTTTTTTAAATGACATTGGTTCTTTAACCCAGTTAAAGATTAAAACTAAGTGGAGTTTTAATGAATCTTTAATTAGATTGAAATGATCGAGAATGGAGTATCACCAGTTTTGCTCCAGGCGATAATTAAATCTTTAATTAGATTTGAACAAGAAATGGTAATTGAATTTACCGATAACACAGTGGTGTTAGATATGAAGTAGGACCGGTTTTACTTCATGGGATTAATAGGTTGGGGTTGGGAAATTAAAACAAATGATTACTTCGGTAAGGTTCGTTAACCCCGACTAGTTGAATCGAAATTCAAAAGAAGATTTGAGAATAAATTTTAATGATTTATCTTGGATAAAATTAATGGGAACCTTTCCCTATGAATGTGAAATTTAGAAACTAACTGTCAGTTAGCTAAGCAGAATGGTTTTCTGGATATTGATCTGATGTTGGTTTCGGCCTTCGGGGTTAATATTTGGGGAATTAATCTCTTGATTAATTTACGGTTAGTGACTGATGAATTGGAATGAGGCGTATGTTGTGTTTGTGTAACACTTATTTAAAATATACGCGAGTTATTCGGAAAGACCGGGTTTATCCCCTTCTGAATAACTGATGCGACGATAAGTCGAAGATGAAGACGGTGGTCGAAGACCGGAAGTCTTTACGTTGTTTGGGTGATTACTGATGATCTTGATTGGGCTGTACACCCAAGAAGATGGAAACAGTTGGTGATCGTCCAGACGTACTTGGAGATCGATGGATATGCGGGGTACTAGGTGCCTCCGGTTTCGTTCAGACCCAGAACGGACTTGTAAATGGAATGTGTGTCTGACATCGGATTTCATTCTGTGTGACTGATATCGGTTGCATAGAATGGTTTGTCTGTGTGGCATGCTAAGATGCAAATGATTAAGGCTTCTGTTGTAAAGCAAAGTCTTGTGGTTGATGATCAAAGCACGACCTTTGTGGCGTAGCTTTGTGTAGCGTTGATTCGCGAGCCTCGCACCCCGGTTGTGAACCAAAAACGGGAGAGGACCTCAGGGAGGACATGCGTTTCTTTCTAGCTAGGGTGGTGTCAGTGACCTACCAGCCCTGACATTTATATACTTTTCACCTGTGTGGTTGTTGCTGTTGCGAGGCGCCTCGGTTTGATCGGACGATCCGGGTCCGATGGAGTCATTCGTTGGCTCATTTACGCCCCAAAGGGCGGAGAGACATAGTGTTCAGGATTTCGTCTAATCTACATCGGTGGACCGGCCCTATCGCTCCAAGGGTCGATGCGTTCTGTCCCTGAGACTCGGGCTAGACAGTCTCGAATCGGTAGAGGACGATCCCTAGCCTCGGTTCATAGATGGAAACCCAATTTCCAAATACGAGACATTTGCGGTTTTAATTGTAGAACTAGTATGACGACATGATATATGGTACCCATGCCGTCTATGATTGATACTTATGATTTGAAGTTGTTTTATACACTATGCACTTACAGTAGTATCAAATGATTTGTTTTAAACGTACCAAGCATTCTTTGGCTGTTATAATGGAAAACCCTATCACCCGGCTTGCGTTGCATTGTGTGATAGGACCTGGGTCTTATAACAGCTTCATTTTTCTTTATTTAGCATTGCGCCGTTTGTTTTATGCACTGGTATTCTTGGGAGGAAACCCGTTCCGTGTTATACGGCGTGGTCCCTTGATTTACCTAACTTTAAAAACAAAGATAAATAATTGTTTTAGTTCTCACACCAGTCCCATGACTGACCTGGATTTTATTGTTTTAACCTAAACTCTGGGTGCCCTTATTTTGACACGGGCAGCTAGTAGTTTTGGTTTTGCAGATTTATATTCACAGGATCCTGGTTTACAGATGGAACGATATCCGGAAAGCTTTGTATCCGTATATCTCTTCTAGTTGTGTATTGTATTATTTTCCGCTGCGATGTATTTAAATGTAATTTAAATCTCTGATATTTCTGTGTAATATTCATTTATACTCTGTATATTGTTGTATTCTGATGCATTGTTGTAATATACAATGAAATGTTCTTCCGTCTGCGTTCTGGTTTGTCGTGTTCTCAAACGATAGGGCGTTTCGAACGGTCTGGATCGGTTTAGCCACTGGTTCGGACCGAGCGAAATCCCTTCTCGTTACATAAATAGAAAAGTCACATACCGAATTCCATGCCCTAGGAATATACGCTTTAAGAAAAAAGGATAATAATATAACATTAAACCATTATTGTCTGTCTTTGTGAACTAGTTCTATATACATTTTTGCGAAATACATACTTTGAAATTTCTTAGGCTCGAATAACTTAAGTGAAGTGAATATGGAAATTCGATTACCTATCACAATATGCTTTCATGCTCTACTTGGTTCTTAGGTTAGTTTACAAGAATTCGCTGGCTGATTTGATTGAATAGCAGCCTCGGGAGGAAGAAGAAGTGGAATATGCACTGACATAGCATGCGCCCATTCCTTACAAGTTGAAGACTGCACAATAGGGCTTCTATCATCTGTCTCGGCCTGCAGGTAAAAAAGAACGAAGACTGGTAGTGAAGTTCAAAATTTTCATGTTAGTTCCTTATGTAACTAAACTTCTTTCCTGTCATAAATTGGGAATATTGTAAATTTCAACTTATTTACTCTTTGAATAGGGTGAAAATTTCTTTTGACTCGATAGTCAATTTATTTGCTAAACTCTTAATAAACAAAATTTAATATTTTTAAGATGTAAAGAGTTATCATACAAAATGTACTTTGTAACTTGTTACTTGTTAGTCAAATACTTTATTCCTTCTTGAATTTGACTTGTATTATGTTGTCTTTAATTTAGAAGAAAAAATATCGCTTGTTGTGATTGGGCCTGATATTCAAGCTCGATTTAGTTCTATGAAGAAAAAAAATTCAATCTGATATTCAGAAAAGAGTATCTTCTAAACCTTGATTTCTAGATAACCTTGATGCATAACATTAGCATGACAAGTATTACGAGCAAAGACATGTCATTTCAGAGGTTAACAAGATGATCGATGGATTGAAAAAAAAAGGTTAAAGATAAAGATAATAGAACCCAAGAGCTACAAAAGAGTATTAATTCTATTATCATGCCTCTCCAAATTCTTTTAGGGGAGTGGAAAAAGATATCAAAATTGCTCAACTCCTATATAAATTTTGTATCTCGAAGTCGAACTGCTCAAGGCACCAGCTAGTTTCCAATTGTTGGAATTAACAACAAACGTGGGAGAGTTGAATTCCCTAACTCCATTGATAAGGGAAAATTCTAACAACCCAAATTTCGATAGACTAATATTTTTTCAAAAGTCCTAATCTATCGAAGCTCGAGTTAGCTTGTCTGTTATCCTATAGAAAAAGAGAGAGATAATAAATATTTCAGAGCTCGATTATCTCACAGCGGAATGGACAAAATATAATAATCAAATATAGCCTTACCAAAATAATAACGTTGTCTAACAAGTGTCCAAAGGCTACCAAATTTGTTCCATAAACCTAACCTGCGAGTATGTTATGAGGAGGAGGTCGGAACACAAAGTTCTGGTGACTGGACAAATTATACGTTCTGAAATAACCCAACATACACCATTCAATTATGTTTTCTTAATTATTAGGTTATTTTGGTTAACAAAACTTGAGGGTCTGAACTCACGTCATACTCATCTACTTCCAGTAAATTAACGTAATATAATATATATGTAGCTATACTCAACATCCCAAGATGCTCCTTATAGTACCCTTCTCACAAAGTCTTCGCCCTCACTCCATAGAAGCGTATACTACCTCCATCCTACGCTGAATTACATACGGAAATCTATATCGTTACGCCACATAATCGAACATAACTGCCATTGTTATGCCACGTAAGCGTACGGATCGTCATATCCAAACTCCTCAGTCAAATCAAGTCTCAAAACGGAGTAATGCCCTACTATCTACGATACACCACCCAGTGCGTGTACCTAGACTATCATACGAATGTACTGCCTACTGTAACCCGAATCCCATAGTAGGGCTGCATCCAATGCATGGAACTCGATCGGGAGCTTTCCATATCTGTAAAGGACCACTTCATGAGGCCTACAATACATATCGAAGTATGGTCTTCATTTTCACGGTGGTTATGGTACCACCATGGCCCCTCCCTCAACTAGTGAAAGACTGGATGTAAAGACCCGAGTAATTTGATGCTCGAATTTCAACAATAATACTTAAATCCCGTATTACTTACCAAAACTCAAGTATCAAAAACACCAAATTGTTAATAGAAAGAAATTAGAGGATGAGATAAGAAAGAAAGAAATATTAAAATCAAACAAATAAGAAGAAGAAACACAATAGAATCAAAGTCTCACATCTCAGTGGAACAAAATATAATATAGAAACAAATCTTTATTAAGAGCTTGAATATAAAACTTACAATCATCAGAGTACATGAACACATCTGGACAGTTATAATATCCTGTCCTCATATACAACACACAACGAAAAAATACTATATAGATTATGCGTTTGGGATTCTCTAACACATCTTTGGACTTCACAACATCTGATAACCTAGACCTGTAAAACTCGGTCTAACTCGAGCATTGCAAACACTAGGATTAGTTTGGTGAACCAGCGTGAGAAAACTCACTAAGTTTATAAGTATCATTCAACTTGATTTCAAATTCAACTATCTTTTCGAAAGAAAAGTATATTCGTACCACCGAATCCACACATAAATATGAACGGTTTTTGCCTTATGATAACCTAGAACATTTTGAAATCATATCTTTTCTGATATTATAATAGTGTTTAAATCAAATAAATAACCATCTAGCAAAACGCTTGCATCTCACGCTCTACATGTTTAATATGAAATCGAAAACCGTAGGCGCTTATTGGATAATGGATTCCGACTATGACAAGGTAGAACCACCTTCCGATCAGTGTACTCTAGAGGGGATACACTAGAGTTCAACAAGAATATCTTGCAACTCGGCCACACATGACCGACCATTTATTTCGCTTGAATGTTCCGAGTATATTATCACCTTACGGATAGTATACCAACATAACCATCCCGGGAGATATAGAAGTGAAAGAAGAACAAATATGTATTTTCTCCAGATGGTGACAATACACCCTAATTAGGAGCGACTCACTTAGCCATGTTGTCTGCCAGATTTTTGACATTTCCCGGTTGATGAAGTTTAAGGTTATAATTATTTTTTTAAGAACATCTGGTCACCATTCACTTTGAATGTCACATCTCAGATCCGCTAGATATCACTAATTGATGTCCACAAAGATACTATGTTGTTAATCTAAGAGAATTTCCATTCTCCACCACCAACTATGGTACGTTTGAAGAAATCAACATACGTGTCCCCTTTGGAAATACTCTGTCAGACATCCGTCCATACGAGTTGTCCTTGGAATGGACAAACCAAAGGAACCCTCCTACCGCATCCTAAGTATCACCCTCTAGATCAGTACCGAGAAGTCCTTGCAATCCATAGATTTCAACCACGACAGAATTACAGTTCTCGTTTCGCAAGTCAAAGATTATTAGCGGTTCTTTCGTTTTATGAAAATCTATGATCTTCAATGCTCCATCTCGATCATCATCTGATATCTTCCATGTTCACGTATTTATTGGTCAGGATGGTTTTCAAATATAAGTTCTATCCCGGTCTTTCCCTACCAACAATCGTATATGTCAGATTTTAATAGTCGGTTATTTAACTATCAAAATAAATAATCATTCAAACATGAAAATAAAATGAGTTCACTGGTTCAGCATTTAGCATCACTTAGCCTTCTAAATTTTCCCTTCTTTAATCAAAACCTTTAAATTTCCAATATTTGGAACAAAACTTTTTACTTCTTATTATACAAATATAACTATACTCAAATCCTTCTATTCAACTTATATAACTTCTTGAATTATAATTTAAAATATCATTCTCAAAAATACAAATTTTATTCCCCTTAACCGCTCTCGTTTCTAAACTGTTATCATCCTTGGATAATAATGAAGCTGTTCAAGTTGGGTATTTTATTTACCTCTCGGACCTTGAGTCAACAACATTCTTATCTTCAGAATAGATAGAAGTTTATCTACAAAAACCTATTCCAGTAATCATCCCACATACTCCATTTACTATCTGATTTAAAACATTGTTTTAATACCTTTCACTTTCTTGGAAATATTATTTCAAACTTAACACGTTTACTTAATTATTAAGTAAACTATTATTCAAAACCTTCTCTATTAACTTTAACAATCCTTTTAAAACATTATATACAAATATTAATTCTATTATAAATATAAACCTTTGTAAACTTTCGATAAGTTTATTTCAAATCCATTTGGTCATTTCTCAATAAAACGCCATCCCTTATTTAACATAGTTAATTTAGATCGCATCTTAATAACTTAACTCGCCTCACCACTTTAATTCAAACTTGGGTTTCCATTTTGATTTCCATTTCTAACCTTCATCAGTCCCTAGCCGTAAATCAGTAAGAAAATAATTCCCTAAGCATCAACCCCGAAAGCCAAAACAAACATCAGATCAATACTCAAAAAATTGTTTAACTCAATCGATCTCCAGTTAGGTTCTGATTCTTCAATTTCATATCTTGGACTTTATTTCATTCATAGGCTACTTCTAATAATTCGTTTCACTATTATATTCAATAAAAAAACTTAGGTTTTATAACTTCGACAAATCTTGGATTTTTAAAATCCAATTAATCCCAATAAGAATTCAATTAAAACTTCAATTTAAACTTAACTTGTATTATTATTAATATTGATTTGCTTACAAATTCAGTAAATGATAAATGAGGTTTTTAAGGCCTCATAAACCTTCATTGGCTGACCAGATTACCACTTTGATTGTTACTAAATAGATAGTAATCCAATTTCAACATAATCTCATTTCAGTTGTTTCTTAAAAATAATAAATATTGGTTATTAATCGTTACGTAAATTTCTGATCACTTGCTTATCAATTTTATTAATATAAGAATCAGCTTTATAAAATCATTTAATAATTACTTATGAACTTAAAAAATAAATATAAATATTTATTTACATTTTAAAAACTTCCATTTTAAAATAATAGATTTTAAATCTATCTTCAGTTATAAAATAAATTTTATAACATCAATTTCATTGATTTACCTAACGGTAGATCAATCTTTATAAACGATGTATATTTAGGCCATCTGCTATCAATTCCTCTACCAATATTACCCATTGGTTAATAACAAAACAACTTTGAATTTGGATTCAACAATCAATAATCCAATCATATTCGTCAGACAGTTCATATAAATGATAATATGAAAATAAACTAAATTTGAGGAATCCAGTTGGATCCCAACAACCTGTTTTTCAGCTGCATCCAAATAGGTTACCTAAAATAAAACAATCCATTTAATACGATAATTTATAATAAACATGAATAATTAATTTAACTAATAATGGTCGACTAATAATAAAAATTCATGCATCCAATTTAAATTTAATACGTTTATATTATTGTAAACATAACCAACAAGGTAAGTTACCTCGATTGGAAATGATCGTTAAAAATAACGATTGGTTTCGATTAAATTAAACGAACGTTTAATTTAAATCAGTTATGAAAATATTCAGCATATATTCAAACAATCATCAAACCATCCAACAACTAACAAACATAACACACAAACAAATCATCCGACTTATATAAAATATAAGTGGGACAACTGAGTGAGTTAAACTCACCTTGGTTTAATTCTACGTTAATACAATTCGTTTTAATAAAATTAAACAGACGTTTAATTTCATCAAAACTCCCGGTAGTTTCCAGTGCTGACTATACCAGCTCCATCATGTAGTCTACGACATTACGGTTCCATCGTGACGAACGATGTTCAATTCTGTTAACGTATAGGTTAGATATTATATTCACAAGCTACTGTACTATTTTATTTTCAAATTATAACTTAAATTTTAATATAAAATATGGGTCTCACCCTTATTTTCGCATGGCCCAAACCTCCTTCATCCCACTTCTTTCTCACACTACTTGTTTCCATCCACTTCTGAGACATCACACTTTTTCCCACTTTTTTTTCACTCCAATTTTTTTTAATATGAAGGCCCAAAGACAAACGCAACCGACCTCCCCCTTTATTCACTTTCTTCCCTACATAAGAACTTGCTATAGGAAAATCATTCCCCATGCTACTGTTCATGACAAACAACGCCACCTACTTACTTTATTTTTTCTTCCCACATGATTATTTCCCTTCCTTGTGACTTCTTCCCACCGCGTACCCTCCTGTTCGAACTACTCCACAACCCTGCGCCACCCCATTTCTTCTTCCTCTTTTTTTTCCATCACGTACAGACCTATTTCCTTCCCCACGTTTGAAACCAAACTGTCTGAATTTCCCACCCCACGTAAACCATTTCTTCATGCGCATATCTCTTCGAACACTGCACATGGCACATCACCGCACTAGCTCATCACTGCCCATAGTTTCGACTACTCATCTTCTCTGCCTTAGACGCTAACACTCTCTTGCATGATCACCAGTGTACAGTACTTCATGCCTAAAGCTTCTTTTTTTATTATTAGGGGGGCTTCAGCTTTTTCGAACGAAACAGAGCAGAGATGAAACAAACAGATGGGTTTTAGTTAGTTGTCTAAAGCTGGAAAAATAAATGATAGGAGAATGCTCGATTTATGGGAGAAATTTACGTGGTGGCCACGTTATTTTAGGGTATAGGTTGTAGAAAGAAAGATGTGGAGTAGCTGTGATTTTTTTAGAAACGTGGGGATCAAGGTTTTAAGATGGGTTCGGGCACAAGGAAAAGCAGTTTGGGATGCAAATAATGGAGTGGTGTAGGACGCAAGGAAAGAAAATATTCTGGGCACTCAAGTAAAAGGTAGAAAGTGGGAAAGTTATATTTGGTTAAATCTAATGAATATATATTATGCACACTAACACTCGATCCACGTTTTAATTTTGTATAGCTACACACGAACCCAAAAAAAATAAATGAAAACAGACACACTGCTATGTCTTGACGTTTCGGTCCCAATGAAATTAATTTCATTGAATTCTAACTCCATTTGCACAACGACGTTCTTTTAATTTCAATTATATTCATTGGTTCACATTAAAAAAAATTCCATTTACAAAACAGCTTTGATTGACTCGAAACTGGAAATCTAACAATAATCAGCTAAATGTATTCCAAAAAAAATTGTTTTATCGAAAATGGAGGTCGTTTGAAAACAGCTATTCTTAAGGCTTATATGGTATCGATTAAATATTAAATACATTTCTGAAACCATTAAACCATAATAATAAATTATTATCGTCGAATATATTCGAATGAAATAGTATATCACATCCATTTCAACCAATTATAACACAACATTAACAATTTCGAGTTGAACGATATCCAAATTATAATAAAACTCTTCAATTATATTAAATAAATGTTTTCGTTTATAAATGATTTCATAGCGACTATTGAAAATTTGAGTTAGCCATAACTCACAATCTATAATATGAAATCTAAATTTTAATCTTTCATTAGAAAATTGTAATAGTATGTTCGGATGATTCTTGTTTTAAAAAATTCTAACTTATATCGGATCCTGTATATTCTATTGAAGCTCAAAACTCAATAATATGAACTAACGTGACACTACGAGTTCGTTTTAAATTAAATATAATACGTTAAATTGTTTTTTAATTAATAAATTCTATATATAATTCCAATATAATATTTAAACATATATAAATAATCAAATTTAAATGGCCGAAAAATATGGGAAGTTACGCTATATCAAGAGCTAAGTTACGTGCCCTTATTAAATAATCTAGCATCCAATTTGGTGCATCCCGCAACCAATGTCTTGATAGTGAAAGATCGATGGTCTCTAGATTTAACTCTAGTCTTTCCGCATCATACTGACTGCCGATGACAGGTACCCAACGATAACTATCTTTAATTTGGTCTGTACCAACCTCTTTCGAGGCCAATCATTGAATCACCCAACACCATCCACAGTCTCTAGACTGCCAAACTACAACTGCAGTCAAGGTATACTCATCGGGTGGTACCGCGTAAAACAAACATCTGCGAGTACAGCCTGAGCATGCACCGCATAGAGGGCCACCATGGAATATCCTACGACGTCCCGTAGAAGCCACGTGCTTCCTTCCAGTCCCGTAGAATAATAAGAAAGAATATTAAGGCAGAATAATCAGATGGACGTGCTGCTTTCATGACTCCAGACACCATGATGATCTACCTCGTTGAGTTCTTCACCTTTATTGTAAGAACCCGTAACTTCCCCGTGAAGGAAAGAGCGGATACTTTGAGAACAACACACAAATGAACACAGACGGAAGAACATTTCATTGTATATTACAACAATGCATCAGATTACAAGAATATACAGAGTATAAATGAATATTACACGGAAATATCAGAGATTTAAATTACATTTAAATACATAGCAGCGGAAAATAATACGATACACAACTGAAGGAGATATACGGATACAAAGCTTTCCGGATATCGTTCCAGCTGTAAACCAGGATCCTGTGAATATAAATCTGCAAAACCAAAACTACTAGCTGCCCGTGTCAAAATAAGGGCACCAAGAGTTTAGGTTAAAACAATAAACTCCAGGTCAGTCATGTGACTGGTGTGAGAACTAAAACAGTTATTTAAAACTTTATTTTAAAAGAAAGTAATTCAAGGGACCACGCCGTATAACACGGAACGAGTTTCCTCCCAAGAATACCAGTGCATATCAATAAACAATGCAATGCTTTTTCAAAAAATGAAGCTATTATAAGACCCAGGTCCCATCACACAATGCAACGCAAGCCGGAGGATAGGGTTTTACCTTATAACAGCCAAACATGCTTGGTACGTTTAAAACAAATCATTTGATACTATAATAAGTGTATAGTGTCAAAACAATTTCAATCATAAATATAAATCATAGACGGCATAAGTGCCCCATCCCACTATGTCGCCATACTAGGCTCTACAAATAAAACCGAAATACACGTATTGGAAATTGGATTTCCGTCATGAGTCGAGGCAAGGGGCAAGCTCCTCTTCGCGTTCGAGACACTCTAGCAAATGTCCCAGGGCTACGCACTCTGGGCAACCCTTGGATGCTTCAGGGCCGGTCCTCACTTACGTTAGAGGATTGGCAATTCCGGAACACACGTTTCCCGGTCCTTACAGACCTAAAATCGAGGCGCCTCATCCAACAACCACAAAGGTGAAAAGTATATATATGTCAGGGCTGGTAAGTCACTGACACCACCAAAGCTAGAAAGAAACGTCGTGCTCTCCCTGCAGTCCGTATCCCGTTTTTAACTCATACCGAGGTGTGAGGCTCGCGAATTCACGTTATACACAAAGCTGCCACGTAGGCGTGCTTTGATTATCAACCACAAGACTTTGCTTTTCAACAGAAGCCTTGATCTATGCAACTCAGCGTGCCACACAGGCAATTCATGCCATGCGATTGATATCTATCGATATACAACCTCTGAGCTCGTGCGTCTCAGAGAAGGGCGTTAAGCAAGAGAATAAATTCTCCGCCGCCAAACAGATGTATATTTAATAGAAATCAGTCAACACAGAATATAATCCAATGTCAGACAATCAATCCATTTACAAGTCCGTTCTGGGTCTGAACGGAACCGGAGGCACTTTCCTCGCATATCCATCCATCTCCAAGTACGTCTGGACTACCACCAACTATTTCCATCCTCTTGGGTGTACAGCCCAATCAGGATCGTCAGTAATTATCCAAACGATGTGAAGACTTCCGGTCTTCAACCACCGTCTTCATCTTCGACATATCGTCGAATCGGTTATTCAGAATGGGTATAAACCCGGACTTTCAAAACAACCAGCGTATATTAAAACAAATGTTACACAAACACAACATACGCCTCATTCCAATTCAGAATATTCTTTTATTCACAAAATCATATTCTTAGGGAAATGTTCCCTTTAATTTTATCCAAGATAAATTCTTTAAAATTTATCCTTTAATCTTCCTTTGGATGTCGTTTCAAACCAAATTATGGTTTTCTAAACTAGTCGAGATTAGCGAACCATACCGAAGTAATTATTTATTTTATTTCCCAATCCCAACCTATTCATCCCATGAAGCAAAACTGGTAATACTCCATATCTAACACCACGGTGTTATCGGTAAAATTAATTACCATTTCACGTGCAAATCTAATTAAAGATTTAACTATCGCTTTGGAGCAAAACTGGCGATACTCCATTCTCGCTCATTTCTAAATTTGATAATTTAGATTTTAAGTTCAGATTTCAACCTAATTGCAGATTCGTTAAAACTCCTTTTACTGGGTTAAAGAACTAGGTGTTATTTAAAACACAGTTCACGACAAACCCAAATCACATTCTATTTGTTATCGGGTTAAAGAACTAGTGTTGTTTAAAACACAATTCACGATAAACCCACAAATCAATTCTAGTTCAATTCAAATCAAATATATTAGGAATTCCGATTATTTAAAACCCCTTTTTAAATCTAATTCATTTATTTAAAAATAAAAAAACCCGGGTTTTAAATTTAGTTCAATCTAGTTCATTTCGATAAAAATCTATTTTTATCTTTTCAAATATGGAGTTTTTCATCCCAAATTTTCCCAAATCATTTCTTCTGATTTTACACAAATTATTACTATTTTTAATAATTTTATCAAGGCCCGTACAGTCGATTTCCATCAATGGTCATCGAACTGCACTTATAGCGACCTTTTTCAAATTTGATTTGGACGTATCTCCAAATCCAACCGTTAGATTTTGAATTTCAAATATTCGTTAGAAAGCGTTTTCCGATACGAACCCAACGGTTCCGGTTTTAGGAGAATCCGACGGTCGGATCTCCCGTAATGTCCGTTTGAAATAAATGGTCGAAATTCGCAAACTGCCGCGGCGCGACGCGTTCTATTCAGGCCATTATATATATAATATATATATATTATATATATTTCGTCGATTACTATTTAAAACGAAGTTTATAAATAGTTTTGAATTCGTTTCAAAAACAATTTCAACCTTTATTTCAATTCAAATCAAAATTGAATTTTTCCTTATAAATTCGTTTTAAAATTCATTTCTATTCAATTCAAATTTCAATTCAATTTGAATTCAATTCAATTTGAATTCATTTCAATTCGTTTTAAATTCAATTTGAATTCGTTTTCAATTCGATTCAATTCAAAGTGGTTTTCAATTCGATTCAATTCAAATTGGTTTTCTATTCAATTCATTTCGAAATCACTTTATATTCAATTCATTTCGAAATCATTTTATATTCTATTCATTTCGAAATCACTTTATATTCTATTCATTTCGAAATCATTTTATATTCTATTCATTTCGAAATCACTTTATATTCTATTCATTTTGAAATCACTTTATATTCTATTCATTTCGAAATCCTTTTATATTCTATTCATTTCGAAATCATTTTATATTCTATTCATTTCGAAATCACTTTATATTCTATTCATTTCGAAATCCTTTTATATTCTATTCATTTCGAAATCACTTTTCAATATTCATTTTTAAATGAGTAAAATCGATATAAATATCGTTCACGTCTAAATGGCGTCAATCTAATCAACACGACTTCATATATTTCTATTTTCAAATGTTCTGTTTCAAATATTTCTTTTACAAATATTTCTATTTCAAATATTTCGTTTTCAAATATTTCGTTTTCAAATATTTCGTTCAACACATGACTAATCTCAACGGATGAGTACGGTCAACACATGAACCATTATATTATATTGACAAAGATGTAAATTTTATTGTTAAAATATTTCATTCAACACATGACTAATCTCAACGGATGAGAACAGTCAACACATGAACCTTTATTTTATAAAGATAAAGATATAAATTTTATTGTTAAAATATTTCGTTCAACACATGACTAATCTCAACGGATGAGTACAGTCAACACATGAACATTTATATTATATTATAAAGATGTAAATTTTTATTATAAAAATATTCCGTTCAACACATGACTAATCTCAACGGATGAGTACAGTCAACACATGAACATTTATATTATATTATAAAGATGTAAATTTTTATTATAAAAATATTCCGTTCAACACATGACTAATCTCAACGGATGAGTACAGTCAACACATGAACATTTATATTATATTGATAAAGATGTAAATTTTTATTATAAAAATATTCCGTTCAACACTGACTAATCTCAACAGATGTGTACAGTCAACACATGAACATTTATATTATACTATAAAGATGTAAATTTTTATTATAAAAATATTCCGTTCAACACATGACTAATCTCAACGGATGAGTACAGTCAACACATGAACATTTATATTATATTATAAAGATGTAAATTTTTATTATAAAAATATTCCGTTCAACACATGACTAATCTCAACGGTTGAGTACAGTCAACACATGAACATTTATATTATATTATTCTTTATTTTCTAAATTGGAATGAGGCCCAATCAATCACCATATAAAATTAATTATATGGATTTTCATACAACACATGTATTTAACAGCATTGAAAAATAATCAACCATCAACCAAAGTGCACTACACTGTATAAGCCTCAAATATAGACATCTAACGCTTATAACAGCCTGTCAATCAATCGATCGACATATTTAATCATCAGGATGAGTGAACTTCAAATTTCATCCCAACACCCGTGTGGGGTTTCAAATAATAAAACACAGATTTTATTTGTGCCGTTGGGCGATGTGTAAAATTTATGGACCCAATCAATGTCCTTCAAATAGGTGTACATAAACAAACCGTCCGGTTTGTAAATGAATATTTTATTTTATTCACTTCCACGTTAAAACTATATTTTTAACGATAAAATATTTTATTTCAGCTCATGAATTTCTATTCAGTTCATTTACACAATAAAAATGATATTTTTATTTTTTTCTAACATATTTTAGAAAATTTCGGTGGCATAACGGAACGATACTAGAAACGGGACAAGGCCTAGCCATATCCCCGGTCTAGTGAAGGCCCACGCCATTCACACATCAATCAAATCCATTCATTTCACCAAACAATTCAATTTCAAATCAAATCATCTAACTAATTTATGCAACCAAACAAACAAGTCCATGGTCTGTGGACGATTGTGTCGGGTGCTACTAAGCACCGTCTGCATCCTAGTATATATATATAACTAGAAATTGAAATTGAAATGTGAGAAATTCTCACCAATAGCTATCCTAACTCCATGGCACTTCCTATGTAGAACATCTCCACCATGCTCGCCTTTCTTCACTTTCGTTGCCCGTAGCCACTACATATATAAGAATCGAATTTTTACTTTGCTATTCAATATATAAAAATCGAATTTTTATTATGCTATTCAATATATAAAAATCGAATTTTTACTATGCTATTCAATATATAAAAATCGAATTTTTACTTCGCTATTCAATATATAAAAATCGAAATTTTTAATACTTCTACTTTATAAAAATTATATTTTTATCTAAATAAAAAAAATCTAATCCTTAACATTGTAAAGATCTAATCTTTCTATTCTAAAAAAAATCATTTCTTTCTTGTTCTAAAAAATCATTTCTTTATATCGCTATATGTATGCGAAAGATCACTTCTTATATTTTCAAAAATTACAACTTTACATCTTCAAAAATTAAAAATTGTATCTCCATTTTATTAAAAATCATATTTATCTTTTACAAAGCTATTGTATATTTCTTTAAAAATCATATTTTTCTTATTATATTATTTCCACTTTAAAAACAAATGATATTTTTAATTTTCAAAAACAAATGATGTTTTTATTTTTGAAACATAAGGTTCTTTCTATATTTTCAAAAATAATGTTCTTTTTATTTTTGCTTCATATATACATAAAAGTCCGAATTTTTATGTTGTAGTATTTATATATAAAAACCCTTATTTTTATCTCATCATTATACATATTTCAAATTTCAAACACTATATATTTCAGATTTCAAACTATAACATAAATATTAAATTTTCAGATTTAAACTAAGTACACAAAGGAAAGATGCTCACTGTAATTCCTGTACAGTGCCTCTTCTTCACGATGCTCCAGGTCCTTCAGCAAGATCGAACCCAACATCGCATCAAACCCTCCTCTCGAACCATCGTTCCACTCCAACAATTCGCCGCCGCCGCTGATACAGGGAACCGGATGTCCATCCAACCCTCCCCCACGACGCGTCACTTCAAACCGCCCCTCCTCCATGAGTGACGCCACCTCCGGTGGCCCCTGCGCTTCGAATTCCGTTCATGAACGTGCCAGTTTCGAGCCCCAAAACCGAGCACAACCCTCAACGATAAATTGCGAGGGTGGTAGGGATTGGAAGCTTGCAAAAAGTTCTTGAATTTCATTCATAAGGTTTTAGTTTTTACTGAGTGGATTGGGTGGAATTTTTTTGTCAAAGTTTGGAGCGGGTTTCCGCTGTGGAATAATGAGGGAGGCACGATTTTTCTTTGTTGACCGTGGATTGAAGTTTAGGGTTATGACCCCGGTTTGACTTGTTTATATATTTATTTATTTTAATTATTTTATTTTCAAAAATACCATTTTACTGATACGATCTCCAAATAAAACCCAACGACTGTCGCCCCTAGCTAATTACCCCCATTCCGAACACAATGGGATATGTATCGTTAGCCAATTTTATCGTTTCGACTACTTTTGATTTAAATTACGATATAAATCTTTATATATTCAATTTAAACGCACATTTCAATTTACCGGGGTCACATACTATCTCGAAAAATTCCAAAAAAATATTTTCTAACTTCGTATTGACGATACGGTCCTAACAAAGCTAGTTTCATCGAATTCTGAGACTGTTTGAAAAATGGCCAATTTCCAGTCGATTAAAATCAACTAAAAATGGTCAAATGCGATTTCTTTTGCCACGCTCACATATTGATTCGAAAAATTACGAAAATTGGAATCTAGCAATAATTAGACATCACGGATCCAACAAAAGTGGTTTTGTCGAAATCCGAGGTCGTTTGCAAAATGGCTATTTTTAAGGGCCTGAATTCCATAGCGACTATTCAGAATTTTGAACTGGACATATCTTTTTATCCCCGCTATGAAATTTCGATTTTTCGGATTCGTTGGAAAGATAACATCAATTAGATCCTAATGTTTTTGGTTTCACTAAAATCCGGATTGTTTTACACCCGGTACGTTCAATTGAAGTTTGAAATCGAATTATCGAACTACCACGCCATTTTCAATTCTATTTATAATTATGTATAATTATTTATATTCTGACGACTGCGCATATAATATATACGTTCGAATTATATTCAAAATAAATTTTATTTGATGTTATTTAAAATTATCTATTTTAAATGTTCTAAATTCGCTAAAATTGCCAAAATAAAAATTTTAAACTGGCTTAGATTTTCCGGGTTATTACAATCTCCCCCACTAAAAACTTTTCGTCCCCAAAAAGGAACAAAGTCGAAAGTGGTTTGATTAACTAGTTCTACTTTCGATCTGGCTTCCCTTCTCTAACTTTTCATTTTCTGAGAATTTTCAAAAATTTCAAAAATTTGGCTAACACCCTAAATTTTTGAAAAATTTCGCCATAACCTCCCCTGCACCGGGAGCCACGGGAAAATCCCGAAATTGCCATATAGGCCTTCTGATCTCAAAAAGAAAAAGAAAAAGCCAAGCGGCTTGCCAATAGGCTCATAAAATCATCATCACCCAAACAAAACAGTAAATTATGTAGTAAACATGTACCTATTTGTCGGGCAAACAAATTTTATTCTCTGCTCTAGCCTCCTTGCTATGACCTGTTCAAGGTAAGTATATGTATATGCAAACAAATGCGACCAATTTTCAATACACTTCAATATTTGGTTCAATTAGGCATAATGGTTCAAAATTAACAAACAAACAACACAAACATCAATCAATTAGTGGATTAGAGTTTCAAATTCATAAATTTTGATATATATACAGAAAATCATGTTCTTGATGCCAATTCACAACAATGTGTTCTAGCTATATTAGTTTTGGTTCTCACACCAGTCTAATAAAAATATATAGATATCACACCTTCGAAACACGAACATAAATACTGATGATGTCATGACAATCATCAGTACCATCTCCGGGCGACTAGAATGTGATCCCATATCTATCCAATATATTAAAACTTCGAATATACGTTCATGACGCGTATATGCAAAATCTTTATATAGTGGATTGTCCATATTCAAAATAAATAAATATCCAAATACGTATACTTGAATTTTAACTTTCAAAGCAAAATTGTTTCCTTTTGAAAAATATACTCTTCACACTCGTTCTAGGATACTACTGATCCTATCTCTAACGAGTCATTCTAATTGGATATTACTAATCCAATATCTGATGAATTCTTTCGTATGGTTCTAATGTGTCTTGTTCTCGAGCTCTGTAAACCAAAGTTCTGATACCACTGTAAGAACCCGTAACTTCCCCGTGAAGGAAAGAGCGGATACTTTGAGAACAACACACAAATGAACACAGACGGAAGAACATTTCATTGTATATTACAACAATGCATCAGATTACAAGAATATACAGAGTATAAATGAATATTACACGGAAATATCAGAGATTTAAATTACATTTAAATACATAGCAGCGGAAAATAATACGATACACAACTGAAGGAGATATACGGATACAAAGCTTTCCGGATATCGTTCCAGCTGTAAACCCTGATCCTGTGAATATAAATCTGCAAAACCAAAACTACTAGCTGCCCGTGTCAAAATAAGGGCACCTAGAGTTTAGGTTAAAACAATAAACTCCAGGTCAGTCATGTGACTGGTGTGAGAACTAAAACAGTTATTTAAAACTTTATTTTAAAAGAAAGTAATTCAAGGGACCACGCCGTATAACACGGAACGGGTTTCCTCCCAAGAATACCAGTGCATATCAATAAACAACGCAATGCTTTTTCGAAAAATGAAGCTATTATAAGACCCAGGTCCCATCACACAATGCAACGCAAGCCGGAGGATAGGGGTTTACCCTATAACAGCCAAACATGCTTGGTACGTTTAAAACAAATCATTTGATACTATAATAAGTGTATAGTGTCAAAACAATTTCAATCATAAATATAAATCATAGACGGCATAAGTGCCCCATCTCACTATGTCGCGATACTAGGCTCTACAAATAAAACCGAAATACATGTATTGGAAATTGGATTTCCGTCATGAGTCGAGGCAAGGGGCAAGCTCCTCTCCGCGTTCGAGACACTCTAGCAAATGTCCCAGGGCTACGCACTCTGGGCAACCCTTGGATGCTTCAGGGCCGGTCCTCACTTACGTTAGAGGATTGGCAATTCCTGAACACACGTTTCCCGGTCCTTACAGACCTAAAATCGAGGCGCCTCATCCAACAACCACAAAGGTGAAAAGTATATATATGTCAGGGCTGGTAAGTCACTGACACCACCAAAGCTAGAAAGAAACGTCGTGCTCTCCCTGTAGTCCGTATCCCGTTTTTAACTCATACAGAGGTGTGAGGCTCTCGAATTCACGTTATACACAAAGCTGCCACGTAGGCGTGCTTTGATCATCAACCACAAGACTTTGCTTTTCAACAGAAGCCTTGATCTATGCAACTCAGCGTGCCACACAGGCAATTCATGCCATGCGATTGATATCTATCGATATACAACCTCTGAGCTCGTACGTCTCAGAGAAGGGCGTTAAGCAAGAGAATAAATTCTCCGCCGCCAAAGAGATGTATATTTAATAGAAATCAGTCAACACAGAATATAATCCAATGTCATACACACAATCCATTTACAAGTCCGTTCTGGGTCTGAACGGAACCGGAGGCACTTTCCTTGCATATCCATCCATCTCCAAGTACGTCTGGACGACCACCAACTATTTCCATCCTCTTAGATGTACAGCCCAATCAGGATCGTCAGTAATTATCCAAACGATGTGAAGACTTCCGGTCTTCAACCACCGTCTTCATCTTCGACATATCGTCGAATCGGTTATTCAGAATGGGTATAAACCTGGACTTTTCGAACAACCCGCGTATATTAAAGCAAATGTTACACAAACACAACATACGCCTCATTCCAATTCAGAATATTCTTTTATTCACAAAATCATATTCTTAGGGAAATGTTCCCATTAATTTTATCCAAGATAAATTCTTTAAAATTTATCCTTTAATCTTCCTTTGGATGTCGTTTCAAACCAAATTATGGTTTTCTAAACTAGTCGAGATTAGCGACCCATACCGAAGTAATTATTTATTTTATTTCCCAATCCCAAACTATTCATCCCATGAAGCAAAACTGGTAATACTCCATATCTAACACCACGGTGTTATCGGTAAAATTAATTACCATTTCACGTGCAAATCTAATTAAAGATTTAACTATCGCTTTGGAGCAAAACTGGCGATACTCCATTCTCGCTCATTTCTAAATTTGATAATTAAGATTTTAAGTTCAGATTTCAACCTAATTGCAGATTCGTTAAAACTCCTTTTACTGGGTTAAAGAACTAGGTGTTATTTAAAACACAGTTCACGACAAACCCAAGTCACATTCTATTTGTTATCGGGTTAAAGAACTAGTGTTGTTTAAAACACAGTTCACGATAAACCCACAAATCAATTCTAGTTCAATTCAAATCAAATATATTAGGAATTCCGATTATTTAAAACCCCTTTTAAATTTAATTTATTTATTTAAAAATAAAAAAACCCGGGTTTTAAATTTAGTTCAATCTAGTTCATTTCGATAAAAATCTATTTTTATCTTTTCAAATATGGAGTTTTTCATCCCAAATTTTCCCAAATCATTTCTTCTGATTTTACACAAATTATTACTATTTTTAATAATTTTATCAAGGCCCGTACAGTCGATTTCCATCAATGGTCATCGAACTGCACTTATAGCGACCTTTTTCAAATTTGATTTGGACGTATCTTCAAATCCAACCGTTAGATTTTGAATTTCAAATATTCGTTAGAAAGCTTTTTCCGATACGAACCCAACAGTTCCGGTTTTAGGAGAATCCGACGGTCGGATCTCCCGTAATGTCCGTTTGAAATAAATGGTCGAAATTCGCGAACTGCCGCGGCGCGATGCTTTCTATTCATACCATTATATATAATATATATATATATATATATATATTATATATTTCGTCGATTACTATTTAAAACGAAGTTTATAAATAGTTTTGAATTCGTTTCAAAAACAATTTCAACCTTTATTTCAATTCAAATCAAAATTGAATTTTTCCTTATAAATTCGTTTTAAAATTCATTTCTATTCAATTCAAATTTCAATTCTATTTGAATTCATTTCAATTCGTTTTAAATTCAATTCGAATTCGTTTTCAATTCGATTCAATTCAAAGTGCTTTTCTATTCGATTCAATTCAAATTGGTTTTCTATTCAATTCATTTCGAAATCACTTTATATTCAATTCATTTCGAAATCATTTTATATTCTATTAATTTCGAAATCACTTTATATTCTATTCATTTCGAAATCATTTTATATTCTATTCATTTCGAAATCACTTTATATTCTATTCATTTCGAAATCACTTTATATTCTATTCATTTCAAAATCCTTTTATATTCTATTCATTTCGAAATCAGTTTAAATTCTATTCATTTCGAAATCACTTTATATTCTATTCATTTCGAAATCCTTTTATATTCTATTCATTTCGAAATCACTTTTCAATATTCATTTTTAAATGAGTAAAATCGATATAAATATAGTTCACGTCTAAATGGCGTCAATCTAATCAACACGGCTTCATATATTTCTATTTTCAAATGTTCTATTTCAAATATTTCTTTTACAAATATTTCTATTTCAAATATTTCGTTTTCAAATATTTCGTTTTCAAATATTTCGTTCAACACATGACTAATCTCAACGGATGAGTACGGTCAACACATGAACCTTTATATTATATTGACAAAGATGTAAATTTTATTGTTAAAATATTTCATTCAACACATGACTAATCTCAACGGATGAGTACAGTCAACACATGAACCTTTATTTTATAAAGATAAAGATATAAATTTTATTGTTAAAATATTTCGTTCAACACATGACTAATCTCAACGGATGAGTACAGTCAACACATGAACATTTATATTATATTATAAAGATGTAAATTTTTATTATAAAAATATTCCGTTCAACACATGACTAATCTCAACGGATGAGTACAGTCAACACATGAACATTTATATTATATTGATAAAGATGTAAATTTTTATTATAAAAATATTCCGTTCAACACATGACTAATCTCAACGGATGAGTACAGTCAACACATGAACATTTATATTATATTATAAAGATGTAAATTTTTATTATAAAAATATTCCGTTCAACACATGACTAATCTCAACGGATGAGTACAGTCAACACATGAACATTTATATTATATTATTCTTTATTTTCTAAATTGGAATGAGGCCCAATCAATCACCATATAAAATTAATTATATGGATTTTCATACAACACATGTATATAACAGCATTGAAAAATAATCAACCATCAACCAAAGTGCTCTACAATGTATAAGCCTCAAATATAGTCATCTAACGCTTATAACAGCCTGTCAATCAATCGATCGACATATTTAATCATCAGGATGAGTGAACTTCAAATTTCATCCCAACACCCGTGTGGGGTTTCAAATAATAAAACACAGATTTTATTTGTGCCGTTGGGCGATGTGTAAAATTTATCGACCCAATCAATGTCCTTCAAATAGGTGTACATAAACAAACCGTCCAGTTTGTAAATGAATATTTTATTTTATTCACTTCCACGTTAAAACTATATTTTTAACGATAAAATATTTTATTTCAGCTCAAGAATTTCTATTCAGTTCATTTACACAATAAAAATGATATTTTTATTTTTTTCTAACATATTTTAGAAAATTTCGGCGGCATAACGGCACGATACTAGAAACGGGACAAGGCCTAGCCTTATCCCCGGTCTAGTGAAGGCCCACGCCATTCACACATCTATCAAATCCATTCATTTCACCAAACAATTCAATTTCAAATCATATCATCTAACTAATTTATGCAACCAAACAAACAAGTCCATGGTCTGTGGACGATTGTGTCGGGTGCTACTAAGCACCGTCTGCATCCTTGTATATATATATAAATAGAAAATGAAATTGAAATGTGAGAAATTCTCACCAATAGCTATCCTAACTCCATGGCACTTCCTATGTAGAACATCTCCACCGTGCTCGCCTTTCTTCACTTTCGTTGCCTGTAGCCACTACATATATAAGAATCGAATTTTTACTTTGCTATTCAATATATAAAAATCGAATTTTTATTATGCTATTCAATATATAAAAATCGAATTTTTACTATGCTATTCAATATATAAAAATCGAATTTTTACTTCGCTATTCAATATATAAAAATCGAAATTTTTAATACTTCTACTTTATAAAAATTATATTTTTATCTAAATAAAAAAATCTAATCCTTAACATTGTAAAGATCTAATCTTTCTATTCTAAAAAAAATCATTTCTTTCTTGTTCTAAAAAATCATTTCTTTATATCGCTATATGTATGCGAAAGGTCACATCTTTATATTTTCAAAAATTACAACTTTACATCTTCAAAAATTAAAAATCGTATCTCCATTTTATTAAAAATCATATTTATCTTTTACAAAGCTATTGTATATTTCTTTAAAAATCATATTTTTCTTATTATATTATTTACACTTTAAAAACAAATGATATTTTTAATTTTCAAAAACAAATGCTGTTTTTATTTTTCAAACATAAGGTTCTTTCTATATTTTCAAAAATAATGTTCTTTTTATTTTTGCTTCATATATACATAAAAATCCGAATTTTTATGTTGTAGTATTTATATATAAAAACCCTTATTTTTATCTCAACATTATATATATTTCAAATTTCAAACACTATATATTTCAGATTTCAAACTATAACATAAATATTAAATTTTCAGATTTAAACTAAGTACACAAAGGAAAGATGCTCACTGTAATTCCTGTACAGTGCCTCTTCTTCACGATGCTCCAGGTCCTTCAGCAAGATCGAACCCAACATCGCATCAAACCCTCCTCTCAAACCATCGTTCCACTCCAACAATTCGCCGCCGCCGCTGATACAGGGAACCGGACGTCCATCCAACCCTCCCCCACGACGCGTCACTTCAAACCGCCCCTCCTCCATGAGTGACGCCACCTCCGGCGGCCCCTGCGCTTCGAATTCCTTTCATGAACGTGCCAGTTTCGAGCTCCAAAACCGAGCACAACCCTCAACGATAAATTGCGAGGGTGGTAGGGATTGCAAGCTTGCAAAAAGTTCTTGAATTTCATTCATAAGGTTTTAATTTTTACTGAGTGGATTGGGTGGATTTTTTTTGTCAAAGTTTGTAGCGGGTTTCCGCTGTGGAATAATGAGGGAGGCACGATTTTTCTTTGTTGACCGTGGATTGAAGTTTAGGGTTATGACCCCGGTTTGACTTGTTTATATATTTATTTATTTTAATTATTTTATTTTCAAAAATACCATTTTACTGATACGATCTCCAAATAAAACCCAACGACTGTCGCCCCTAGCTAATTACCCCCATTCCGAACACAATGGGATATGTATCGTTAGCCAATTTTATCATTTCGACTAGTTTTGATTTAAATTACGATATAAATCTTTATATATTCAATTTAAACGCACATTTCAATTTACCGGGGTCACATACTATCTTGAAAAATTCCAGAAAAATATTTTCTAATTCGTATTGACGATACGATCCTAACAAAACTAGTTTCATCGAATTCTGAGACTATTTGAAAAATGGCCAATTTCCAGTCGATTAAAATCAACTGAAAATGGTCAAACGCGTTTTCTTTTGCCACGCTCACATATTGATTCGAAAAATTACGAAAATTGGAATCTAGCAATAATTAGACATCACGGATCCAACAAAAGTGGTTTCGTCGATATCCGAGGTCGTTTGGAAAATGGCTATTTTTAAGGGCCAGAATTCCATAGCGACTATTCAGAATTTTCAACTGGACATATCTTTTTATCCCCGCTATGAAATTTCGATTTTTCGGATTCGTTGGAAAGATAACATCAATTAGATCCTAATGTTTTTGGTTTCACTAAAATCCGGATTGTTTTACACCCGGTACGTTCAATTGAAGTTTGAAATCGAATTATCGAACTACCGCGTCATTTTCAATTCTATTTATAATTATATATAATTATTTATATTCTGACGACGGCGTATATAATATATACGTTCGAATTATATTCAAAATAAAATTTCTTTGATGTTATTTAAAATTATCTATTTTAAATGTTCTAAATTCGCTAAAATTGCCAAAATTAAAATTTTAAACTGCCTCAGATTTTCCGGGTTATTACATTTATACGTGTGGACTGGTCCAATCGCATCACACTAACTTGTTATTAGATCCAGCGTTTAGTCTTTTAATCACGTGCTTACTTTATCTTATTATATTTCTAATTAACTTGACAATCCACATATTCACTTTTTATTCAAGTTACAAGGTTCATCAGCTCACAATTGGCTGCTTACTTTCTCTATTCATCCCTACGCTGTTGGAGCGGTCTTCCACTTATTATTTATTTTGTTTATTAGACTTAACACTTTCAGTTATGAGTCTACTATAATAAGCCTTCTTTCTTTTTTCCTCTTTCTTACTTAATCATAACCTTGTCTTACACTGTTATCACAACTTGTTGTTGTTTACTTGTTAACTTAGTTTTCTTAACAAAGGTTTATTAATAAGTTCTCTTTTTCATTTATTATAGCCCATGTTATGATTACACTTGTCCCTAGGACAAGCCTACCTATTATATCACGTTCTTATTCATATAATTAATTATAATAGGTTATATTCCTCATTCATCAAATTTTCTCTTGATTCCTTAACATTAACCAAACTTTTACTGTTATAGCATCCATTTCTTAACTGCCTTGTATATTCTCATTATTTTAGGAAAATATTTCATACACCTCATTAGATTAATTAGTGGAAAGGTCTAAAGATCTATTTCCATAATGTGCATCACTTAAGATCCATATTTGCAAGCTATTTCTTTTATTTTCGTTGTGGACGTACAGGTATTTTTATTTGGTTAGTGTGCAATATGGTAAAAGAACCCATATTTCACACTAATCCCTTTTTTCTTTCTTTTCTTTCAACCATGCTCTTAATAATTTTACCGTTATGGAAATGTATCCATCTTTCACAAAATCCAACTAATTCGGTTCACCACTAAATTTTCCCCTTTTTATTCTCAGAGTTAGATGTTAACTCCTGTTTTCATTTACCATTTTCAATTACTATAAATTTTCCATATTACTATCAAACTAACATATGTTCCAAATTACTCTCAAATTAACATGTTATCATATTCTTCCGTTATACTTTATCCCAATTTACAGGTCACGATTCACAAATTCTAATATGCCCAAGACTTCTCTTTTTAACATTCTTTTAGATTATTCCAAGTTATTATTGAATAGTAATCTCAAGACTGTACGCATAACTATTATCAAATTTTCCATTTCGGTATTATAGCAATTCTTAACCCAAATAAAGAATTAATTGAACAAATTACAACAACAATATTCTTAACTTATTTTAAATACGCCAACAGATAAGACAAGGAAGCAAACGAAAAAGGATAGAATAGTCAGATTTGCCTGAGATGTCGGTCCATCAGTTTCTCAGTACATCTACAAGGGAAGTGGCATTACCTCAGAGACCCGACTAAGTTTCTGAAGTAGTTGCGAACAGATCTGGCATAAGATTTGATGGAAAAAAAAATAAGCACTGGACTCCAAGTCATCAGCTCTACAGCATCTGCAATGGGACATGAGCAGGAGGCCAATCCTCTGAAGATTCTCGTCTAGCAGTAACATTTCATGAAGAGTTCTCCACATAAGCAAGGAAACTTTCAGAGGGAGTCAGACATCTCAAATGAAAGAGAAAATAATGAGCGTTGGAGAAGGGGTGCTCGCCGCACTCCATGCCTCTCTTATCAAGAAAGGACCGTCATCCCAACTAGACCCGCTACCATGTGAGTCTGAGAAGGACTTCACGGATTGCATCCATTTCCACGTCTCACTAGCGTAGGATGAGACACCAGTGAAATTCGTGACATGAAATATGTGATACTTAGCGTGGAGAAAACTTTCCCAGAGGGAAACATTCGCTTCAAACCGTACCCACAATTTGCAAGCAAAGGCAGTACAAATATCATTTGGATTTCGAAGGCCTAGACCATCTTTGCTTTTGGGATGACAAACGACGTCCCAAGAAATCTGATGATGACAATTAGAGTAGTTCTTTTTACCCCAGAAAAAAGGATGATGTCAAGGACTGATAAGAACGGAAGAAGGAGGAAGTATGAGTTATAAAAGCAAAGACATGCGATCCTATAGAGACAAGAATCGACTTTATAAGATACAGTCTCCCTGCCTGAGAAAGGAGAGTTGCGTTCCACCTAACAATCTTAGCCTTGGGTTTGTCAATCAGGGGATTGAAAATAGTGCTGAGTTTCCTTCCTCTGTATATGACAATACAGAGGTAAGGCAAGGGGAGGGAGGCAGTCTTGAAACCGGTGAAGGTTTCGATCCAAGAATTCGTAGGGACGAAACAATTTTTAGCCGAGTTAACGAGTTGGCTCGAACACCTCTCGTACTGGTGAATGAAACAAAGAAGGTGACGGACGGGCCGACGGTTACCGTTAGTGAAAATGATGATGTCGTTCGCAAAAGATAAGGAGGAAACGAGAGGACAACCTCTGGGAATGCCAAACCTATGGATCTGTAACAACCCGAATTCCGATAGACCAATTTTTTTTTTTAAAAATCTCAATCTATCGAAACTCGAGTTGGCTTATTTGGTATCCTATAAAAAGACAGAGATATAAAATATATCAGAGCTCAGAAAACATCTCATAGCGGAATGAAATAAAATATAGTATAACCAAATATAGCCTTACCAAGGTATAATACTGCCTAACCAGTATCCAAAGCTATCATGTATCTGC
The DNA here is from genome assembly GCA_030737875.1 of Allium sativum. NCBI lineage: Eukaryota > Viridiplantae > Streptophyta > Magnoliopsida > Asparagales > Amaryllidaceae > Allium > Allium sativum. The sequence continues at coordinate 340,992,832 of CM060926.1, forward strand.
CACAAACCTAACCTACAAGGGTATTATGAGGATGGGGTCAGAACATAAGTTTTGGTGACTGGACTAAATTACATAAACCCTATTTAAATCGTTCAGTTATGTTACTTATGTATTAGGTTGCATGGGTTAATAGCACTCAAAGCTTTAGACTCACGTCGTACCCATCTACCTCCTAATAGATTAACCTAGTATAACATGTATGTAGCTACCCCCAATATCAAGGTACCCTTCTCACATGGTCTACGCCGTCATGAATGGAAGCGTATGCAACTCTCATTCTATGCCAGAGCGACGTATGGATCTCCATAAAACTATGTCATGTATGGAACTCTTATCATACGTCGGAGCGACGTACGGATCTCCATATCCAAACTTCTCGGCCAAGCTCGGTCTTAACACGAAATAATGCCCTAACGTCTACGATACACCACAAGAAGCAGTCATGCATGTATCTAGACCCACCCACATACATATTGTCTACTGTACCCCGAGTCCCATAACAGGGCTGCATGTGAATGCATGGAACTCGGTTGGGAGCCTTTTCCATATTTATATAGGTCTGCTAATTAGCCTAAAGTACAAATATCTAACTATGGTCTGCATTTCTACGGTGTCTATGGTCCCACCTCGACCCCTCCCTCAACTAGTAAAGACTACAAGAGCTAAGTGACGTACCCCTAAAAAACAATCTAAACATCCAGTTGGTGTGTCCCTCAACCACCGTGCCCCGATAGTGAAAGGTTGATGGCGTCTTGGTTTTAGCTTTAGTCTTTTCGCATCCCACTGACTGCCGATAACAAGTACCCAACGATTACTATCGTTTATTTGGTCCTAACCAGCCTCTATGTAGGCAAATCGTCGAATCACCCCAATGACATATCGCAACATCCTTTTAACTGCCACTACCGTGCAGTCAAGGTATATTTAACGGGTGGTAACGTGTTGACCCAACCTCTGCGAGTACAGCCTAAGCATGCACCGCAACTATGACAACCACCCATAACTCATGCACTAAACAAGAGGAATAATGCGCTGAAAGGTGTGCCAGATAGTTATGGATGATCATCAGAGAAGGTAACACAAGCGGAACCTATCGCATAACTCACATCACAAGGATAAAGTATAATAGAACATATTCAACAGGCAGAAATAATGAAACATCATATATTAAACTTTCACAAAAAGATCATCCTTACATCAACTGTATATAACATCAAAGTATGTATATGAAGCCTCACTACAACACTCATCAAACAGTGGAAACATAAATACTAGATAGTAGTAAAAGTAATACGTGAGCCTCTTGCTCGCCTTCATTCAACAACAATGTCTCAGCAAGATATCACCACCCACCTGCTACTCGGTTTACTATCCAACAATGGATGAACAACCCAAGATTATAAGAGGAAACATAAAACCTTGAGTCAGACTACAGTCTTAGTGATCGATAAAACAACTATGTAACATCATCAACAAAGTATATGAGAATAGGTAGACCAACAAACCAATCTACCAAACATTAGAGAAGAACCCAAGCCTATCTTCCCCACATCTGATAGTGATAGCCTTTACAAACAAGCAATTGTGCAAACAACAATTTAACCATGGCAACCAAAAATAAACAATCAATAGAAAAGCAAACATCATTCAATAGCGAACATAAAATCTAGTTATATCTCACGTAAACCATCCTAATCGAGACCAACATCCCTCAGGCACAAGCCTCAGAGGCCTAAACCAATATCAGACAAGCACCCAAGCAACATCTCCTTCGACTTTAGACAACTGTCGTGAGATGGTACAATCAAAGAAAACATCACGTTCATGACCCTGGCTGTCACTGCATTTTCTGCTTCGAAACCATCGTTAATCGTAAGACGGACACCTGCCATATGTCAAAGGCTAATAGTAAGCCACAGTTCTAGAAAAAACTCCATACAACTTCATGACTCATATGTTTGTCTTTCTAATCCCGACAACTAGGCCCTTCACAACTGCCCAAGGTATGAGGCCCTTCATGACTGTCCAAAGTATCTCTGCTTTGAGCCTGCTTGAACCTATGACAAAGATAATCTCTTAGCCTTCACATCTCTTGCCATCAACCCTGATGACCATTCACAAGCTCAAGTCTCTCTCGAGCAACCATTATCCACGAACTCAAAACATCCTTGAGTTGTCTTCACATTCATTTCTTTACACCGATCAACGAACACATCACAACACTTTAAACATTCCTCCTTGAATTCACTTCGAAGCCACGACCATCACTGAGCCAAAAATGCACTTTGTTTGGTTGATATTCAATCCATAGCGTTTCGGCCTTTCCGCTACGAAAACATTCCATAATGTTTCCTTTTTGCATTCTACCTGAGAGGAAAAAAACATGACCGATCCACTCGCGAAACCATGACCGCTCCATCTAGAAATACATATCCGATTCATCTAGAAATACATGCCCGATCACAGAATTGTCCGGTCCATAGCAACGACCGATACATAGAACTATCTGGTCCACAACAATGACCGATCCGTAGAACTGTCCAACCCGTAGCAATGACCGATCCATAGAACTGTCTGGTCCATAACAACGACCGATCCGTAGAACTGTCCATCCCATTGCCACGACCGATCCATAGAACTGTCTGGTCGATAGCAACGATCGATCCATCCATTGCTTGGAGAAGAAGCCAAGTCGACCCGATCCATTCAATATGTGACTGATCCATACGATTCCCTGCCCAACTCAACTCAACGTTCATGCAAAACACTTGATTTATCTAATCCATCAAAATCAATCATCAGTAATCATTAAAACAACAAATTTTCATCAATAACCATATGATATTCACCAAAATCATGATAAATGAATAAATGATCAAAAACAATGGATATAACTTGCATAAACATACGAAATTATATGGAAATTACCGGCTTTAAGTTGCTAGATTAGATCATATAGTAATTCATATGAAAATAGACTTACCATGATGTAGGTCTAGGTGAAAATGACTCAAATTGATGAAATTATGGTCATACAACCCATATACTTAATTGAATCCGTGTGAGAGATGCATATCACTCACCAATTCTTCAAAACAATACAAAAACAATTGAACTCGATTCCGGACAGCGGAGAATTTGCTTTAAACTCTTCGATTCGATGAACTCCCTCTTCGATTATTGTAGATCTAGCTTCGAACAATGTAGATCTTCGATTATCTTCCTTAGATCTAGATTTTAATGGTGGAAAGGTATACTGGATTGAGCAAGGAGGATCAAAAGCTTAGCCAAATGAGAGAATGGGAAAAGTAAACAATTGTCCATGCCTCCTACCCCTTATTTATAGCCTTCCACCAGCCCCCTAATGGGCCTCTTCAAATCTGCCCACTAATGGTTCAAAAACCTGAACAATAAATTGTGAAAGACAAAAACAATGATTCCTCCCAAACCGCAGAACCAAATCTTTGATGTGACCACTCTACTTAATTGGAAACACCATTTCCTTTCCAATGAGACCGATCCCAGTACCTGACTCGATCCTAATCAAAAGTTATGCCCTATACAAGATTGATAGGGGAAAATTGTCACAAATAAGATTGGTAAAAATTACGGACATGTCTCACATCCCCATAAACAACATATCAAAATTTGAGAATGATCCAACCCTCAGGGAAAAAATAAAAAACATTTAACGATCCTCCGATACGTAAAATGCAGGTTGTTACATTCTCCCCCTATAGGAATTTCGCCCCCGAAATCCCAAACAAAATAAGCAACCAAAACAATTCCGCATGCCTATCATCCATGATCAACCAATTCTATCACCCAAAATATCAGCCATCAAGCCATGTGTTCATAGCCTTATCCTAGCGCGCGGAATTCTAATAACAACAACCATAGAATAAGTTACAATGATGTAATGATGACGCGATATCAATGGGTCATACCGACGAAGATTTCTAGATGGATCGCCTTCATGCTCTCTTCCGTCTCCCATGTACAATTGTCGCCATCCTCACTCCATTGTACCTTGACTAGCTTAACCATCTTCCTTCTAAGTTATTTCGTGTCATTCCTCACCACACGAAGCGGCTTACGAGATCTCCTAACTACAGTCTCTACTTCAAAGTCTTCATACTTTTCTGGAGATACCACTACATACGAATTGTGCATTCCGTAGAAACAACACATGTAAAACATTATGCACACTTGACATCTTGTTTGGTAACTCCAACTTATACACGAGCTTTCCAATTCGCTCGATTATCGAAAACATTCCAACGAACCTAGGAGATAACTTTTCTTTGCTTCTGAACCAAACAACATGCTTTAACTACGAGATCATTACGAAAACCATATCACCAATGTCGAATTCCATATCCTTATGATGCTTATCGGCATAACTCTTCTAACGGTTTTGGGCTGCCTTCATTCATTACTAAACATTCTCGATGAAATCCGAGGTTTCTTTTATCATCTCAGGCCCAAGTATCAATTTATCCCCAGTTTTTAACCAACATGCCGGATAATTACACGGTATACCATACAACACCTCGTATGGTGCCATCACAATGCTTGACTAGTAGCTATTATTATATGCGAACTCAACTAGATGTAGATGGTCCTCCCACGATCCTCCGAAGTCCAATACACAAGCTCTTAGGAGAACTTCCAAAACTCAGTTAACCCTCTCGGTTTGACCATTAGTCTAGGGATGATAAGCCGTACTAAAAAACAACTCAGTTACCAAAGCTTCTTGCAAACTTTTCCAAAATCCTCTTGTGAAGAATGGATCTCGATCACTCACTATGATCTTCGGAACACCATGGAATCGAACTATCCATTTAACATAAAGCTCAACCAGCTTCGATGTTGTCCTAGTCGATCTGACAGGAATAAATCTTGCACTTTTAGTCAAACGATCCACAATGACCCAATTCCTTCATTTCCAGTCCTTGTCCTAGGTAGTCCGTCAATAAAATCCATCGATATCAGTTCCCACTTTCACGTAGGAATTTCCAATGGCTGAAGCAATCCACTCGGCTTCTTTTATTCAACTTTCACTAACTGATAGTTCATGCACTTAGAAATAAATTTTCCAACATCCCGCTTCATCCCTTCCCAGTAGTAAGCTCGCTCCATATCCTGATACATCTTATTACCCTAGAGATGAATCATCAACTTCGAGTGACGACATTCACTCAGAACCTCTTCTTTCAATCCTTCGATATCAGGAACAACCAGTTGTCCTTGCTTTCGAAGCCATCCCTCTTGATCGACCTCGAACTCTTTATTCTTTGGTTTCGGTTTTTGGATAAACTCAATAAGCTTTGCGTCTTGCTTTTGGCTTTCACCAATCCTTTTGACAAGAGTAGGTCTTATCGACAAGTTTGCTAACATTTTAGGTTCCAACTCACACCTTGGCCTGAAATCAAACCTTGCCAAAGACTCGAGGCTCTTCCATTCCGAAAAGATTTCTCCTAATCCTGCATGTCTTTGACTCAACGCATCTGCAACTGTGCTAACTTTTCCCAGAGTATAGGCCATACCAAAATCATATGATCCCTGAAACTCTAACCGCCGTTGCTACCGAAGGTTCAAATCCTTTTGGGAGAAAAGATACTTTAACGACTTGTGATCCATAAATAACTTGAATTGAACCCCCAACAGGTAATGTCTCCACATCTTCAGAGAAAACACAATCGCTGCCAACATGAGTTTGGTAATTCTTTTCGTGCGGCTTTAGCTGTCGACTTGCATAGGCAACAACCTTATCCTTTTGCATTAGCACTGCTCCAATCCCAGTACCACATGCATCAGTGTATACCACCATTTCCTTATTCCTACTTGGAATTTTCAAAATAGGAGAACTTGTTAGTCTCTCTTTCATGATTTCAAAAGCTTGCTCACACTTTGCATCTTATGTGAACAATTAGTTCTTCTTTGTCAATCCTGTTAATGGATAAATCGTCAGAATAACCTGCCAATTCAAGGAAACTTCTCACGCCCATTGCATTCTTAGATCTATCCAAATCCTGGATTGCTGCCATCTTATTGGGGTCAGCCGCTATTCCATTTCCAGAAACAACATGGTCGAAGAATCTTACTTCGCTCCTCCAGAAGTGACACTTCAAAAACTTAGCCTTTAGTTGATGCTTTCGCAAGATTTCCAAAACAAGTTGCAAATGCCTCTTATGTTCTTCCTCATTCCGGGAGTAAACCAAAATATCATTCATGAACACAAGCACGAACTTGTTCAACTGATCTCTGAAAACCCAATTCATAAGATACACGAAGTACGCTGGCACGTTAGTAAACCGAAATGGCATTACCAATCATTCGAAGGAACCAGATGTTATCCTAAAAGCAGTCTTCGACACACTATCCTTTGCCACTCTCAACTGGTGAAATCTCGTTGCCAAATCCACCTGAGAAAACACTTTGGCTTCGTGAAGCTGATCGAACAAGTTATCTATCCTCAACAATGGATACTTGTTCTTCTTAGTCACCTTTGTTCAGCTCACAGTAGTCCACACATAATCTAAAAGATCCATCAGCCTTGGTTGCAAACACAACTCGTGCACCCCAATCGAATACACTCCTCCGAATGAATCCTTTTCCCAAAAGGTCACGAAATTGCACTTCTAACTCTCGTTGTTCCTTCAGCACCATCCGCCTAAGAGGCATAACGATAAGTCTAGCACCCTCGATCAAATCGATCCTAAACTCGATCATACGATGCGGCGGCAACCCTTTGACCTTATCAAAGACTTCCTCAAACTCATTTGCGATCAGCACAGATAACAAGTCTTCATGTGGAATCCCAAGCAAATATAAAAAGCTTACGAAGACACCATCTTTGTGCTTACATCGAATTAAAACCTTTCGCCCTTCCACATCCCCGACTCTCACCTCGAGCTTCTCGTAATTCACTCTTTCCGCATACCTCTTGAGCCAATCCATGCCCAAGATGATCCCAAACCCAGCGAAATTCAAAACAAAGCAATCACACACAAAAGATCAACCATGACTTAATAATACTAGACAACGACAAAGCATACAAAATCTGGGCGAACCCCCAACTGGATTTGTCACAACCAAAGGTTTATCATATATCTCGGGTTCCAAACCCAAGCAGCACACAAGCTCATTACAGATGAAAGAATGTGATGCCCCAGTATCAAACAACACACGAACTGAAGTTCCTTTAACTGAAAGAGTACATTGAATGATGACACCCTTTCCTTTTCCTTTGAATTAGGATCTCTTGAAGAAGACAACATAACTTATAAAGCATAAGCCTTCATTATCTACTTCCCTTAGCTGGTTCAAGATAGTCCTTCTTGAGATGCCCAGTCTTGCCACAGTTGTGACACATCCTATCAACCTTTGGATTTCTGCACTCATTAGCAAAATGACCTTTCTATTGGCAGTTAAATCATACCATATCACTCTTTGGCTTCTTCTTGCCATCCTTTCCTTTTTGTTGTTGCTGCTTTCTCTTCTTATTATTATTACCACCCTGTTTTGGTTTTGGAGCTTCCTTGGTTGCAGCAACAACGGTTCCTTCCTTTGGAAACAAGCTTTCATGTCACATATTTTTCCACAATCTTCTCATATGGATCGTCAAGATGATCCACCAACGGTCTTCTTTGTAGGTGTCCAAATCCATAATGAACTTCTTGTTCTTCTGATAAGGAGTGTCAATGTACGAACAAGCATATTTCGATAAGGCCTCAAAGTCAGGAACATAAGCAAGCATTGGACAACCATTCTATTTCAAGTCCACAAATTTCTTGAATAGGATAGACTTCTGAGCAGTGGAGATAAACATTGTCTCAAGCTTAACTAGGAACTGCTCCCAAGTTCTCTCATCTTCCGGAGTCTCAAGCATAACAGAATTCCACCACTCCATGGCTCTGCCCTACAGCTGCCTTGACGCAAGTTTTCTTTTGGTTGCATCATCTATACCCAAATCTCCAAAAATGAGAATACATGCATCTAACCACCTTTGGTTGGCTCTGTTCCTTTGAATGATTTTCCCTATAAAGATGTGAAGTCTTTACACAGCTTCGCAAAATACACAACCCTAGGCACTTTCACACCTACATCTACCATAGCTACCATTGGAGAGGGTACCCTTCTCATGAATGCCTCAATCATGGCTTAAAACATGGCCGGGTAATCTAGTGTACCGTCATTTCCCCCTCCAGGCACAGTCCCTTCCCTATCAGCATGTCTCGATGCTCGACGACTCATTCTAAATCTATAATATAGAATGATTAGCCACTTACGAGAAATACTGCTAATGGAGTTCAACACTACTACTATATACACTAATCTATATAGTATGTTGAAAAGTCGGCGTGCACGACTTAAGCAGGATCTTTACATGGATATATCAGAAATGTAAATGATAAGCTAACTAGCTAATATACAATAGTTATGCAAATAAACAAGAACTGATATGATGTATCATAAGTAAATAAAAAGCAGTAAGTAAGGTAAAGTGACACCAGGAATTTTTATACTGGTTTGGACTTCCCGCCCTACTTTCAGTCCTGAAGCTCCTCTTCGGAATTTCCACTAACAACGCCCTCTCTTAACCCGGAGGAATAGGTCAGTACACCCGAGCCCGAACAAGGATGCCTCTCACCTGATCACAGACAGGATTTCAACAAATACAATGGTTTTGACTTCTGCTTTGTGTTCTTGAATCAACACGGATAGTCAACGTTTTAAGTATAATCTTCCTATAATATGATCCTCGAGTATATGATTTGAATGCGTAGATTTGAGGAAGTAAAATTTACTTGTTGAATCAAATGATATTAATATGATTCATGGATTCAACAAGTATTGAAATTGAAGATCTTTTAATTGCAAAGAATGTATATGAAGAGAGTAGAATAATGATTAGTAAAATTGGTGGAAATTGATTCTTGTAAAACATGATTGAAGTTGTTTGTATAGTAGTAGAAAAGTAGCAATCCTTCATGAAGAGTTTCTACAAAAAATTATGTCCATTTCCCTTGATTAATAAAGAGAAATCTCTTCATGAATGGAAGCAACCCTTCAGGAAAATAATTGTTGTTTCGGATCAGTCGGCTAGTCTGAAATCATCAGTCGACGAGTAGAAATAATTTATTTATTTAAAACTTTTAAAACTAGCCGTTATGTGCAAAAATTGCTTGACCAGTCAACTGGTGGATTTCCTACCAGTCGACTGGTAGGCAATTTCCTGCACAATCTGGCTTTTTAAAGGTTTTAAATTATATATATATATATACATATATATGTAAAAAAAACTTGATTAGCACATTCGTGTATACTTGAGGATAGATTTTATCATAATTATGACACGACTCAATGTATGTATATATATTGTAACACCCTGGATTTTTGAGTAATCGAATTAACTAAATTAAAGAATAATTAATCTCAGACATGAGAATTATGGGGATTGGGTTGGGCTATTATGTTCGTCTCGGAATTCTGGTTGAAATAGAGTCCAAGTTTGCGGGAAACGGGTACCGGATGAAGGAGTTATGGATGAACGAAGATTGGTGGAAAAAGGTAGAAAAAAAACGCACTGGCGCACTTGGGAAGTACGCCAGTACATATTTGCACTGGCGCACCTGCCAAGTGCGCCCAGGCCGAGGCAAAAGCCTGCACAGCATTCTGGTTCAGGCTGACCCGTATTGCTGAGTCCTTTCTAACTTCTTGCTGAGTCATTAGGGCTGACTTGTCACCTTGTCATGATTGAATGGTTTTGATTAACCCTAAGATCATCCGATGGCTTAAATTAATTCATAACTCTATAAAAAGACCCATAGACTCAAACCCTAAATTAGAATTAAAACTAGAACTATGGCCGTCATGCTATTGTCTTAAACCCTAGAGCAGCCGCACCAAATTAAAGAGGAAGAACATCAAATCAAATCAGAACTATTCAACTCTAACAACGAATCTTCTTCAAAGGAGAGCTAATACAACACCAGAAATCAGAATTCAAAACTTAAGACCGCTTTTGAGTAGTGAGTTCGACCACCTTAACAAAATAATTGCTAAATCAATTATGATGTGATATATGTTGGATTATAAGTTGTGGTTGTGAATTTAATTTATATGTTTAATCATGTATGTTCACTTGATTCATATTATATGATGTTATGCAAGTTTTATATATGATGTTATGCAAGTTTTATATATGATTTTATGCAAGTTTTATATATGATGTTATGCAAATTTTATATATGATGTTATGCAAGTTTCATGTATGATGTTATGCAAGTTAATATGATTATGCAAGTTGTACATATGATGTTATATAAGTTAATAGGATCACGCAAGTTGTATGCAAGTTATATGATGTTATGTAAGTTTGGATCTAAAATATATGCTAGTAGTTCATGATGTTAACTTGTGTTAATGAATCCCTTTTTATAATCCAACCACCTAGGTTTATAACATCAGTTTTTATGCAAATATGAATGTGGAACATATGCTAGTTCGTATAGGTATTATGTTCATATGCAAGTTTAAGAGATAATTGGATTCATATATATACAAGTTCACACCTTTAAAGTTTAGATCCATATTCAAGTTGACATTTTTATGTTGAATCTATGACATGCCTAGTTATGCAAGTTTACACCTTTATGTGGATCCATAGTTTAATCAAGTTAACACCTTTATTGGATCCATAGTTATGCAAGATGACACCTTTATGCCTAGGTTTACGACATACACATTTTATGTAAGTTTGTAATAATTATCTAGGCTAGTTGGGTGTAAAACTATGTTCATACATGCAAGCTCACACCTTTTAGATCTATGATTTTTAGATCCTTGATAATACAAAGACTATGCAAGTATGTTGTAATTCTAAATTGCATGTTAGATGCAAATTAGTTCTATTATTGTGTGTATGTGACTTTGTGACGTTTATTCCCTTTTTTAGTATTAGACTATTTGTTAGTCTAATATGTATATGTCATGTTAAGCGAACGAATGACCAGGGTACGATGGGGATAATACTGGATATACACATATTGTGAATTTGTCATGTAATGGCCTAAAAAGGCATGTAATTAATTTCAAAGGAATAAAATATAATTGTGGTGAAAATTGGTACGATTTTACATACCATAAATGGATGGACATAATTGAGTCAATTATGGACATCGTTAAATTTGGAATTGATTGATAATTTGAATAGGGAAAGTGATTCAAATTGGAGAATGATTAATTAGGAGTAATTAATCGTCTAAGACACGAGGTTAGGCTCTTTTGTGGTGTAAGACTGCCCGGACCCGCCCGGCAAATCCAGCTGCCACAAATGACAGTCTAATGTGAGAGGTCTTAGGCACTAATTAAATACGTAACAGTTGTAAAGACATGAGGTTAGGCTCGTTTGTGGTGTAAGACTGCCCGGACCCGCCCGACAAATCCAGCTGCCACAAATGCCAGTCTAATGTGAGAGGTCTTTATGAGGTTACGGTCTTAATGAATTAAGAAACACTTAACCAGATAAACCTGTAGTGGGACATGAGGGGGTTAAGTGGGTGCCTTGGGTGGCATGTAGAATCTAGTGGGTGCCTCGGGTGGCATGAGGAAATACGATTAGTAACACTTAACCAAGACAAAACATGTAAGTGGGACAAAGGGGTTAAGTGGGTGCCTTGGGTGGCATGTGGAATTACTAATGGAAACCCTTAACCAAATTTAAGACATGTAACTGACAAATGAATAAAAAGTGGGTTAAGAGGGATGTACTAGAGGGGACCAAGCTTAGGTGGATAGCTTATGTCAAGTAATGGGGGCCCTTTTCGGTCCAGTAGCCCATTAAGTATCTTTGTGAGCTTGACCCAAGTCGAGGACGGGACACGCCTATTGGGTCTGATTGATAGAGGCCAAATCAGATTAGTGGTGGCAACGCAAGTCCAACGGGGTCACAAGCGTGCGTGGGTCCGGGATGGTAGGTAAGACGTTGCATCGTGTAGGTATAAGCCGTGCATCATTGGTTGTATTGGGTTGCCAGTTTGGGGAGTGATACACCCCACTATGGAGCCAGCACGGGTATCTACGAGTTAGGGAGCCGATCGAATGGGGCAGGGTAGTGGGTACACCTAGTGGAGATAGGAGCAGACGGCACCTATGTAGTCAGCTAGGGGTACACGAAGATAACACTATTATTAATAATTATTAAGCGGGTACAACTAGTGGAGATAGGAGCAGGCGGCACCTATGACGTCAGCTAGGAGTACATAGAATTACCATTATTGCTTATTGAAGGGGTACATCTAGTGTGGATAGGTACACGCTGGGTACCTATGATAGCAACTAGAGATATACAGTCAAACATGGAGGATAGTGGGTACATCTAGTAGTACACGAAGCTATCATCATTCTATTTAGCCAAGAGGGATCAAATTTCTAGAGTGACTAGTAGGGGTGCAGTTAGTGTTAGTACAGTACAGTATGGTACAACGCGGTAGAGTATAGTAATTATCCTATATCGATTAGGATGCGCCATTTACGTTATCTCTGTTTCTCTTGATTGCCTTGCCATACCTATGTGGTTCACACAATCATTACCTTATTCTCCAGCTTATATCTTATCATATTGCTTTAATAATTATGTTGTTAGAGTTATCACACTCGCCAGGCTTTATGTCTGACCCCCTTTGTTTCCACCTCCTTTCTTCCTCCCCCCCCCCCCCAGGTTCTAAGGGTGGGACTAGTACTAGTGGAGCTTGATTGGGATCTCTTTGGGAGCACTTGGATTTGGATTGCCGAAGTAAAGTTCAGCCAATCATTTTCTTTATGGCTACTTGTAGTAGTGGGATTATGTACTTTATTTTATCAAGATGGATATTATGTACTTGACTTTGGTTTATGGTTTTTGATGATGTAACCAAACATATTTACCTTCTGCTGCAATAAATAAAGTTTTAAATTTTCAAGTACTGCTTTATATCTGTTTTGTTGTGATTTTCTGTTCTATTCACTTAAAATGCTCCATGGAAGTTAATGCATTCCCTTTGCGAGTGACATTAATGGACGTGGGGTGTTACACGTGGTATCAGAGTTGAAGGTTACCAGAACAGATAAGATATTTTGAAAAACTAATTTTCAAAATCATTTTTATAAAGAATACTTTCAAAAATATGTTTGTAGAAGCGTATTTTTGAAAGAAAGGTTTATTTTAAGAACATAATCCCCAAGTGCCATATATCCTTCCTTCGATTATCCGTTTTGAATCTCTTCCTCTTTCTCTTTTTGAGTTTTTCCCCCTCCGCGTATAGATGCTTTCTTCTAAGATAAATAAGGACTTCCGTACGAAGGACGGAGAACCACTTCAAGGGACTTAGACATTTGTCGGGCTAGAAGTTAGCCCTAGGAAGTGGAGGGCTTGTTGGTACCTTTAAGATAGACGATGGGTGGAAGGTTCAAATGGCCGTTTGGTTAATAAAGAACGAAACATCGTCTTGGTGGGAGGTCACGAATGGAGAATGTGAAGAAGAAGGCTAGTTGTTTTGGAGAAATAGGACACCTTAGGATTGTCCAAGGAGGCAAGGACAAAGTACAGGATCTTCTGGAGGGTTGTTGTATTCCCTCACGGCTGGTATACCTGATGGGGGTAGGACCGTCTAGGTTGAAATTTTGTTTTCTTTATCATCCTGTTTGAACTTTGTTTGATTCTGGCGCTTCATACTCGTCATTATTTGCTTCTTTAGTTGAAACACTACACCTAAATACTAGTCTAGTTAAGATCCCAACCTAGTCTCAAATCCTGTTGGTAATTCGTCTCATCCTTCAATGGTTTGTCAGGATTTGAGAGTGTCTATCTTGGGCATTGGATTTGAATGCAACGCCTTCGTCCTTGGTTTCACATGCTATAGTTTGATTCTAGGGGTGGATTGGCTAGCCAGGCGGGGTGCCATCCTAAATTGTGAAAGGAGGGTAGTTAGACTATTGATTCATTATGGAAAGACCCTCATATTTCTTGTGACCCTAGCGGTTCAGTGATGCTTAGCTGCCTAGAATCTTCTGACGCATCCAACGATGATTGGGAGTCTGTTTGTGTGGTCCGTGAGTATGGAGACGTCGTTGATAAAGTGCGGGGTTTACCCAGAGGCATGAAATAAGTTTTCGTATGTGCTTAATAGATTAAGCAAAGCCAGTTATGTAATCAGCGGTGGTTTTGGAGCAAGACTGGCAAGGGCAGCCAGACTCGGTCAAGTGCTCAATTGGTCGGCCGTCTTACTAGTATCATCTCACGTAGGTCGTCTGAATTCGAAGGAGGTATCCCTTGGGTGTTTGTCTGATATTGGTTTAGGCCTTTAGGGCTTGCACTTGGGGGATGTCGAGTTCGATTTGGATGGTCCGTGTGAGAGATGGATAGTTGTGACGATTTTGCATGGGATAATATCCTGGTTTTCTCTAGAAGCAGAGAAGAGCATGCCCTACATCTTAGGGAAAGCTTAGGGACCCTACAAGTGCACCAACGTAAAGCTAAGTTCTCCAAAATACCATTTTTGGAGGAAAGAAGTGAGGATTTTAGGGCATGTGGTCTCTAGGGAAGGGTGATATATTATGGTGGATGGAGTTCTTGGCGTCCTACGATTTCGAGACAGCATATACCCCTGGCAAGGGTAACGTGGTAGCAGATGCCTTAAGTCGAAAAAGGTTATCCTTGAGTCCGTTGTTTGTTGAGCGGCGAAGCTTAGAGTTCATCTCTACGTTTGACTTTAAACCTTCCATTGACTTTGTACCCGGTTTGCTAGCATCCTTAGAGGTCAGACCTACGCTTTTGGGATGGATTGGCTAGGCACAACAAGACGACCCGCAGTTGGTTGAGTTAGTAGAAAAGCTCAAAAGAGGGAGTCATCAAGCCATCTCCGTAGGTATACCCTATATGATAAGGGTTGGTTACGTAGGGACGGTAGACTTTGTGTACCAAAAGACGATGACCTAAGGAAGACCATTCTTGATGATGCACATCGTTCGAAGATGACCATCCATCCCGGCGGGGACTAGATGTACATGGACATGAGACGAGTTTACTTTTGGACCGGTATGAAGAAGGACGTGGCCGAGTTTGTTGCTAGATGCTTGGTGTGCAAACAAGTAAAAGCAGAGAAAAAGAAGCCCGATGGATTGCTTCACCCATTAGAGGTCTCATAATGGAAGTGGGAAAGTGTTTCGATGGACTTTGTTGACGGGTTACCGAGATCGAGGAAGGGTAATACGGGTATTTGGGTCATGGTAGAAAGACTTACTAAGAGCGCCCATTTCATTCCCGTAAAGAGTAAGAGGACTGCTCCATGGTTAGCCTCCGTATACATTCGAGAAATAGTTCGTTTGCACGGTGTTCCTTCTAGCATAGTGAGCGACCGCGATCCTATCTTCACTAGCGAATTTTGGAAGAGCTTGCAAGAGGCGGTAGGGACTCAGTTTTGTTTGAGCACCGCATATCATCCACAGACAGACGGCTAGACCGAGAGGGTGAATCTTATTCTAGAGGACTTATTGAGGTTGTGTGTCTTAGGTTTTGGAGGTACATGGGAGGAACATCTTCCGTTGGTAGAGTTTCAATATAATAACAGTTTTCAGTCTAGCATTGGCATGGCACCGTTCGAGGCTCTTTATGGACGGTCGTGTCGTTCGCCTACATGTTGGTGGGAGTCTACAGAAAAGATCTTGCTTGGACCCGATATGATTAGAGAGACTTCAGAAAAGATCGATTTGATTCGAAGGAGGATGAAGACGGCGCAAGATAGACAGAAGTCTTATGCGGACAATAGGAAGTCAGATCTTGAGTTTGATGTTGGGGACATGGTCTTTGTCAATGTGTCTCCATTACGGAACGTTGTGCGCTTTGGGTCCGTTGGAAAGTTAGCACCAAGGTTCGTAGGGCCGTTTCCTATTAAGGAATGGATTGAGTAGATGGCGTATAGAGTGGAGTTGCCCGAGAGACTTAGTGGCGTACATGACGTATTCCATGTGTCACATTTGAGGAAGTGCTTGCACGAGACCGCGGAAGTGGTAGAGCCGAGCTTGCTTAGAGAGGTGGAGATCGAGCGTGATGCGACGAGCTCCTACGTGCATTCTTGGGTCGAAGATTAAGAAGTTGAGGAATTGAGAGGTCAAACTAGTCAATGTAACACCCACTCCCGCTATGATCACTCACTAAGGGAATGCCATAGCATCGGTGGAGTATTTTAGTGAATATAGAACAGAAAAATTACAACAAGACAGATATAAATAGTACTTGAAATTTTAAAACATCATCTCATAACAGCGGAAGTAAAACATGTCTGGTTACATCATAAAACCACAATAAAGGTCAAGTACAATATCCATCAAAATAAAGAAGTACATAATCCCACTCTCATACAATAGCCAAACAAAAGAAAAGATAACTGGATAACTGGAGCTTTACATCTATCCAAGCTCCTAAAGACTGGAACAGCAATCCGATCAAGCTCCACTACTGCTAGGATCCACCGTAGGACCTGAGGGTTGGGAAAAAGATAAAAACAACAGGGTCAGACATAAGTCTGAGCGAGTCCTATAACTTTAACAATACAATCGTTAAAGTAACCAGAGAAGACATAAACTGATATACGGTAACATATAGGGATGAATGGCTACCCTAAGCAGTCAACTAAACGAAGATAAAGGATAAAGACGCATCTACCCTCCCTAAGGTAAATTACTAAACTGCACCACACCAGTCGTTCCTAACTTAAAGGTTGATCCCACCCAAGGACTTATAAAATTTACTAATTAGTACCTGCGTACCCCTAGGTGACCAAGTAGGCGCCACGGGGCCCTACAATCCACTAGGTGTACACACTACTTCCCATTCGATCGGCTCCCTAACGTAGATACCCGTGCTGGCCCCACCGTGGGATGTATCATTCCCCAATGTGGCAACCTGATGAAACTAAAGGTGCACGGCTTATATCTACTCGATGCAACAACGGCTTACCTACCAGCCCGGGCCCACTCACGCATATGAAGCCCGTTGGACTTGCGTTGCCACCGCTAACCCGTTTGCCTCTTACAGTCAAGCCCAGTATGCGTGTCCCGTCCTCGACATGGGTCGAGCCCACAAAGATACGTATGGGTTACTGGTTGAAATGGGCCTCCACAAGCTACCCACCTAAGCTTGTCCCTTTTTCTAGTATATCCCACTTAACCCTTTAATCATGTTTTAATTACATGTTCTATTTTGGTTAAGTATTCTAATCGTATTTTCTATTGCCACCCAAGGCAACCACTAGATTTTCTCATGCCACCCGAGGCACCCACTTAACCCCTCATGTCCCTCTACATGCTAATGTGGTTAAGTGTTTCTTAATTAATTAATTAAGAACGTAACCTTTGTAAAGACCTCTCACATTAGACTGTCTTTTATGACCGCTGGTTAAGCCGGTTGGGTCCGGGCAGCCTTATGTCATAACAGAGTCTAACCTCGTGTCTTTACATTAATTACGTATTTAGTTTGTGCCTAAGACCTCTCACATTGGGCTAACATTTGTAGCAACTGGTTAAGCCGGTTGGGTCCGGGCAGTTTTACGCTACAACTGAGTCCAACCTCGTGTCTTAGTCAATTAATTACACCTAATTAATCACCCTCATAATTTTATATTAATTATCCCTAATTAATCAAGTTTTCTTAACATGGGTAGACCTAACTTAATAGGTAAATTCCCATGGGGTAGACCTAACTCAATAGGTAAATTCCCAACACATAGTATGGGTACACCTAACCAAATAGGCAAATTCCCATACTATGTTTATTTATTTTGTGTTATGCATAATTATATTAATTTCACACAATCTTATTAACTTATGCATTTAATTACCCCATCGTTCCCACGTAATTTCGTTCATGATATAACACATATAAAAGGTGTCAACTTGCATATGAATGAACATGTTTCAAAGGTGCCATCTTGCATATTAACAAACACATAACTTGCATATGAACTTGCATAACATGTCACATAACTTGCATATAATATGTCACATAACTTACATATTCATTTTGCATAACAAACTTGCATATTAGCTTATAGACTTGCATAATGTGTCATCATGAACTTGCATATTAATAAACATGTAACTTGCATATTTACATACATGTAACTCGCATATTAACAAACATGTAACTTGCATATAAAGAAACATGTAACTTGCATATTTACATACATGTAACTTGCATATTAACAAACATGTAACTTGCATATTAACAAACATGTAACTTGCATATTTACATACATGTAACTTGCATATTAACAAACATGTAACTTGCATATTAACAAACATGTAACTTGCATAGCATATTACCATGAACTTGCATAACATGCATATGATTACATAGCCCACAACTTGCATATTTAGCATCATGCAAACATAACATACATCATATTAAACTTGCATAAGCTTACATACTCAACATGCATAAACATAAGATTAATGCTAACATCATATCATATGATTCAAAGCTCATTAACCCACATACAAAACCATAAATCTCATCACATCTCATCTAATTAGTTTACCAAAAGATCATCAAAGTGATAGAAACTCACAACTAGCAACTTTGAACACCAAATGAAGAAGATTAAGATGCTAAGAAGGGATTAGAAGTTGATTAGAGAGTGATTAGTATGCAACCCTCTTCATAAAATTAGTGGAGGCCATGAGAGCTAGCATTTTGCCATAGTTTAGTCACTAGGTTTAATTATGAATGAATTAGGGTAGGTTAGGGTCTTATTTATAGATTAGGCAAGTGTTTTAGGCCATAGGATTAACCCTAGATTCAATCCAAGCCATCAAAGCATGTCTTGGGGAAGAAGTCAAGTGTAGGAACCATCTAGGGCCTTTAGATTAAAGATGGACCATGAGAACCATTCAAATGCAAAATCTGCACTTGAGCGAATCGGCCCACGGGTTGACAGCCAAACACCCTGGATTAACCCCTAGTCGACCCAGCGAGCTCGGGTCGACTTCAAAAATCGGCCGGTTCGGTTATTCCCCTCTCCCAATTCGCTGTTTTGAGCATTTTTGCATATTTATTTATTAAATTTTCAATTATATATATATATATATATATATATATATATATATTCAATATATATATATATATATATATATATATCTACACAACCCATTTCACTTAATTAAGTATACTTTAATTTGGGAATTTTCGTGAAACTTCGCGAGGCCATATCTTGGTCATACGGACTCCGATTTTCGAAAACTCGGACTCTATTTCGCGTATTTTTCCGAGACGAACACAATGGCATAGCCCGTTTCCCTTGATTCCCATTTTAGAATTAAATTCTGCCTCGATTTATGTTATTACAGGTTATTGAAAATACGGGTTGTTACATTCTCCCCTCCTTAAAGGATTTCGTCCCCGAAATCTTCAAGTTAGGAAGAACGTATCCTACCATCCAATCATCCATCTACTCAAAGCATCATCCACGAGCAATCATTGTCCTTACAAGATTCTAAATGCTGGATGGATATATGCAAAAGTGTGTGTATATGTACTTACCTAATGCGAAAATCAGGCGGTTACTGATACAGTAAACCTCCTTAATGCAAACCATGATAGTGCCATGCATCCAATATGTATGCGAAACCCTATTGACACATACAAATTTCTACATGCGTGCACAACCATACACAAAAATGCATCATCCATATGATAACACAGCCATGATACATCCATCAATCTAACTATCACATCCATTTATGCAATATGCAACATGAAGTGACTGAGCCGATCTAGTGCCTAATGTGTGTGTATATGCATCCACGAGCAACCACTAGCAAACAATTGCATCCATATGCATCCATCAACCATAACATGTTTCAAACACATGTCTCAACCATAGGTTTTACCCTATCTAAAGGTCATAGGTATTAGCGAGAGGATATACTAAAGATAAGATAAGTACTAGACAAGCAATAAAGGAGAAGTTAAAAGACATACTCTCAAAAAGAAATGGATACAAAGAACGCATCTTTGCTTCCGTCTCCCAAGTAGCATTGCTTTCGTCATCTCCCCATTGCACTTTAACTAGCTGAACTTCTCTGTTCCTCAACTTCCTAGTTTCTGACCCAAGGATGCGAGTAGGAGCTCGTCGAATCGTCGCATCACGCTCTACCTCTACATCTCTAAGCAAGCTCGGCTCTACCACCTCCGCGGTCTCATGTAAGCACTTCCTCAAATGTGATACATGGAATACATCATGAACACCACTAAGTCTGTCGGGCAACTCCACCCTATATGCCATCCGTCCAATCCTTTCCTTAATAGGAAACGGCCCAACAAATCTCGGTGCTAACTTCCCTACGGACCCAAAGCGAACAACATTTCTCAATGGAGATACTTTGACAAAAACCATGTCCCCAACCTCAAACTCAAGATCCGTCCTTCTCCGATCCGCATAAGATTTCTGTCTATCTTGCGCTGCTTTCATCCTTTTTCGAATTAAATCAATCTTCTCTGAAGTCTCTCTAACCATATCCGGCCCAAGCAAGATCTTATCCGTAGATTCCCACCAACATGTAGGAGATCGACAAGGCCTTCCATAAAGAGCTTCGAAAGGAGCCATACCAATACTGGACTGAAAGCTGTTATTATATGCGAACTCCACCAAAGGAAGATGTTCTTCCCATGTACCTCCAAAATCCAAGATACAAAGCCTCAAAAGATCTTCTAAGATACGGTTCACCCTCTCGGTCTGACCGTCCGTCTGAGGATGATATGCGGTGCTCAAACACAACTGAGTCCCTACCGCCTCTTGCAAACTTCTCCAAAACTCACTAGTGAAAATAGGATCTCGATCACTCACAATGCTGGATGGTACGCCATGCAATCTAACAATCTCTCTAACATAGACTGAAGCAAGCCATGGAGCGGTCCTCTTACTCTTTACGGGTATAAAATGGGCACTCTTTGTAAGTCTGTCTACCACAACCCAAATTCCCGTATTGCCCTTCCTCGATCTCGGTAACCCGTCGATGAAATCCATCGAGACACTATCCCACTTCCACTGTGGAACTTCCAATGGGTGTAGCAACCCACCGGGTTTCCTTTGCTCCACTTTAACTTGTTGGCACACTAAGCATCTAGCCACATACTCGGCCACATCTTTCTTCATACCGGCCCAAAAGAAAACTCTCTTCATGTCTTGGTACATTTTGTCTCCACCGGGATGAATAGTCATTCTTGAACGATGTGCATCATCCAAAATAGCCTTCTTCAAACCCTCATCTTGCGGTACACAAAGTCTACCATCTCTATGCAACCATCCCTTATCATCTATGGTGTATCTACCCAAATGGCTGGACGACTCCCCTCTTATAAGCTTCTCTACCAACACAACCAACTGTGGGTCGTCTCGCTGAGCCTCGCCAATCCGTCTCAAAAGAGTAGGTCTAACCTCCAAGGATGCCAACAAACCAGGTACAAAATCAACAGAAGGTCTGAAGTCAAACAAAGAAAGAAACTCCAAGCTTCGTCGTTCCACGAACAATGGACTCAAAGATAGCCTTTTTCTACTTAAGGCGTCTGCCACCACGTTACCCTTACCAGGGGTATACGCTATCTCGAAATCATAGGATGCTAAGAACTCCATCCACCTTTGCTGTCTTAAGTTTAAATCCTTCTGAGAGAATAAGTACTTCAATGATTTATGGTCGGTGAACAACTCGAATCTCTCACCAAGAAGATAATGGCGCCAAGACTTAAGTGCGAAAACAATCGCGGCCAACTCTAGATCATGGGTAGGGTAATTCTTCTCATGCACTCTCAATTGTCTCCCTCCATAGGCTATTACCCTTCCCTCCTGCATCAAGACTGCGCCTAATCCTGTTCCACAAGCATCGGTATAAACAACAAACGGCTTACTCCCATCTGGAAGCACTAAAACTGGAGCGGTGGTCAAAGCTCTCTTTAACCGTCGGAAAGCATCATCACAATCTACATCCCATGAGAAAACCAGATTCTTCTTCGTCAAGCGGGTTAATGGGGATGATATCTTCGCGAAGTCTTTGATGAACTTCCTATAATATCCTGCCAACCCCAAGAAACTTCTTACCTCGGTAGCATTTCTAGGAACTTTCCAATCCTGGATAGATACTATCTTTGCGGGATCCACAGCTATCCCTTCCTTAGAGACCACATGCCCTAAGAATCGCACTTCTCTTCTCCAAAAATGGCATTTAGAGAATTTAGCTTTAAGACTATGCGCTCGAAGAGTCTCCAACACTTCCTTGAGATGTAAGGCATGCTCTTCTTCATTCTTGGAAAAGACCAAGATGTCATCCACAAAAACTACTACAAACTTATTCAGATACTCTCTGAACACTCTACTCATGAGATCAACAAAGTATGCGGGGGCGTTTGTCAACCCAAATGGCATCACTAGCCACTCATAAAAACCATCCGGAGTCCGGAAAGCAGTCTTCTCTATACTGTCCTCCGCCACTCTTAACTGATGAAACCCTGTAGCTAAGTCCATCTGCGAAAATACTGACGCGCCAACCAACTGATCAAAGAGATCATCTATCCTCGGTAATGGGTGTCTATTCTTCTTCGTGAGCTTATTAAGTTCCCTATAATCCACACAAAGTCTGAGGGACCCATCCGCCTTCGTGGCAAACACTACTGGAGCTCCCCACTCCGATATACTTCGCCTTATGAACCCCTTCTCAAGCAACTCCCCTACTTGCTTATGAAGTTCTCTTCTCTCACGAGGAGCCATGTGGCGTACTGGCAAAGACACTGGTTTGGCATTATCCACCAAATAAATTCGGAAATCTATCTCCCGCTTCGGAGGCAAACCCTTTACTTCTTCAAACACATCCGGATATTCCCGGACTACTCTGACAGAACACAAACTTTCGACCGAAGCATCGAGCGATTCAAGATAACTTAGCAAAACAGATTCCATGGGATTGCAAGAGATCTCGAGAGTGTTACCCAAGCGGGTCATGAGCCTGACAACTCTCCTTTCGCAATCAAGAACGGCACCATTACTGGATAACCAGTCCATGCCCAAGATCAACCCATAGCCCGTGAAGCCCAATACAAAAGCATCACATCTAAACTCAACGCTAAGTATAGAAATCTTCAAACCCAAACATATCATAGACAGATATATGGAGCCCCCAATTGGGTTTGAGACAACCAAGGGATCATCAACTAGACTGGTGTCTAAGTGCAGTGACTCAACTAACGATGATGAGATAAAAGAATGCGATGCGCCAGAGTCAAACAAAGTACGAACTGGATGATCAAACAGAAAAACCAGACTTTCAACGGAAATAGTTCTACCTCTCTGCTGAATCGGTGGAACTGAGAGAACCTGAACTTGCCCCCCTGACTGAGGTGGTGCTATAAGAGCTTGCACCTGGCCTCCTGAGGTAGACCCCGTCTTCTGCCCCTTCTTTGGGCAGTTTTTCACAAGATGCCCTGCTTCACCACAATGAAAGCAACCGGTCTTCTTCTTTTTGCGACAATCCTTACTGAGGTGTCCTGGTGTTCCACAATTGAAGCACTTCTTCTTCGTCTTCTTTTTGTCACCATTGCCTTTTCCGCCCTTGCCTTGTTGTTGCTGTTGCGGTTTCTTCTGATCCCCCTTTTTCTCTGGTGCCTTAGAATTCTTATCATCCTCATGCATAAGTGCCATGTAGACAAGCTTCTCAAAAGTGGCCCCCATAGGAATGTGAGTCATAGCTATTCCTTGCAATGGTTCGTTCAAGCCTCTAACGAACCTCAAAGCCTTCTTCTCCGGTGTATTCACCAACTCTATGCCAAACCTTGCTAATTGATTGAATTTGTTGACATATTCTTTCACCGTGAGATTCCCTTGCTTCAAATTCAAGAATTTCTCCATAAACAGATTCTCTTCCGCCCTTGAGAGAAACTTAGCCCCAAACCTTTGCTTAAAATCTGCCCAAGAGTCAACAGGGCGTTCTCCATTAGTGACCTCCCACCAGAATGAGGCCTCTCCCTTCATTAACCAAGCCGCCAACTTGACGTTCTTTCCCTCTTCCACTTCAAAGATATCTAGCAACTCTTCCACTTCCTTAAGCCAATCTCTAGCCTCTACGAAAGTCTCTGAACCAAGAAAAGGTTTTCCTCCTATAGCCTTGAACTCCTTGCAAACCTTAGCAAAATTATCCACTCTAGGCTGAGGAGGAGGAGCGGTTGTCTCTGGTGTAGTAGCATTGGCCGGACCCGCAGCCGCGGCCCTAGCCTCTTGCAACCTCCTATACCATAGTGGTATAACTAAACCCTCCGGGATGTTAAGATCTTCAGCCATGCTGAAACGAAAGAGGAAAGATTCAAAAAGGAGATTCCGAAAGATAAAGATATGGCTATTGGGGATTATGCTTTTCTTTTTCAAAAACTTTTTCTCTTAGAAGACATGCTTTTAAAAATACTTTCTTCGAAAATACTCTTAGAAAGTAGTTTTTCTCAAAAATTTTATCTGTTCTGGTAACCTTAAGCTCTGATACCACGTGTAACACCCCACTCTCGCTATGATCACTCACTAAGGGAATGCCATAGCATCGGTGGAGTATTTTAGTGAATATAGAACAGAAAAATTACAACAAGACAGATATAAATAGTACTTGAAATTTTAAAACATCATCTCATAACAGCGGAAGTAAAACATGTCTGGTTACATCATAAAACCACAATAAAGGTCAA
Organism: Allium sativum; assembly: GCA_030737875.1. Taxonomy (NCBI): domain Eukaryota; kingdom Viridiplantae; phylum Streptophyta; class Magnoliopsida; order Asparagales; family Amaryllidaceae; genus Allium; species Allium sativum. The sequence continues at coordinate 341,017,589 of CM060926.1, forward strand.
GTACAATATCCATCAAAATAAAGAAGTACATAATCCCACTCTCATACAATAGCCAAACAAAAGAAAAGATAACTGGATAACTGGAGCTTTACATCTATCCAAGCTCCTAAAGACTGGAACAGCAATCCGATCAAGCTCCACTACTGCTAGGATCCACCGTAGGACCTGAGGGTTGGGAAAAAGATAAAAACAACAGGGTCAGACATAAGTCTGAGCGAGTCCTATAACTTTAACAATACAATCGTTAAAGTAACCAGAGAAGACATAAACTGATATACGGTAACATATAGGGATGAATGGCTACCCTAAGCAGTCAACTAAACGAAGATAAAGGATAAAGACGCATCTACCCTCCCTAAGGTAAATTACTAAACTGCACCACACCAGTCGTTCCTAACTTAAAGGTTGATCCCACCCAAGGACTTATAAAATTTACTAATTAGTACCTGCGTACCCCTAGGTGACCAAGTAGGCGCCACGGGGCCCTACAATCCACTAGGTGTACACACTACTTCCCATTCGATCGGCTCCCTAACGTAGATACCCGTGCTGGCCCCACCGTGGGATGTATCATTCCCCAATGTGGCAACCTGATGAAACTAAAGGTGCACGGCTTATATCTACTCGATGCAACAACGGCTTACCTACCAGCCCGGGCCCACTCACGCATATGAAGCCCGTTGGACTTGCGTTGCCACCGCTAACCCGTTTGCCTCTTACAGTCAAGCCCAGTATGCGTGTCCCGTCCTCGACATGGGTCGAGCCCACAAAGATACGTATGGGTTACTGGTTGAAATGGGCCTCCACAAGCTACCCACCTAAGCTTGTCCCTTTTTCTAGTATATCCCACTTAACCCTTTAATCATGTTTTAATTACATGTTCTATTTTGGTTAAGTATTCTAATCGTATTTTCTATTGCCACCCAAGGCAACCACTAGATTTTCTCATGCCACCCGAGGCACCCACTTAACCCCTCATGTCCCTCTACATGCTAATGTGGTTAAGTGTTTCTTAATTAATTAATTAAGAACGTAACCTTTGTAAAGACCTCTCACATTAGACTGTCTTTTATGACCGCTGGTTAAGCCGGTTGGGTCCGGGCAGCCTTATGTCATAACAGAGTCTAACCTCGTGTCTTTACATTAATTACGTATTTAGTTTGTGCCTAAGACCTCTCACATTGGGCTAACATTTGTAGCAACTGGTTAAGCCGGTTGGGTCCGGGCAGTTTTACGCTACAACTGAGTCCAACCTCGTGTCTTAGTCAATTAATTACACCTAATTAATCACCCTCATAATTTTATATTAATTATCCCTAATTAATCAAGTTTTCTTAACATGGGTAGACCTAACTTAATAGGTAAATTCCCATGGGGTAGACCTAACTCAATAGGTAAATTCCCAACACATAGTATGGGTACACCTAACCAAATAGGCAAATTCCCATACTATGTTTATTTATTTTGTGTTATGCATAATTATATTAATTTCACACAATCTTATTAACTTATGCATTTAATTACCCCATCGTTCCCACGTAATTTCGTTCATGATATAACACATATAAAAGGTGTCAACTTGCATATGAATGAACATGTTTCAAAGGTGCCATCTTGCATATTAACAAACACATAACTTGCATATGAACTTGCATAACATGTCACATAACTTGCATATAATATGTCACATAACTTACATATTCATTTTGCATAACAAACTTGCATATTAGCTTATAGACTTGCATAATGTGTCATCATGAACTTGCATATTAATAAACATGTAACTTGCATATTTACATACATGTAACTCGCATATTAACAAACATGTAACTTGCATATAAAGAAACATGTAACTTGCATATTTACATACATGTAACTTGCATATTAACAAACATGTAACTTGCATATTAACAAACATGTAACTTGCATATTTACATACATGTAACTTGCATATTAACAAACATGTAACTTGCATATTAACAAACATGTAACTTGCATAGCATATTACCATGAACTTGCATAACATGCATATGATTACATAGCCCACAACTTGCATATTTAGCATCATGCAAACATAACATACATCATATTAAACTTGCATAAGCTTACATACTCAACATGCATAAACATAAGATTAATGCTAACATCATATCATATGATTCAAAGCTCATTAACCCACATACAAAACCATAAATCTCATCACATCTCATCTAATTAGTTTACCAAAAGATCATCAAAGTGATAGAAACTCACAACTAGCAACTTTGAACACCAAATGAAGAAGATTAAGATGCTAAGAAGGGATTAGAAGTTGATTAGAGAGTGATTAGTATGCAACCCTCTTCATAAAATTAGTGGAGGCCATGAGAGCTAGCATTTTGCCATAGTTTAGTCACTAGGTTTAATTATGAATGAATTAGGGTAGGTTAGGGTCTTATTTATAGATTAGGCAAGTGTTTTAGGCCATAGGATTAACCCTAGATTCAATCCAAGCCATCAAAGCATGTCTTGGGGAAGAAGTCAAGTGTAGGAACCATCTAGGGCCTTTAGATTAAAGATGGACCATGAGAACCATTCAAATGCAAAATCTGCACTTGAGCGAATCGGCCCACGGGTTGACAGCCAAACACCCTGGATTAACCCCTAGTCGACCCAGCGGGCTCGGGTCGACTTCAAAAATCGGCCGGTTCGGTTATTCCCCTCTCCCAATTCGCTGTTTTGAGCATTTTTGCATATTTATTTATTAAATTTTCAATTATATATATATATATATATATCAATATATATATATATATATCTACACAACCCATTTCACTTAATTAAGTATACTTTAATTTGGGAATTTTCGTGAAACTTCGCGAGGCCATATCTTGGTCATACGGACTCCGATTTTCGAAAACTCGGACTCTATTTCGCGTATTTTTCCGAGACGAACACAATGGCAGAGCCCGTTTCCCTTGATTCCCATTTTAGAATTAAATTCTGCCTCGATTTATGTTATTACAGGTTATTGAAAATACGGGTTGTTACAGTCAAAGTGCAATGGGGGGATGATGAGAGCAACACTACTTGGGGGACGGAAGCGAAGATGCGTTCATTATACCCTGTTCTTTTCGAGGGTATGTCTTTAAATTTCTCCTTTATCGCTTACCTTGTACTTATCTTATCTTTAGTGTGTCCTCTTGCTAGTACCTTTGACCTTTAGATAGGGTAGTCCTATGGTTGAAACATGTATTTGAGACATGTTATGTATGATGGATGCATGTGGATGCAAGTGTTTGCTAGTGGTTGCTCGTGGATGCATATACACACACTTTAGGCACTAGATCGGCTCAGTCATTTCATATTGCATATTGCATATAAATGTGTGTACATATTTAAGTAATGGATGTATAATGGTTGTACCATCATATGGATGTTGCATTTTGATGAATGGTTGTGCACACATGTAGAAATGATATGTATCGATAAGGTTCTTTCGCATACATATTGGACGCATGGCACTATCATGGTTTGCATTAAGGAGGTCAACTGAATCAGTAGACCGCCTGATTTTGCATTAGATAAGGAACATATACACACACTTCTTGCATATGTTCATCCAGCATTAGAAATTTCAAAAGGACAATGGATGCCCGTGTTTGATGGTTGAGTAGATGGTTGTTTGGATGGTAGGATATGCATTCTCCTTGACTTGGAGATTTCAGGGACGAAATCCTTTAAGGAGGAAAGAATGTAACACCCCGAATTTTTGAATAATCGAATTAACTAAATTAAAGAATAATTAATCTCAGACGTAAGAATTATGGGGATTGGGTTGTGCCATTATGTTCGTCTCGGAATTCTGGTTGAAATAGAGTCCGAGTTTGCGGGAAACGGGTACAGGATGGAGTTATGGACGAACGAAGATTGGTGGCAAAAGATAGAAAAAAAAGCACTGGCACACTTGGGAAGTGCGCCAGTACATATTTGCACTGGCACACCTGCCAAGTGCGCCCAGGCCGAGGCAAAAGCCTGCATAGCCTTCTGGTTCAGGCTGACCCTTATTGCTGAGTCCTTTCTGACTCCTTGCTGAGTCATTAGGGCTGACTTGTCACCATATCATGATCAAATGGTTTTGATTAACCCTAAGATCATCCGACGGCTTAAATTAATTCATAACTCTATAAAAAGACCCATAGACTCAAACCCTAAATCATAAAATAAACTAGAACTATGGCCATCATGCTGTTGTCTTGAACCCTAGAGCAGCCGCCACCAAATTAAAGAGGAAGAACAGCAAATCAAATCAGAACTATTCAACCCTAACAACGAATCTTCTTCAAAGGAGAGCTAATACAACTCCAGAAATCAGAATTCAGAACTCAAGACTGCTTTTGAGCAGTGAGTTCGATCACCTTAACAAAATAATTGCTAAATCAATTATGATGTGATATATGTTGGATTATAAGTTGTGGTTGTGAATCTAATTCATACGTTTAATCATGTATGTTAACTTGATTCATATTATATGATGTTATGCAAGTTTTATATATGATGTTATGAAAGTTTTATATATGATGTTATGCAAGTCATATATGATGTTATGCAAGTTTTATATATGATGTTATGCAAGTTTTATATATGATGCTATGCAAGTTTCATGTATGATGTTATGCAAGTTAATATGATTATGCAAGTTGCACATATGATGTTATGCAAGTTAATAGGATCACGCAAGTTGTATGCAAGTTATATGATGTTATGTAAGTTTGGATCTAAAATATATGCTAGTAGTTCATGATGTTAACTTGTGTTAATGAATCCCTTTTTATAATCCAACCACCTAGGTTTATAACATCAGTTTTTATGCGAATATGGATGTGGAACATATGCTAGTTCGTATAGGTATTATGTTCATATGCAAGTTTAAGTGATAATTGGATTCATATATATACAAGTTCACACCTTTAAAGTTTAGATCCATATTCAAGTTGACATTTTTATGTTGAATCTATGACATGCCTAGTTATGCAAGTTTACACCTTTATGTGGATCCATAGTTTACTCAAGTTAACACCTTTATTGGATCCATAGTTATGCAAGATGACACCTTTATGTTTAGGTTGACGACATACACAGTTTATGTAAGTTTGTGATAATTATCTAGGCTAGTTGGGTGTAAAACTATGTTCATACATGCAAGCTCACACCTTTTAGATCTATGATTTTTGGATCCTTGATAATACAAAGACTATGCAAGTATGTTGTAAATCTTAATTGCAAGTTAGATGCAAATTAGATCTGTTATTGTGTGTATGTGACTTTGTGATGTTTATTCCCTTTTTTAGTATTAGACTATTTGTTAGTCTAATATGTATATGTCATGTTAAGCGAACGAATGACGTGGTACGATGGGGATAATACTGGATATACACATATTGTGAATTTGTCATGTAATGGCCTAAAAAGGCATGTAATTAATTTCAAAGGAATAAAATATAATTGTGGTGAAAATTGGTATGATTTTACATACCATAAATGGATGGACATAATTGAGTCAATTATGGACATCGTTAAATTTGGAATTGGTTGATAATTTGAATAGGGAAGGTAATTCAAATTGGGTAATGATTAATTAGGAGTATTTAATCGTCTAAGACACGAGGTTAGGCTCTTTTGTGGTGTAAGACTGCCCGGACCCGCCCGGCAAATCCAGCTGCCACAAATGCCAGTCTAATGTGAGAGGTCTTAGGCACAAATTAAATACGTAACAGTTGTAAAGACACGAGGTTAGGCTCGTTTGTGGTGTAAGACTGCCCGGACCCGCCCGGCAAATCCAGCTGCCACAAATGCTAGTCTAATGTGAGAGGTCTTTATGAGGTTATGGTCTTAATGAATTAAGAAACACTTAACCAGATAAACATGTAGTGGGACATGAGGGGGTTAAGTGGGTGCCTTGGGTAGCATGTGGTATCTAGTGGGTGCCTTGGGTGGCATGAGGAAATATGATTAGTAACACTTAACCAAGATAAAACATGTAAATGGGACATAGGGGTTAAGTGGGTGCCTTGGGTGGCATGTGGGATTACTAATGGAAACCCTTAACCAAATTTAAAACATGTAATTGAAACATGAATAAGAAGTGGGTTAAGTGGGATGTACTAGAGGGGACCAAGCTTAGGTGGATAGCTTGTGTCAAGTAATGGGGGCCCTTTTCAGTCCAGTAGCTCATTAAGTATCTTTGTGAGCTCGACCCAAGTCGAGGACGGGACACGCCTACTGGGTCTGATTGTTAGAGGCCAAATCGGATTAGCGGTGGCAACGCAAGTCCAACGGGGTCACGTGCGTGCGTGGGTCCGGGCTGGTAGGTAAGACGTTGTTGCATCGTGTAGGTATAAGTCGTGCATCATTGGCGGTATCGAGTTGCCATTTTGGGGAGTGATACACCCACTGTGGGGCCAGCACGGGTATCTACGGGTTAGGGAGCTGATCGAATGGGGCAGGGTAGTGGGTACACCTAGTGGAGATAGGAGCAGACAGAACCTATGTAGTCAGCTAGGGGTACACGAAGCTACCACTATTATTAATAATTATTAAGGGGGTACACTTAGTGGAGATAGGAGCAGGCGGCACCTATGATGTCAGCTAGGAGTACATAGAATTACCATTATTGCTTATTGAAGGGGTACATCTAGTGGGGATAGGTACACGCTGGGTACCTATGATAGCAACTAGAGAAATATAGTCAAACATGGAGGATAGTGGGTACATCTAGTAGTACACGAAGCTATCATCGTTTTATTTAGCCAAGAGGGATCAAATTTCTAGAGTGACTAGGGGGGGTGCAGTTAATGTTAGTACAGTACAGTATAGTACAGTACGGTAGAGTATAGTAATTATCCTATATCGATTAGGAAGCGCTATTTATGTTATCTCTGTTTCTCTTGATTGCCTGGCCATAACTGTAACGACCCAGAAAATCTGAACCAATTTAAAATTTTTAAATTGGCTAAAATAATGGATTTTAAATATTTAAAATAAATATTTTAAATAAGGGCGATGAAAACTGAGTTGAAATCGACATTTGAAAACGAATATAATTAATTATAATTATATATAGAATTGAAAATGGCGTGGTAGTTCGATAATTCGATTTCAAACTTCAATTGAATATACCGGGTGCAAAACAATCCGGATGTTAGTGAAACCAAAAACATTAGAGTCTAATTGGTAATATCTTTCTAACGAATCCGACCAATCGAAATTTGATAGCGGGAATCAAAAGGTATGTCCAATTGAAAATTCTGAATAGTCGCTATGGAATTCAGGCCCTTAAAAATGGACATTTTGCAAATGACCTCGGATTTCGACGAAACCACTTTTGTTAGATCCGCAGTGTCAAGTTATTGTTAGGTTTCAAATTTCATAATTTTTCGGATCAATATGTGAGCGTGGCAAAGGAAAACGCGTTTGACCAGTTTCTGTTGAATTTAATCGACTGGAAATTGGCCATTTTGCAAACGGTCTCAGAATTCGACGAAACTAGTTTTGATAAGACCGTATCGTCAATACGAAGCTAGAAAATATTTTTCTAGTTTTTTTTCTAGTTAGTATGTGACCCCGGTAATTTGAAATGTGCGTTTAAAATTCAATATAGTGATTTAAAATGTAAATTCAAAAGGAAACTGATTTTAACGATCAAATCAGCTTGCGATACATATCCCATTGTGTTCGGAATGGGGGTAAAACGTTATGGATGACAGGCGGTGGGCCTCGTTTCGAGGTCATATGTAAAAGTCAACCTTTTGCGAAATTTAATAATTAAATAATAAAAAATATATATATATAATATTCCCTCCCTCCCTCTTATCTTCTGCTTGCCCCCCCCCCCCCCCGTTCGTTTTAATTCAGAACAGAATAAAAAAAAAAAAAAAAACCCTAAGCAAATCGCGCCGCCCCTCCAGACCTAGACGCCGACGAAGAGCGCCGCCCCTCCAGACCTAGACGCCGACGAAGAGCGCCCCCCTCCCTTGTCTCGACGTCTGCGAAGAGCCGCCCCCCCTCCCTTGTCTCGACGTCTGCGAAGAGCCGCCCCCCTCCCTTGTCTCGACGTCTGCGAAGAGCCGCCCCCCCTCGCAGCTTCGGTGAGTGATTTAGGTAATTTTATTTTTATATTTATTTTTATTTTTGTTTTATAATTTCTGATTGATAAAAACTGATTTATAAAGCGATTTTAAAACTAATTTCTGAATTTTTAAAAGAGTAAAAAAAAAACTGTTTTATGTTAAAAGTAAAACTGAAATTGTTTAAAGTAAAAAAAACTGTTTTATGTTAAAAGTAAAACTGAAATTGTTTAAAGTTTAAAAACTGTTTTATGTTAAAAGTAAAACTGAAATTGTTTAAAGTTTAAAAACTGTTTTATGTTAAAAGTAAAACTGAAATTGTTTAAAGTATTAAAACTGAAATTGTTTAAAGTTTAAAAAACTGTTTTATGTTAAAAGTAAAACTGAAATTGTTTAAAGTTTAAAAACTGTTTTATGTTAAAAGATTAAAACTGAAATTGTTTAAAGTTTAAAAACTGTTTTATGTTAAAAGATTAAAACTGAAATTGTTTAAAGTTTAAAAACTGTTTTATGTTAAAGTATTAAAACTGAAATTGTTTAAAGTTTAAAAACTGTTTTATGTTAAAAGATTAAAACTGAAATTGTTTAAAGTTTAAAAACTGTTTTATGTTAAAAGATTAAAACTGAAATTGTTTAAAGTATTTTGAAAACCGAATTTTAAAAGCAAGGAAAAACTGATTTTGAAAGTCAAAATGAAAATCATATTTATATGTTGAAGTCAAAGTAAAAAATTATATTTTTATATGTTGAGAGCAAAAATAAAAATCATATTTTTATATATTGAATAGCATCGTAAAAATTCTATTTTTACATATGCAGAGAATACGGGTGAAAGCGACAAATAGGCGAAGATTTCTATTAAGAGGAGTCTTGAAGTTGGATAGCTATTGGTGAGATTTCTGATTTAAAATTTACATATATATGTGTGAAGTAAAAGTGAATTGCTATATATAAATATATATATATATATATATATATATATATACGCCCCTCGTCCACAAACCATGGACGATATTTATTGGTTGAAATTGTTGTGGGAATTTGATTGATAGTGAATGGTTGTTTGGGATTGTTTGTGATTGACATTGGTTGATTGTGGTTGAAAAATACCCATTTGTGGTTGTGAAATATTTGGTTGAAACCACATAGGATTAGTTTGTGGAAATGAAATAAATATATACATGCCGCCTGCATGCGAACTAGATGCATGATTCCCATTGTCAAAAACCGCGAGGTTTTAAGGTAGAGCGAGGAGCCATACTAGGAACGGTCCCGGTGTAACTACCCTGCCGTTATGCTGCCGAAATTTTGAATAATATTTGTGTGATTGAATTATTTTCATTTGCTTAAACTTTTAGAAACATTCATGTGTTGAATTGATATTCATTCGTTGTTTAGAAATTCATGTGTTGAATGGTATTCATATTTTAAAATAAATTGTTCGATAATAAAAATCACATTTTTATCCATATGTAAAAACTATTGAAAACATTCATGTGTTGAATTGATATTCATTCGTTGTTTAGAAATTCATGTGTTGAATGGTATTCATATTTTAAAATAAATTGTTTGATAATAAAAATCACATTTTTATCTATATATAAAAACTATTGAAAACATTCATGTGTTGAATTGATATTCATTCGTTGTTTAGAAATTCATGTGTTGAATGGTATTCATATTTTGAAATAAATTGTTTGATAATAAAAATCACCCTTTATCGACTATATGAACTATATAGAAAAGTACTGTTTTGAAGTGAACTGTTTTACAATAAAAAATCATATTTTTATTGTATGTATAAAATCGTTGAAATGGGAAGTGTTAAAAATAGCCACTTGTTCAAAATAAACATATATGAGTTGAAATATTCATTAATTAGCTAACGAAATGAATTGCGCCTAATTATATAACGTTAGAATGAATGGTGTTTTTAAACCAAATAGAAATCAAATATGAAGTTGAATAGAAAATGAAAAATGATATGAACTGTATATATATGTACATGCATATTCATTGAACAGGTTATAGCAAAGGGGCTAGAGAAGAGGAATAAAATTTTGTGCCCGACAAATAGGTACACATTTACTGATTTGTTTGGGTGATGATTTCGAGCCTGTTGGCTAGCCGCTTGGCTTCTTCTTTTTCTTTTTGAGATTAGAAGGACCGGGACGCTATTTGCGATTTCCCGACGCTCCCGGTACAGGGGAGGTTATGGCGAAATTTTTCCAAAATTTAAGGAGTTAGAAAAATATTTGAAGTGAAAACGATATAGAAATTGTTGAATGAACTATATTTATATAAATATATAAATATAAATAAAATTAAAACGAAACGAAGCCGTGCAGTTCGTATTTTGAAACCGTGATTTCAAACGACTAGTGCGGGAAATCCGACCATTGGATTTTCCCGAAACCTCAACCGTCGGGTTCGCCTTGGAATAATCTTTCCAACGGCACCAACCTTGTAGAAATCCAACGGTGGGATTCTCTGGAATGTTTAATTCAAATCTGAAGAAAAACAGTGCCAGAAACGATTATATTTATTTATATATATAAATATAATTATATTTAATCGAATAACGACGCTGCAGTTCGTATTTTGAAATCGAAACTTCAAACGATTGTACCGGGAGATCCGACCGTCGGATTTTCCCGAAACTGGAACCGTTGGGTTCGTTTTGAAAAGACCTTTCTAATGATGTAAATTTTGTGAAGATCCAACGGTTAGATTTTCAGATATGTGTAAATCAAATCTGAAGAAAAACAGCGCCACGGCCGCCTTATGGCCCGAAGCGTCGTTTTGAATAAAATGGCTATTTTAAAATAAATAAAAATAGCGATAAATAGTTATAAAATATCGTAAGCGATATGGAATGGAAATAAACTGAATTTGCTTGATTTATGTGATGTTTGATGGTTGAATGTGTTTGGTGTGAAAACTATATATAGAACACAATTGGTGTTGTCGAATAATTTAACCATTGAAATAAATCGATTTGAAATTCTAAATATACGTGAATTATTTGAAAAGGCCGAGTTAATTCTCATTTCGAATAATCGACCGACGATTGAAAATTCGAAGATGAAGACGATGGTCGAAGACCGGAGATCTTCACCTCGTTTGGATGGTAACCGAGGTCCTGATTGGGAGGCATCCCGAAATATGGATAATGAGTGGTGATCGTTCAGACGTACGTGTTGATCAAAGGGTTTGCGAGGTATTTAGTGCCTCCGGTTTCGTTCAGACCCAGAACGGACTTGTAAATGGACTGTGTGTCTGACATAGGATTTATTCTGTGTGGCATGCTAAGATGCAGTGATCAGGGCTTCTGTTGAAAAGCAAAGTCTTGTGGTGATGATCAAAGCACCGCCTGTGTGGCGTAGCTTTGTGTATAACGTGAATTCGCGAGCCTCACACCCCGGTATGAACCAGAAACGGGAGAAAGGACCTCGGGGAGGGCCTACGTTTCCTCCTAGCTAAAAGTGGCGTCAGTGGTTTTACACGCCCTGACGAGTTTGACTTATGTGGTTGTTGCTGTTGCGAGGCGCCTCGGTTAGATTGGACGATCCGGGTCCGATGGAGTCACTTGTTGGCTCGCTTACGCCCCAAAGGGCGGCGAAACGTAGTGCTCGGGCATTTTAATCCACTCCGTGTGGACCGGCCCTGTCGCTCCTAGGGTCACTCGAGCTCTGATCCTGAGACTCGGGCTAGGCAGTCTCGAATTCGGTAAGGACTATCTTTTGCCTTGGTTCATGACGGAAATCCAATTTCCAAATACGTGACCGTGCGGTTTTGATTGTATACCTATATATGGCGACATAGTGGTATGGGGCATTAATGCCGCCTATGATTGATAGTTATGATTTGAAATTGTTTTCAAAACATATACACACTAGCAATAATATCAAATGCCTTTGTTTTATTCGTATCAAGCATATCTTGGCCGTTATAAGGTAAAAACTCTATCCTCCGGTTTGCGTTGCATTGTGTGATGGGAACTGAGTCTTATAACGGCTTCATTTTTATAAAAAGCATAACGATGTTAAAAAGAAAGAATTGTTTTAAAGCACTGGCAATCCAATGGAGTAAACCCGTTCCACGAAAGTGGCGTGGTCCTGTGATTAGCCATATTATATATGTGTTGAGTAGATTTCTCATACCAGTCCCATGACTGACTCGTAGTTTGTTTCACTCTCAAACTCGGGTGCCCCCTTTTTCTACACGGGCAGCCTTGTATTCAGGTTTAGCTGGTTCTTTCTGGATAGCTGGAGCTGAAGATGGATTCTATCATTTATTTCTTTTTATGCTGTTCAGCTCCTATTTTACATATTTTGTTTATTTCCGCTGTAGACATTTATGTATAGCTGAACTGTATTTGTACTAAGTAAGATCCTGTATACTGTGTAACTCTGATGATTACTTTTATCCAGTATATTTTGTTGTTCATTCTGGTGTATTTATTTAATTCTGTTCTGCTATTATATGTTTCTGTGTTATATTCCAAAGATAACCTTGTTTCCGTGAGAACGGGAAATCGGGTCGTCTCAACGTGGTATCAGAGCTTTGGTTAAGCTTAGTTCTGGAATATAACATTTGAACGAACTCGTCGGAAATAGAACCAGTAGTGTTCTAGGACGGGTAACTCTATACAGATAGGATCAGTAATATCCTAGTATGAGTAAAGCAGAATGAAATTACACCTTGATAGACACATTTACATTGAAGTATGTGTTTCTATGTTTTAAAGTACCTTTTCTGCGACCTGAGACTTGATCTGCTAATTGCAGAAGTACTAGAAAAATGAGTGCCAGAAACAGAAGGAATACAGAACCCGATCTAGAGGCTCTATTAAAGAAATATCGAAATCTGAACGGAGCGCAATTCTCGGGCAATGAATCTATTATTCAAACTCAAGCTTGGTTGAGTTCTGTCGAAAGAATCTTTGAGCACATCCAGCTGAGAGATGACCAGAAACGGTTAGTAGCATCTTGGGCGCTCAAAGAAGAAGCTTTAATCTGGTGGGAAACAATCATCAAAGATAATCCAGAAGGTGATATCACCTGGGACAGATTCAAAGTGATTTTCCTAGAGAGATTTACTCCTCCCGAAGTAACCGAGAGATTATGTGATGAATTTTCTTATCTAATACAAGGTGATATGACCATTCCCGAATATCATAAGAAATTCAATGAACTTGCTCACTTTGCTCCTCATCTAATTCAAAATCCGAAGAGGAAAAATATGAGATTTATTCACGGGCTTCAAAGGAAATACCAGAATAAGGTATTGGGGCATGTGAAGCTTCCTTTTTCTGAAATGATTTACATGGCTTATCAGTATGAAGACCTCCATAAGAAAGGAATGTTGCGCGACGAAGAAGAAGTCTGTTCTAGTGACAAAGCAGAGTCGGAAACTGATATTCCAGAAGCCAGTAAGAGGTCTGAGGTCAGTAACAAGCCCGAGGCAGACCGGAAGAGGGCCAGATCCGAAAAAGAACCGGCAACGACTGCCACATGTTCTAACTGCAATAAACAGGGGCATCTGACCAGGAAGTGTAAAACCTCGAGGAAACGAAAGAGAGGGTCTAAACCCGATAACCAGTTTAGAGAGAATAGAAAGTGCAGTCAATGCCATCAGTTCGGTCATCTTTCAAAGGCCTGCCCGCTATTCAGAAAACCTAAAGCAGTACATGTAAATGAAGTGGTAGAAGTACCGACCTCCTCGTCTGTTCAGGAAAGATCTGATGTTTTAGAAGGCACGCTCAATGTCAAAAACATTCCAGTTAAAGTACTGTTTGATACTGGCGCGTCGCGAAGCTTTATTGCAAAGAGTGCAGTCAAGAAACTGGATTTGAATTTGAAAAAGCTCAAAGAGCCAATGACTGTCCAAAATCCAGTTGGAGGTTCCATCAATCTCAGTTGGATTTGTGCCGTACCTGTCTCTTTTTCTTGCTATAAATTCCCTATTATCTGTATCGTCATGAATTTTAATGAATTCGATCTTATTCTGGGATTGGATTGGCTAACTCGATATGAAGCTGAAGTTAAATGCGCCGAGAGAGTGGTTAAAGCAAAGGCCCAATCGGGGAATTATATAACCATACCATGTGAAGGCCCGACTTCAAATAGAAAAGATTTCTGGTCAGCTCTCGATGTTTCTCCAGCCCAAATAGAAAATGTCCCTGAAATCACTGAGAATATTCCTGACCTCATCAAAGATATTCCTGTCGTCAAGAATTATGCGGATGTGTTTGAGGAAGTCGTTCGCTTACCTCCGCAGAGAGAAATAGATTTCAAGATTACTTTGATTCCCAATGCAAGGCCGGTAGTTCACGCTATTCGAAGAATGTCCTTGAAAGAGAAGGAGGAATTAGACAATCAAACACGACAGCTAGTGTGGAAAGGTCTAATCAGGCCTAGTTTCTCTGATTGGGGTACAGCAGTGGTATTTGTCCCAAAATCTGACGGTACTCTACGTCTATGTGTGGATTATCGTGATCTGAACAAACAGACAATAAAGAATAAATATCCATTGCCGCGAATAGATGATTTGTTGGATCGATTAAATGGAGCACAAGTATTCTCACGAATGGACCTAGCTACAGGATTCCATCAACTTCGAATTGCCGAAGAGTGTGTTCCAATGACAGCGTTCAGAGGCCCCGACTTATTCTACGAGTGGTTAGTAATGCCGTTCGGCTTATGTAACGCTCCAGCTTATTTCGTCGATCTGATGAATAGAGTATTCAGAGGAGTACTGAACAAATTTGTTTTGGTTTTTATTGATGATATTCTAATCTTCTCTAAATCAAAGGCCGAACATGAAAAGCATCTGGAACAGGTTCTAGAAATCCTCAGAAGGAATGTATTGAAAGCCAAATTTTCCAAATGTATATTCTGGCAAGATGAAGTGAAATTTCTGGGCCATGTTATATCGAAAGAAGGAATCGCTGTGGATCCAAGTAAAATCACGGCTATTCAAAATTGGAAACAGCCCAGTACCCCCACTGAAGTCCGCAGTTTTCTCGGATTGGCTAGCTATTACCGAAAGTTCGTTAAAGACTTTTCGAAGATATCTGGTCACTTAACGAAGCTTACAAAGAAGCATTCTAAATTTAAATGGACTCAAGAGAGTGAGGAGGCTTTCGAAGAGCTGAAGTTGAGATTAACGACAGCTCCAGTGTTAACCATCATAGATGGCAACCAGGATTTAAAAGTCTGGACTGATGCGTCTAGAGAAGGCCTTGGAGCAGTGTTAATGCAAAGAGGCCAAGTAATTGCTTATGCTAGCCGTCAACTGAAGCCGCACGAGAAAAACTATGTAACTCATGATCTTGAGTTATTGGCTATCATATTCTCTTTGAAAATCTGGAGACACTATCTTCTGGGCGAGAGATTTGAACTGTTTACAGATCACCAGTCGTTAAAGTATCTGTTCACTCAGAAGGACTTAAATATGAGACAGCAACGTTGGCTGGAGTTTCTTGCGGCATATGACTTCGAAATTATATATACTCCAGGAAAAGCCAATGTCGTGGCCGATGCGTTAAGCAGAAAGAATGTAATGATCGCCAGCTTTATTATCACAACTTCCTTGATTGACAAAATATCTATTCTTCAGAAGGAGGATAACTTTATTAAAGATATGATCAAAAGGATTCAGAAAGGCGAACCCTCGTGTTTTCAAATAGATAACGACGAGACCTTGAGGTTAAAAGGAAGGATTTGTGTTCCTGACGTTCCTGAGCTAAAAAGGGAAGTGTTAGACGAGTGTCACAAGTCCAAGCTGAGTATCCATCCTGGTGTGGCCAAAATGTATAACGATCTCAAAAGAACTTTCTGGTGGAAGGCTATGAAAAGAGACGTTTCAATATACGTTAGCCGATGCCCTACTTGCCAGCTAGTTAAAAGCGACCAACAGAAACTAGCTGGGTTATTACAACCGCTAGAAGTTCCTGGCTGGAAGTGGGAACATATTTCTATGGATTTCATTGATGGTCTGCCCAGAACCAGAAAAGGGAATGACAGTATTTGGGTGATCGTAGATCGTTTCACGAAGACCGCCCATTTTATACCTGTCAGATCAAATAGAACCGCTCAGAGTCTGGCACATATTTACTTCAGGGAAATAGTTAGACTGCATGGAGTGCCACTCAGTATAGTCAGTGATAGAGATACAATATTCACTAGTAAATTCTGGGAGGCATTTCAAGTCGAGCTGGGAACGAAGTTGAACTTGAGCACCGCTTATCATCCTCAGACAGACGGTCAGACTGAGAGGGTGAATCACATTTTAGAAGATCTATTGCGGGCTTGTGTTATAGATTTCGGTGGATCATGGGAAGACCATCTGCATTTGGCTGAATTCTCTTATAACAACAGCTATCAGGCAAGCCTGACAATGTCGCCATTCGAAGCATTGTATGGTAGACCGTGTCGATCTCCTGCTTGTTGGGTCGAGCCTGGAAATAGACTTGTGTTGGGTCCCGATATGATTCGAGAAGCTGCCGACAAAGTTGATTTTATTAAGAAGCGATTACTCGCCGCTCAAAGCCGACAAAAGAGTTAAGCTGATAAAAGAAGAAGAGATATATCATTTGAAGTTGGCGACTATGTATATTTGAAAGTATCGCCGATGAGAGGAGTTATCCGGTTCGGTAAAACTGGAAAGTTAGCACCCAAATTCATTGGTCCGTTTCCTATTCTGGAACGGATTGGAACTCTCGCTTATAGGGTCAAACTGCCTGACTGGTTGCCTGGAGTTCATGATGTGTTTCATATATCTCAACTTCGAAAGCACGTTCATGATCCAGACTTGATCGTGGAAGAAGCAGCTCAGCAGGATATTGAAATTACTCCAGAACTAGCTGTGAGGCGTGAGCCGCTAAAGATCATCGGCAAAGAAACCAAGGAGCTGAGAAGCAAGAAGGTTCACTTAGTCAAAGTACAATGGAGTGGAGATCCACGAGATTGTACTTGGGAAACTGAGGAGAGCATTCAGAAAGCTTATCCTAGATGCCGAGTTGATATCTCTGAATGACTCCGGTGCAAGGTACATTTACCCTACTTTGCATTACCGTTTAATTCTCTATTCTGTTGCTATTTTCTTCCCATGGATGTGCATTGTTTATTCTATACTCTGAATATTAGAAACAAATTGGTTGCTGTGCTGTGTGATTGTAGATTTATCAAACCACTTTCGACTTTATTCCTTTTCGGGGACGAAAAGTTTTAAGTGGGGGAGATTGTAACGACCCAGAAAATCTGAACCAATTTAAAATTTTTAAATTGGCTAAAATAATGGATTTTAAATATTTAAAATAAATATTTTAAATAAGGGCGATGAAAACTGAGTTGAAATCGACATTTGAAAACGAATATAATTAATTATAATTATATATAGAATTGAAAATGGCGCGGTAGTTCGATAATTCGATTTCAAACTTCAATTGAATATACCGGGTGCAAAACAATCCGGATGTTAGTGAAACCAAAAACATTAGAGTCTAATTGGTAATATCTTTCTAACGAATCCGACCAATCGAAATTTGATAGCGGGAATCAAAAGGTATGTCCAATTGAAAATTCTGAATAGTCGCTATGGAATTCAGGCCCTTAAAAATGGACATTTTGCAAATGACCTCGGATTTCGACGAAACCACTTTTGTTAGATCCGCAGTGTCAAGTTATTGTTAGGTTTCAAATTTCATAATTTTTCGGATCAATATGTGAGCGTGGCAAAGGAAAACGCGTTTGACCAGTTTCTGTTGAATTTAATCGACTGGAAATTGGCCATTTTGCAAACGGTCTCAGAATTCGACGAAACTAGTTTTGATAAGACCGTATCGTCAATACGAAGCTAGAAAATATTTTTCTAGTTTTTTTTCTAGTTAGTATGTGACCCCGGTAATTTGAAATGTGCGTTTAAAATTCAATATAGTGATTTAAAATGTAAATTCAAAAGGAAACTGATTTTAACGATCAAATCAGCTTGCGATACATATCCCATTGTGTTCGGAATGGGGGTAAAACGTTATGGATGACAGGCGGTGGGCCTCGTTTCGAGGTCATATGTAAAAGTCAACCTTTTGCGAAATTTAATAATTAAATAATAAAAAATATATATATAATATTCCCTCCCTCCCTCTTATCTTCTGCTTGCCCCCCCCCCCCCGTTCGTTTTAATTCAGAACAGAATAAAAAAAAAAAAGAAAAAAAAAGAAAACCCTAAGCAAATCGCGCCGCCCCTCCAGACCTAGACGCCGACGAAGAGCGCCGCCCCTCCAGACCTAGACGCCGACGAAGAGCGCCCCCCTCCCTTGTCTCGACGTCTGCGAAGAGCCGCCCCCCCCTCCCTTGTCTCGACGTCTGCGAAGAGCCGCCCCCCCTCCCTTGTCTCGACGTCTGCGAAGAGCCGCCCCCCCTCGCAGCTTCGGTGAGTGATTTAGGTAATTTTATTTTTATATTTATTTTTATTTTTGTTTTATAATTTCTGATTGATAAAAACTGATTTATAAAGCGATTTTAAAACTAATTTCTGAATTTTTAAAAGAGTAAAAAAAAAACTGTTTTATGTTAAAAGTAAAACTGAAATTGTTTAAAGTAAAAAAAACTGTTTTATGTTAAAAGTAAAACTGAAATTGTTTAAAGTTTAAAAACTGTTTTATGTTAAAAGTAAAACTGAAATTGTTTAAAGTTTAAAAACTGTTTTATGTTAAAAGTAAAACTGAAATTGTTTAAAGTATTAAAACTGAAATTGTTTAAAGTTTAAAAAACTGTTTTATGTTAAAAGTAAAACTGAAATTGTTTAAAGTTTAAAAACTGTTTTATGTTAAAAGATTAAAACTGAAATTGTTTAAAGTTTAAAAACTGTTTTATGTTAAAAGATTAAAACTGAAATTGTTTAAAGTTTAAAAACTGTTTTATGTTAAAGTATTAAAACTGAAATTGTTTAAAGTTTAAAAACTGTTTTATGTTAAAAGATTAAAACTGAAATTGTTTAAAGTTTAAAAACTGTTTTATGTTAAAAGATTAAAACTGAAATTGTTTAAAGTATTTTGAAAACCGAATTTTAAAAGCAAGGAAAAACTGATTTTGAAAGTCAAAATGAAAATCATATTTATATGTTGAAGTCAAAGTAAAAAATTATATTTTTATATGTTGAGAGCAAAAATAAAAATCATATTTTTATATATTGAATAGCATCGTAAAAATTCTATTTTTACATATGCAGAGAATACGGGTGAAAGCGACAAATAGGCGAAGATTTCTATTAAGAGGAGTCTTGAAGTTGGATAGCTATTGGTGAGATTTCTGATTTAAAATTTACATATATATGTGTGAAGTAAAAGTGAATTGCTATATATAAATATATATATATATATATATACGCCCCTCGTCCACAAACCATGGACGATATTTATTGGTTGAAATTGTTGTGGGAATTTGATTGATAGTGAATGGTTGTTTGGGATTGTTTGTGATTGACATTGGTTGATTGTGGTTGAAAAATACCCATTTGTGGTTGTGAAATATTTGGTTGAAACCACATAGGATTAGTTTGTGGAAATGAAATAAATATATACATGCCGCCTGCGTGCGAACTAGATGCATGATTCCCATTGTCAAAAACCGCGAGGTTTTAAGGTAGAGCGAGGAGCCGTACTAGGAACGGTCCCGGTGTAAC
Source organism: Allium sativum (assembly GCA_030737875.1). Lineage (NCBI taxonomy): Eukaryota > Viridiplantae > Streptophyta > Magnoliopsida > Asparagales > Amaryllidaceae > Allium > Allium sativum. The sequence goes on from CM060926.1 coordinate 341,037,382, forward strand.
TACCCTGCCGTTATGCTGCCGAAATTTTGAATAATATTTGTGTGATTGAATTATTTTCATTTGCTTAAACTTTTAGAAACATTCATGTGTTGAATTGATATTCATTCGTTGTTTAGAAATTCATGTGTTGAATGGTATTCATATTTTAAAATAAATTGTTCGATAATAAAAATCACATTTTTATCCATATGTAAAAACTATTGAAAACATTCATGTGTTGAATTGATATTCATTCGTTGTTTAGAAATTCATGTGTTGAATGGTATTCATATTTTAAAATAAATTGTTTGATAATAAAAATCACATTTTTATCTATATATAAAAACTATTGAAAACATTCATGTGTTGAATTGATATTCATTCGTTGTTTAGAAATTCATGTGTTGAATGGTATTCATATTTTGAAATAAATTGTTTGATAATAAAAATCACCCTTTATCGACTATATGAACTATATAGAAAAGTACTGTTTTGAAGTGAACTGTTTTACAATAAAAAATCATATTTTTATTGTATGTATAAAATCGTTGAAATGGGAAGTGTTAAAAATAGCCACTTGTTCAAAATAAACATATATGAGTTGAAATATTCATTAATTAGCTAACGAAATGAATTGCACCTAATTATATAACGTTAGAATGAATGGTGTTTTTAAACCAAATAGAAATCAAATATGAAGTTGAATAGAAAATGAAAAATGATATGAACTGTATATATATATGTACATGCATATTCATTGAACAGGTTATAGCAAAGGGGCTAGAGAAGAGGAATAAAATTTTGTGCCCGACAAATAGGTACACATTTACTGATTTGTTTGGGTGATGATTTCGAGCCTGTTGGCTAGCCGCTTGGCTTCTTCTTTTTCTTTTTGAGATTAGAAGGACCGGGACGCTATTTGCGATTTCCCGACGCTCCCGGTACAGGGGAGGTTATGGCGAAATTTTTCCAAAATTTAAGGAGTTAGAAAAATATTTGAAGTGAAAACGATATAGAAATTGTTGAATGAACTATATTTATATAAATATATAAATATAAATAAAATTAAAACGAAACGAAGCCGTGCAGTTCGTATTTTGAAACCGTGATTTCAAACGACTAGTGCGGGAAATCCGACCATTGGATTTTCCCGAAACCTCAACCGTCGGGTTCGCCTTGGAATAATCTTTCCAACGGCACCAACCTTGTAGAAATCCAACGGTGGGATTCTCTGGAATGTTTAATTCAAATCTGAAGAAAAACAGCGCCAGAAACGATTATATTTATTTATATATATAAATATAATTATATTTAATCGAATAACGACGCTGCAGTTCGTATTTTGAAATCGAAACTTCAAACGATTGTACCGGGAGATCCGACCGTCGGATTTTCCCGAAACTGGAACCGTTGGGTCCGTTTTGAAAAGACCTTTCTAATGATGTAAATTTTGTGAAGATCCAACGGTTAGATTTTCAGATATGTGTAAATCAAATCTGAAGAAAAACAGCGCCACGGCCGCCTTATGGCCCGAAGCGTCGTTTTGAATAAAATGGCTATTTTAAAATAAATAAAAATAACGATAAATAGTTATAAAATATCGTAAGCGATATGGAATGGAAATAAACTGAATTTGCTTGATTTATGTGATGTTTGATGGTTGAATGTGTTTGGTGTGAAAACTATATATAGAACACAATTGGTGTTGTCGAATAATTTAACCATTGAAATAAATCGATTTGAAATTCTAAATATACGTGAATTATTTGAAAAGGCCGAGTTAATTCTCATTTCGAATAATCGACCGACGATTGAAAATTCGAAGATGAAGACGATGGTCGAAGACCGGAGATCTTCACCTCGTTTGGATGGTAACCGAGGTCCTGATTGGGAGGCATCCCGAAATATGGATAATGAGTGGTGATCGTTCAGACGTACGTGTTGATCAAAGGGTTTGCGAGGTATTTAGTGCCTCCGGTTTCGTTCAGACCCAGAACGGACTTGTAAATGGACTGTGTGTCTGACATAGGATTTATTCTGTGTGGCATGCTAAGATGCAGTGATCAGGGCTTCTGTTGAAAAGCAAAGTCTTGTGGTGATGATCAAAGCACCGCCTGTGTGGCGTAGCTTTGTGTATAACGTGAATTCGCGAGCCTCACACCCCGGTATGAACCAGAAACGGGAGAAAGGACCTCAGGGAGGGCCTACGTTTCCTCCTAGCTAAAAGTGGCGTCAGTGGTTTTACACGCCCTGACGAGTTTGACTTATGTGGTTGTTGCTGTTGCGAGGCGCCTCGGTTAGATTGGACGATCCGGGTCCGATGGAGTCACTTGTTGGCTCGCTTACGCCCCAAAGGGCGGCGAAACGTAGTGCTCAGGCATTTTAATCCACTCCGTGTGGACCGGCCCTGTCGCTCCTAGGGTCACTCGAGCTCTGATCCTGAGACTCGGGCTAGGCAGTCTCGAATTCGGTAAGGACTATCTTTTGCCTTGGTTCATGACGGAAATCCAATTTCCAAATACGTGACCGTGCGGTTTTGATTGTATACCTATATATGGCGACATAGTGGTATGGGGCATTAATGCCGCCTATGATTGATAGTTATGATTTGAAATTGTTTTCAAAACATATACACACTAGCAATAATATCAAATGCCTTTGTTTTATTCGTATCAAGCATATCTTGGCCGTTATAAGGTAAAAACTCTATCCTCCGGTTTGCGTTGCATTGTGTGATGGGAACTGAGTCTTATAACGGCTTCATTTTTATAAAAAGCATAACGATGTTAAAAAGAAAGATTTGTTTTAAAGCACTGGCAATCCAATGGAGTAAACCCGTTCCACGAAAGTGGCGTGGTCCTGTGATTAGCCATATTATATATGTGTTGAGTAGATTTCTCATACCAGTCCCATGACTGACTCGTAGTTTGTTTCACTCTCAAACTCGGGTGCCCCCTTTTTCTACACGGGCAGCCTTGTATTCAGGTTTAGCTGGTTCTTTCTGGATAGCTGGAGCTGAAGATGGATTCTATCATTTATTTCTTTTTATGCTGTTCAGCTCCTATTGTACATATTTTGTTTATTTCCGCTGTAGACATTTATGTATAGCTGAACTGTATTTGTACTAAGTAAGATCCTGTATACTGTGTAACTCTGATGATTACTTTTATCCAGTATATTTTGTTGTTCATTCTGGTGTATTTATTTAATTCTGTTCTGCTATTATATGTTTCTGTGTTATATTCCAAAGATAACCTTGTTTCCGTGAGAACGGGAAATCGGGTCGTCTCAATAACCTTGTGGTTCACACAATCATTGCCTTATTCTCCAGCTTATATCTTATCATATTGCTTTAATAATTATGTTGTTAGAGTTATCGCACTCGCCAGGCTTTATGTCCGACCCCCTTTGTTTCCACCTCTTTTATTCCTTTTCCTCCCTAGGTTCTAAGGGTGGGACTAGTACTAGTGGAGCTTGATTGGGATCTCTTTAAGAGCACTTGGATTTGGATTGCCGAAGTAAAGTTCAGCCTATCATTTTCTTTATGGCTACTTGTAGTAGTGGGATTATGTACTTTATTTTATCAAGATGGATATTATGTACTTGACTTTGGTTTATTGTTTTTGATGATGTAACCAAACATATTTACCTTCTGCTGCAATAAATAAAGTTTTAAATTTTCAAGTACTGCTTTATATCTGTCTTGTTGTGATTTTCTGTTCTATATTCACTTAATATGCCCTATGGAAGTTAATGCATTTCCTTTGCGAGTGACATTAATGGACGTGGGGTGTTACATATATATATATAACCTTATCTTTATGATCTGATTCCCATAGTAGCTTTATTCGTTGACATTGATCAAAATCTCATCATTTAACATTCTCCCCCTTTTTGATTGATGACAACACTTTGGTATTTCTCCCCTTGAATGTATAGCTTCCCCTGAATTTTTGCACAAATTTGTTAGTTCATAATTTTATATCCTTACCATTTGATTCCTGCATTCACAAACGTTAGCACAATTTCCAATAGTATGGAAAATATAATAGCATGGAAACATAAATATCATGAGAGATTCAAGACATTTCTCCCCCTTTGTCATCGATTACAAAGAATAAATACTATGATAAAACAGTAATCGATCATAAGACATAAATAATTAAAGCACCTTTGGGAGATATTGGATCATGTGCATTTCGATAAAACTGAAATTTGTTTTCGCAAATATTTAGAGATATCGAAAATAGCCTTCTCTTTGTTGTGGTGAACCTGCAAAAAATATGATATATATATATATACTTTGGTACCTACTTGTTTTGGTTGGGTCCAAGGGTTAGATGGAAGGTAACCATACCCAAGATGGTTTAATGGAACCTTTAAAGATAAAATTTTCATTATTAGCTACTGAATCAAAACAATCATCGATAATTTTTTCTCTATTTCTCCAATTTACTGGAACCCAGATACTTAAGTAATCTCTATTGATATTTCTTTTCGTACTTCTAGATTTATTATAAACATCTCTAGTCATAGAAGTATTCGAATAATAACTGGATCTAGGATTTGCATTAGTACTTGCAGTGATATTCTTATTGTACATAAAAGCATATCTAGTACATTTCTATGATGATTATATCCTAAACCACTTTTGCCGTGTAAAGGTCGAGATCTAGATAAAATCATATTTAAATCATTTTGACCTTTATTAAATTTCGCCTGACATAAGAAATTTTGTTATTTTGAAAACTAACCATTTCCTTATTTAATTCAAAGTTCTTCCTTTTTAAAGCATTCTCAGTTTTGAGACCACAAATTTTAAATCCAGAATTAACTACAGAAGATTGTAATTTTTCAGAATTTTCTTTCGAGTTAGAAATTCCATTTTGCAAAATATTATTACTCACCTTTAACAACTCACATTCTTTAGATAATTTTAAATTCTTTTCAGTTAAAGCTCCATTCTCTTTTTTAAGAGACCGAATTAAAGAACTAGAATTATTTAAAGAATCTTATAATGATTTATTTCTATTTTGCAAAAGATCGATTTCCTTTAAAAGAAAAGTGTTTTTATCTTCTAGTCACTTATTTTCTTTTTGAAGGAAATCTTTTTGAGAAACAAGCCCTTCTAAGGTATTTTCAAAAATATTTGGCTTGTTTTACTAAAAATTATCTTCTTCTTTTAATTTGGAATTTTCTTGCTCACAATTTTTTAACTTAGCTAAAATGGTTGTATTAAGTTTAGCCAAAGTTCTAAAATCTTTTAATAATTTTTCACGGTCTAATAAATTAGATCTTTATGTAATGAATCTACACATACCGATTGTGATCTGACTTTAGCCATGAAACATTTGTTTCCTTGTTCTCTTGATTCTTCTTTGTTGCTCTTCCATTTTCTAATCCTTTGAAAAGATTTCTTTATTGCCATTTATTCTAGGATGTTGTTACGATCTCTAGAACATCAGGCTCTGATACCAATTGAAAAGTCGGTGTGTACGACTTAAGCAGGATCTTTATATGGATATAGCGGAAATGTAAATAATAAGCTAACTAGTTAATATACAATAGTTATGCAAATAAATAAGAACTGATATGATGTATCACAAGTAAATAAAAAGCTGTAAGTAAGGTAAAGAGACACCAGGAATTTTTATACTGGTTCGGACTTCCCGCCCTACTTCCAGTCCCGAAGCTCCTCTTCGGAATTTCCACTAATAATGCCCTCTCTTAACCTGGAGGAATAGGTCTTTACACCCGAGCCCCAACAAGGATGCCTCTCGCCTGATCACACACAGGACTTCAACAAATACAATGGTTTTGACTTCTGCTTTGTGTTCTTGAATCAACACAGATAGTCAACGTTTTAAGTACTGTCTTCTTATAATCTGATCTTTGAGTATATGATTTGAATGCGTAGATTTTAGGAAATAAAATTTACTAGTTGGATCAAATGATATTAATATGACGGATTCAACAAGTACTGAAGTTGAAGAGCTTTTAATTGCAAAGAATGTATATGGAGAGAATAGAATAATGATCCGTAAAATTGGTGGAAATTGATTCTTATAAAACATGATTGAAGTTGTTTATATAGTAGTAGAAAAGTAGCAATCCTTCATGAAGAGTTTCTACAAAAATTTGTGTCCATTTCCCTTGATTAATAAAGAGAAATCTCTTCATGAATGGAAGCAACCCTTCAGGAAAATACTTACTGTTTCGGATCAGTCCACTGGTCTGAAATCATCAGTCGACTAGTAGAAATAATTTATTTATATAAAACTTTTAAAACTAGCCGTTATGTGCAAAAATTGCTTGACCAGTCGACTGGTGGATTTCCTACCAGTCGACTGGTAGGCAATTTCCTGCACAGTCTGGCATTTTTAAGGTTTTAAATTATATATATAAAACTTGATTAGCACATTCGTCTATACTTGAGGATAGATTTTAATATAATTCTAACACGACTCAATGTATATATATATATATATATAACCTTGTCTTTATGATCCGATTTCCATAGTAGCTTTATTCGTTGAAATTGATCAAAATCTCGTTATTCAACATATGCATCCATCAAAAATCTACAAGTTCGTCTCTGATACGTAATTAAGTCTTCAAACTTTGGCTAAAATCGATAACTGGAGCTATGATACCAAATGTGACGACCGCCCGTAACTCTTGCACTAAACAAGAGATATAATGCATAGAAAGGTGTGCCAGACATTTATGGACGATCATCAAAGTAGGTAAACACAAGCGAAACCTGTCGTATAACTCACAATGTAAGGATAAAGTATAATAAAACATATTCAACAGGTAGAAATAGTGAAGCATCATATATCAAACTTTCAAACTTTCACAAAAAGATCATCCTTACATCAACTGTATATAACATCAAAGTTTGTACATGAAGCCTCACTACAACACTCATCAAAAAAGCCAACTTCATGCTCGCCTTCATTCAGCAACAACGCCTCACAAGGATATCACCTACCATATGCTACTCAATCTGCCCATCCAACAATGGATAAACAACCAAAGGTAATAAGAGGAAACATAAAACCTTGAGTCAGACAACTGTCTTAGTGAGCGATAAAACAGCTATCTAACATCATCAACAAAGTATATGAGAATAGGTAGACCAACAAACCAATCTACCAAACATCAGAGAAGAACCCAAACTTCTCTTCCCCATATCGGACAGTGATAGCCTTTACAGACAAGAAATTGTTCAAACAACAGTTCAACCATGGCAACCAGGAATAAACAATCAATAGCAAAACAACCATCATTCAATAGCAAACATAACATCTAGTTATATCTCACGTAAACCATCCTAATCGAGACCAACATCCCTCAAGCACAAGCCTCAAAGATCTAAACCAATATCAGACAAGCACCCAAGCAACATCTCCTTCAACTTTAGACAACTGTCGTGAGATGGTACAAGCAAAGCAAACATCACACTCATGACCCTGGCTGTCACTGCCTTTCTTGCTTCGAAATCATCGTTAATCGTATGACGACCTGCCATATTTCAATGGCTAATGGTAAACCCCGATTCTAGCAAAAACTCCATATGCCTTCATGACTCGTATGTTTGTCTTTCCAATCTCGACAACTAGGCCCTTCACGACTTCCCAAGGTACGAGGCCCTTCACGACTGCCCAAAGTACCTCTGCTTTAAGTCTAATAGAACCAGCGACAACAATAATCTCTTAGCCTTCACATCTTTAGCCATCAACCCCGATGACCATTCATAAGCTCAAGTCTCCCTCGAGTAACCGTTATCCACGAACTCAAAACATCCTTGAGTTGTCTTCACAGTCGTTGCGTTACACCGATCTACGAATACATCACAACACTTTGAACATTCCTCCTCGAATTCACTTCAAATTCACGACCATCACTGAGCCAAAAACACACTACGTTTGGTCGATATTCAATCCATAGTGTTTCAGACTTTCCGCAATAAAAACATTCCATAACGTTTCCTTTTTGCATTCTACAAGAGAGGGAAAAACATAACCGATCCACTTGAGAAAACATGACCGGCCCATCCAGAAATACATGTCCGATCCATCCAAAAATAAATGTCTGATCCGTAGAATTGTCTGGCCTACAGCAACGACCGACGCATAGAACTGTCTATTCCATAAAAACGACCGATCCGTACAACTGTCTGGTCCATAGCAAGGGCCGATCCATACATAGCAATGACCAATTTGAAGAACTGCCCGGTCCATAGCAACGACCGATCCGTAGAACTGTCCAATCCATAGCAACGACTGATCCGTAGAACTATCCGGTCCATAGCAACGACCTATCCATCCATTGCTTGGAGAAGAAGCCAAGCCAAACCAATCCATTCAATATGTGACCAATCCATACGATTCCCCACCCAATTCAACTTTAATTCAAATCAAAATTCATGCAAAACACTTGATTTTGCTGATCCATCAAAATCAATCATCAACAGTCATTAAAATAACAATTTTTCATCAATAACCATATGATATTCACCAAAATCATGATAAAAGAATAAATGATCAAAACAATGGATCTAACTTGCATACACATGTGAAATTATATGGAAATTACCGGTTTTAATTTTCTAGATTAGATCATATAGCGATTCATATGAAAATAGATTTACATGATGTAGATCTAGGTGAAAATGACTCAAAATGATGAAATTATGATCATACAACCCATGTACTTGATTGAATCTATGTAAGAGATGCATATCACCCACCAATTCTTCAAAACAATACAAAAACGATGGAATTTGATTCCGGACATCGAAGAATTTTCTCTAAACTCTTTGATTCGATGAACTCCCTCTTCGATTGATATAGATCTAGCTTCAAACGATGTAGATCTTCAATTCTCTTCCTTAGATCTAGACTTTAATGGTGGAAGGTGTATTGGATTGAGAAAGGAGGATCACAAGCTCAACCAAATTAGAGAATGAGGAAAGTAAACTATTGTCCATGCCTCCTGCCCCCTATTTATAGCCTTCCACCAGCTCCCTAATGGGCCTCTCCAAATCATCCCACTAATGGTTCAAAAACCAGAATAGCGAATTATGAAACACAAAAACAGCGATTCCTCCCGAACCATTGAACCATATCTGTAATCTGACCACTTTATGGAATTGGCAACACCATTTCCTTTCCAATGAGACCGATCTCAGCACACCTGACTCGATCCCAATCAAAAGTTATCCCCTATACAAAATTGACAGGAGCAAAATGGTCACAAATAAAATTGGTAAAAATTATGGACATGTCTCACATCCCCATAAACAACATATCAAAACTTGAGAATAATCCAACCCACAAGTAAAAAAATAAAAATATTTTACGTTATAGCAACACAGGACCACAACGGAGTACCCTACCACATCCCTCAGAAGCTGCATGCTTCCTTCTTGTCCCATAGAGCCAGCAAGCAGAATAAGAAGAAGAATCAGATGGGCGTGCTCCTTTCGTGCCTTTAGACACCACGATGATCTACCCCGTTGGGTTCTTCACCTCTAGGCGTGCGGACTGGTCCAAGTGCACCATGCTAACGTGTTATTAGACCCTATATCTAAATGTTTAATCACGTGCTTGCTCTACCTCATCTAATTTTCATTTAACTTGGTTATCTCCAATCTTATTAACATCGAGTTACCAAGTTCTCTCCAGGCCCTTTATATCTCTAAGAAATGGACCCCTCTTACTTAATAATTTCTGTTATATAACTTAACCCATTTAAGTTCATTGATAAACCCATAACATATTATTCTCTGGATTGTAATTCAAGGTCTGTAATCTACAATCTTCTTACATTATTATCCTGACATTCATTGTCCAATTTTAGTGTTTTCAGGTTATAATTACATGTTCCACTTAGTGTATATTAAGTATAACTTATCCTAATCCACATGTTTTATGTTAACATGTCACTTATTATATATGATTAAATATAACTTATTTCATTCCATAAGTTTACCTCATTCTTTCTTATTTAATCATAATTTCATCTTATATAGTCACTACAACTTGTTGTTGTTTACTTATTAACTTAGTTCTCTTAACTAAGGTTTTATTAATAAGTTTCCTTTTCATTTATTATAACTTATGTTATAATTTCCACTAGTCCCTAGGACAAGCCTACCTATTATATAACATTCTCATTTATGTAATTAATTATAATAGGTTATTATCATCCCCCTTTCATTCTAATTCTTATACTGTTGTAAAATTCATTCATTACAATTTATGTCATTTACTTATTTGCCATTATACACACACACACACACACACACACACACATATATATATATATATATATATATATGTATGTATGTATTTAGGCGCCAGACCTCTCACATTAAGTTGATTACTTGTGGATGTTGGATTTGCCGGGCGGTTCCGAGTAGATTTCTACCACAAGTTAAACTTAACCTCGTGTCTTAGTACTATTATATGTATGTTTATGCACCAGACCCCTCACATTAAATTAACCACTTGTGGATGTTGGTTTTGTCGGGCGGTTGTGGACAGACTTCTACCACAAGTTGAGTTTAATCTCGTGTTTCGGTGCAGTTATAATTTCTTAATTACTGTAAATCTTCCATCCAATTTAGGCATATCTATTCTTCCAAATTTTACTTTAATCTTGTTTACGACCTTTTGGCATAGTAATACTCTTAAGCTAATGTTTAGGTTTATTATAAATTCCATAATTTCAGCATTTACAATAATTTCCAATTTAGACGGATGTTTAAATGGAAACAGGCTTATATGACATAAATGTTCTCAGCAGATTTAACCCCAATTACCACAATTATTCGCAATTTCATTATAACTTGATTTACACCATCCAATTAATGTGTTATTAGGATGATTTTATATACATCAGTAATCTTTTTAAACTGCCCTAAACATTTCTAATACACAATTTTCCGCAAATATCAACTGTTTAGTAGATTAATCATAACCAGGAATACAAATAATAAATGGTATAATTTAGATCCACTCACCTAATAGCTTTCCAATCCACGAATCTGATCCAGATTTGTTGTTCCGTGGCATCCCTAACTGAACGTATATTCAAAAATATCCACAGATTCACAAATATGTTGCTAAAGAAGAGAGAAAAGGAAGGGAAACCTAAATAAACCAGATTAAAAAACTTACCTAACGTCAATCAGAATTCTGAACACCCAATTGTAGATATATATATTCTTTGCCTCCAGATCTTGAATCAGAATTTCCTAAGGCTAATTATTATATTTTTTGAAGAGATCCGAGGAAGAAGAAGAATGGCAGAGTCTAGGCAGCGCCTGCCTAAAAAACATGAGATTTAGGCTAGGCTTTGCTATTCTATTTATAGCTGCACAAGAAAGCCTAAACCGTTGGATTTAATCTTAAGCATACACACAGTGCTGAGTCAGCAACGAACATAGTCATAAAACAATCTAGGTTCCCAGAATGGATTTGCCCAGATCGCATTGGGTCGACACATGGGTCGACCCTAGGGTCGACCCAGCCCCCTTGGGTTGACCTATGGGTCGACCCGGGCCGAGTGTGGGTTGCCCCACAATGGGCCAGGTTCCCGTGGCTTTTTCCGCCTCGTTTCTTTTGAAGATTCTAGATTTATTTTTAATATTATATTTATATAAGCTCCTTATATGTATACAAACTTCTAATACCCATAACTTCTTCATACGTTACCTGTTTTACGCAAACTTGGTGTCTATCTAAACCAGAATTCTGAGACGAACGCAATGGTGATGCTGGTTTCACTTAATTCTGAATATTTAATTAAGTTATTCCCAATTTGTTATCTTGAATTATGGTTATAAAGTATCAAATTTTTGGGGTGATATAGGATCTGACCCACTATCGTAAGAGAATGTAATCCCTGCACAAAAGCCTCAGCGACAATGACGAATAAAGTCAGCGAAAGGGGGTCTCCTTGACGTAGACCCCTTCCATATTTGAAAAACCTGTTGGCTGATCTGTTGATAAAAACGAAGAATCAACGGTTGGAAATAAGCCTCCGGATAATATCGATAAGAGATTCCGGAAAGCCAAAAGCCCTCAGAACCTTAACGATGAAGAACCAAGACATACGATCGTAAGCTTTAGCCATGTCCAGCTGATGACCACAATAGAACCTCTAACCTTATGATCAATATCGGAAATCAACTCTTGAGCTAAAAGGACGTTGTCATTGATCAAGCATCTTTTAACGAACCCAATCTGAGAGGAAGAGAGGATATGCTCCAGAAAAGGTGCTTGACGAGGGGTTAGCACCTTAGAGATAACCTTGTTAGAAAAATTACACAAGTTGATTAGACGAAAATCAATGCATGAGCGAGGATTTTCGTATTTGGGGATAAGGACTAAATTGGTGAGGGTCCATCCCTTAGGGAGAGCTCAATCAGAGAAGAAAAGCTGAATTGCAAAACAAAAATCCACCTGAATGATTAGCCAAACACTTCTATAAACCACGGCTTTGAATCCATTAGGACCACAAGCATTGTCCTTGCTGAGAGCAAAGACATAATCATGGATTTCCTCTGAGGAAGGTGGAGCGGCAAGGACGACGTTGTCAGACGGTAAGACCAACCTGAGGATAAAAGTTAAAAGGGACAAATCAGAGACGGCCATAGAAGGAGCACCCAAAAAAGAATGGAAGCAAGACAAGATAGTCTCTTTAACCTCCTCCGGAGTGGAGGCCAAAGAGAGATCAGAGCGCTGAATTCGATGAACCTAGAGAATATTATTCTTCTTACAAATAGAAGAATGGAAGAATCTGGAGTTCGTATCTCCTTAGACGGTCTACTTGATCATTTCCTTTTAGTGAAGGAAGTCATTCTCAATACGGAGCTCCGAAGAGAAGACCAGTTGGGCAAGTGCCCACGCTTCCTTACTAGCAGGAGTAGGGTCCTCATAAAAACATTATTTTAATGAAATATTAGTCTCTTCGGTCGCCCTAACACGGTCGAAGGTATTCTTGAAAACCTGCACGTTCCAATCCTTAAGGCAAGCCTTGAGACACTTCAGCTTAATAGAGAAGACAACAAAAGGAGAACCAAGGAACAGAGAGTTCCAAGAATCTTCCACAGCTTGATGGAATGTGTAGTTAGATCTCCACATACTCTAGAAGTGAAAAGAAGAAGGACCAGAAAAGGTGAAGGAAGAGCAATGTAGAATCATCGGAGCATGATTCGAGAAAGTATGGTGCATATGAGATACAAAAAAAGAGAAAGGAAGGTTGAACCAACTTTCGAAAAAGAACACTCTACTAAGTCTAGAGAGAATCCGGTTAGGCCCTTCCTAGTTATTACTTCAAGTAAAATCCGAACTAACAAAGGAAATCTCCGAGAGACCAAAGCTGGCGATGAAAGAGTTGACGTCTGCAACCGTCGCCCGGTTAATAGCGGAGCCACCCTACTTATCGACCTGGCAGGCGACCACATCAAAATCCAGATAGGTTAGAGAAAGGATATCAAACCAAATGTCCAAACACTCTATCCGATCACACTTAGCATAAACCATGGGAAAAAATGAAGAGGAGAAATAAGAAGAAGAACAAGCCATAGAGAGAAGCTGGACATAGTCAAAAACAGGATGGACCACGACGTATTTGGACCAAAGGATCCAAATCTTGTCAGAGACATTAGCTAAGGCACCACCAAAGCCAAGGTAGAGAACATACTTCCTAACCTCCTCCGGCCCCATGAATGGCTCTAGAAGCGCCACCAGACAAACCGCGTGCTTCCTAATGATACGTTTGAGCCTAGCCATAGACACATCGTCACCAATACCATGAACATTCCAAAATAAGAAATTCGCCATCCAATAGAGAGAAGAAAATGACAAACGCAGAATAAAAACCACAGAAGAAAGAGAAGACAAGTGAAAAAAAATAGATAAGATAAAGCTTTTGTCGAGTAGATCGAATGATCTCCTCGGACGCCGCTATAGAGCGAGTGCGAATGGTGCGAGGAGTGCGAGGAGAGATCGCGGTCTATAATGCATAGACCAGAGAGGGAGGGAATAAGACCGAACTAATGCCTCTCTAGTCTCGGGTATGTCTAGAGATACCCCGTAAATCTGAACAAGGACAGATGGAGACTGTGAACCGGTCCAAGACAGACAGGAATTCTCAGTAAGGCGAGATAGTCGATCGTTAATGATCGCTATCTCATCCTTACTAATAAGGAGAAGATAAAAAGAGGCAGAAAACAAGGTACAAACAAAAGAAGTGGATGGATACACTGGGATAACTGAAATGCTAAGGGACGGGAGCAATGCAATGTCACTCAAAGGACGCAACACTAGCTCCTATGTGCTCTTTACCAATGCTGAGCTGTCATCGGATTGGCAACCCCACATAATAGGTAAAGACCAATAACTGAGGCATCGAATGATGACAAATGGAGATCCCATCATAGAGAGACAATCTCCTGGGTAGGCCATATAGTGGCCTAGAATACAAACCACTATACATCTACAACTAGGAGACCGTTCATCCCTAGCTGACAACACCCTGTAAAGCCGCCTAAAAAGCCAGAAAAGGCCGGAAAGCCAAAACCACAAAACCGGAATCGCCAATGACACAGAGAAGACCTCGTTGCGACTCAACAAAGCAACCATCCAGTGTCTATAAAAACCACCTCCGATAAGTCCAAACCAAAGATGAACCAAAACTTGAACATGCTGAATTCTAATAAGGAAAACGAAAGTCGGCGGAATCGACAAGAAGCCAAAAGAACCAAGTGGCCAAACCAATTCACAATTATGGTCTCTAAATGGTCAAAACTAAGAAACAAAGCCCTAATGGGCTGCCACATAAAACAAGGAGGAGAAACAGAACATAAAAGGTCAATAGGGTCGACCACATAGTGATGGACAAAAACAAGAAAATCAGGAATAATACAAAAGTCAGTAAGGGAGACACCATGCAGACAAACATAGCACACAAACTCAAAGCTGGAAACACACACATGACCCATCAGACGTTCATCATCCGATAAGTACATAGTGATAGGGACGACATGCGTACGCATGTCATGGCTCAAGGAAACACACACAAAACTATCCATGGACTAAGAGCATGTGTTAAAATCCTAAGAAAAAGCAACAAAGAAAGAATAAGGAGAAAAGTCCCAAACCTAAGCATACAAACTATAAACCAATCGAGAGACCGAGACCAAGCTACTCGAAACCACAACAGGCACAACCGTTAGTGCCAAATCTACCACTAGTTTGAAGGGTTGCAATCTAGAGATGTCAACATCCGCACACTTCGGAACCTGCACCTCACAAACATTCAACCAATACCCATCCAAACTGTCTCGAGAGGATGATGACCCCGATGTTGATGGGGATGCATCTCTCTCACATCAATAGAGAGATCACCTCCCAAAACAACGAAGGCATTGAAAGGTCAATAGAAGGGGAAGCCTGTTTGCCAATGAATGAGGCTGCCCTTGAGATTGTTGCTATAGTAGTGGGATACGAGAGAGCGGGTGGCGAAGCAGCCTTGTCGGCTCTCTTTAATCATTGAGAAGCCATTGACAACGTTGAGAGTAGACAGCTGCCTACAAACTCTCTTGTTCGGCCACACACTACTATGAACAAACAGTGAGGGAAGCGAAACCGGGGCGAAGCGGGGTAGGGTGATCAACTCCTCGTTACCGACCAAGCCTTCAGACAGTACCCCACATAAATCGAAAAAAAAAACCCCACAACAAATCAGAGAGACTACCAAAAATCCAGGCATTACCGCAATGGACAAGGCTCGGGAGCCTGTAAATCTCAATCGTGGCTCAAAATGGGTGATGAACTCCCCTTTGGCTCGATTGATTTCAAGGCAGCAAAGCATGCCCCTATTTTCTAGCAACAACGGACGAAAACTACTCCCACACGGGGAGAGTTTGGTCACCAGTTCTGTAACATCCCATAATTTTAATGATTTAATAATTAATTTATTGAATGGCAGTTGAACATATCAATTATAATATAATTATAATAGAGCTCTTAACGTCGCGGTAGTTAGAAATATTGAGTTTTGAATTTCAATTGAATATACAAAATTCGCTTTAAGCCGAAATTCTATGAAAAAAGAAGCGTTTGAATCTATTAGATTATATTTTTCTAATGAAAGTGAAAAATGGAGATTTCGTCTTGTAGAGTGTGTTATATCCAAATCAAAATTTCGGAAAGTTACCATGGAATCGTTATAAACCATAACGATTTTATTAAATTATAATAAAATATTTGTTTTGAGTTTGAATAAAATTTTTGAGATGTATTGTTAATTTAATTTATAGAATTTTACTGTAATTTTTAATTTGGAAAATAAACAACTTTTCATTTAACGTATTTTGCACCCTGAATCAGCATTTTTGAGATTTCACAGAATAAGTTATCTTGTATATTTTATTATGTTTTGGAGTCCGAGGCACATTGCTCGTCACAGCAGTATTTTTAATTTTTGTTTGTAGTAACTCGTATGTGGTAGTGTTTGCACGTTACTTCTTGTAAGTACCGTATAAATTAAAAAAATGCATATAATATATTTGCCTTGATTGCCAAGGAATTTCACCACCTTTTTCTTGGTACAAAACGTAACCAAGCCTAAATTTGATTTAAGAACAAATAAATATATATAAAGCCTTCCGCCCTAAGTAAATAAACGCGCAGACTTCTTTTCCCACAGTCTATATTTTGGGACTCTAAACCACCCAAAACCAGCACAGTCTATTTCCTTTTATCTTTGCCTAATCTATGTCCTTCTTTTGCCCTGTTACTTTATGCCGACAGAACTAAAAGCTGACCCTATACCATGGCTACTTATGTTTATGCCTTAATGTTTAAGTCTGCTCCATTATAAATAATGCACGCTGCCTCCTATTTGTTTTTTCAGAAGCTCGAGTTTTAATGGCTTCCATTAATCTTTTAAAAACCTATACTCCACTGTAAATTGTGAAATAAAAACCATTGCACTCCACTTCCCTTTTACTTCAATCTGCTACTGTTTTTGTGGCATGCGTTTTAAAATTATGGAGCTCGAAAATACAACGAGCGGTAGGGTTCAATTTAAGTTGTGCGTGGAGATAAGGTTGAGGATAGAGGAAGCTGGTGGTTATATGGGTGGCACATGCTTGATTGTTGTGGAAATGAGGTTGTAGTGGTGAAGTTTGGAAGGGTTGATGACCAAAGAAGTCGCTACTTGTGCATAACATGGGAAGGAAGGTCGACGTCAGACCAGCCAACCGAAGCGTGGGTTTCAAACGATAGGCATGGTGTGGGGGAGATCGAGAGGAGGGAATGTTTGGCAGCAGTCTCAAGGGTTTTCGGGAAGTAATGGGGAAATAAGAGGTGCAGGAACAAGTAAATGGCCATGCAAGGAGGAAAGAAAATGTACTGGAGCACGGTTGTGTTAACAGGAGAAAAGAAAAGGGGAGCTGAAAGATTTCGAGATGGCCATGGGAAGTAGAAATATACTGGAGGACATGTTATATATGGGGAGGAAAGAGCTACATGAGGTAATGCATATATTTAGATGGGTATGTTGCTAGCGTGATGACATACTGGAGGAGGACAATTCATTTGGAGAAGATGAATTATCAAGTTTGGGCCTGTGGTTTGTTGCTTCATAAACCTAGGTTTGTTTTGGGCGGGCTATATTTGGTAATCCCAATCATCTAGTTATTTAAATTAGAAGTATTAAAATATATATACCAACTTGTAAATATGATATGCAGAATGATGAACAGGGCAAGTATATAGACAACCGTGAGTTTATATGTGTGGAGGGGTGGAAGGAAGTAGTTGATAGTGTGGATTAAATTAGTTTGGGTCATTGTGATTAATAAGGGTAAAGCCACTAAATCTTTATTACGTTTAATTTAATATAAAATAGCGTATTAACTTTAAGATATCATATCTTATGCGTGTATTATCGAAATTCAACAAAACATGATTCGTTAGGATCGTATGGTCGTAGGCTACACAATGGAACTGGTCTGGAGCGATTTGGAGCTCGTCTGAGTTTATGGCGAAATAAAACGCTTGATATGATCAACCAAACGTTAATCGTTATTCAGCGTTCAACGGCTAATGTGAGTAAACTCACTAACTCTATCCATTTTTTTATAATTTTATAAGCGTTATTTAATATTGATAAAAATGATTGAATGTTGTGTGATGGTTGTTTGGATGATTTGCTAATTAATTGGTTGGAATAATATATAAAGTTATATATATAAATTGTTGATTTAATACTGATTCTATTTATTTTATATTTCATATTGATATGAAATTAGTGTTATTTATGTTGATTAATGTCTGTGGATGCAGGAAAACGGGTTGGAGGGATCCAACTGGATTTCTCAACAATTTTATTGTTGTTTTTAATATATTGCATTATATGATGCGACAAATAATCTGGTGTTGGTTATTATATGTTGGAACGTTTAAGCAACATTGACCTGAAATAATTGGTATCTAAATAACGTAAGATATACTCAAATACATTGGAAAAGAAATTGGGGTTTTAAAAAGGAATTTCTATTTTAAAATAGAAATTGAATTTCGATTGGGCTAGATATAATAACTTGTTTAAATTATATAAAATAAGTAGTATGATTTATAAACGATATATATAAATGAAACGGAATAATTATTATTAAATAACTTGGGATGTAAATCAAAGACTAATTTAAAAAGGGAAATGTGTAATCGTTTCAAAAGAAAACGACAAGATAATTTCAATATTTGAAATGAGAATAGAATGGGAATAAATCCGTAAGGATTTATAATTAGAATTCGACCATGTCGAATATTATAAAAATATTTATTTTTATAAATTATATAAAATTAAGAATTTGATGAGATAATTAATATTTGGATTGAAAAACAATTATAATCATCGATATTAAGTTATAACTTATAAACTCAGTTTATGAAATAAAATATGAGGTATGAATTTTTAAAGGAACTAGATAGATGGAATTTTAAATTGTAATGCTATTTGTTATTTAAATCAAGATTTGATTAAATAATATGAAACCAAATTTCTATAGAGGAATAATATTCACGTTTAAAGTGAATAATGGTTTAACAGTAAACAATTTACAAATTGGAATGATTTTGAAAGGAAATTAGCGAGTATCTGAAGTGATAAAATCAAAGGTGAATTAGAAGTTGAGCTGACCTGAAACGGTAAGCTTATTCCGTAGTTCTAAACGTTGATCGAATAGAGTCTGTTCGAATGAGAAATATACATTAAAATTCCATTATTACTTTCCGTTTTTATCATGATTTATTATATATTTATTTATCCTAAATAAAGAATCAAACTATACTTTAAATGTAAATATTATGGAAGCAGGTATTATAACGTTATCACTATAACCAATGTTTTATACAATGTTCGCAGAATCTATATACATGGATTTCAGAAATGTTTTTTTCCAAATAAAACCAGAGATGCTTTTAAAGTACAGAAAATGAAATGATTTTGAAGTTAAGAATAAAGTTAAGGACATTAGAAACTGACTGAAGACTAGTTATGTTGAATGGCTTTCTGAGTATCGATCTGATGTTGAGTTAGGCCTTCGAGGTTGATACCTAAGGAGTTGTTCCCTTACTAATTTATGGTTAGAGACTGATGGATGTGGAAGAATAGTGATACGTGAATAGAAACGGAAATGTTTTCCGATATAATAACATATATTTTCTAAATATAGAAAATAAGAAATTGGGGATATATGGAAACATTTTCCACAAATCTTGAAACGGTAAACGAGTTTTAAGAATATTGGGAAAGAATTTGGGAAATGGGAAATTGGGAAAAGAATAAATTATTGATAAATTAATTAAAGGGGCTCAGTGTTGATTAAGGGTTGACCGATATAATTTCCATTGGAAATAAGATCTTTGTTTGTATGGATGTTTACCTTTGATAGTTAAATAACCGACTATCAAAGTTTTTTAACATTTTTCCGTTGTCAATACAGAGAGATCGGGAACAAATTTAATATCTGAAAACCCCTCTATATGGGCATTAGCACTGCAGATCAAATATAATGAAGACAATTGAAGATGAAGTTAATGCAAGGGATATTGTGGTGATCCTAGGTAGAAATTGCCTAAAATGGATTTATAGAATAGCGCCTTCGGTTTGTCCATTCCCAGGACAACGTATATGGATGAATGTATGACAGAGTATATCTAATAGATCACGTAAGTTGGTCTTTCCAAACGTATTTACGTTGGTGACGGAGGAATTCGTTTCTCTTA
The DNA here is from genome assembly GCA_030737875.1 of Allium sativum. Taxonomy (NCBI): domain Eukaryota; kingdom Viridiplantae; phylum Streptophyta; class Magnoliopsida; order Asparagales; family Amaryllidaceae; genus Allium; species Allium sativum. Next base: position 341,057,676 of record CM060926.1, read on the forward strand.
GCTTTATACCCGTGGTATTTTTGGGGAAATCGATTTGTGATTTGGAAGGTATGACGTTGTGGCGTTCAAAGTAAATGAAGATGATCTGTCAAAGGATACGATATGGCCTCAAGCCTCATCAACCGAGAAATGATAAAAAATGGGCAGGCAGCATGGCTAAGTGGGTCGCACCCAATTAGGGTATATTGTCACCATCCAGAGAATATTTATATCTATTACTTCTTTCATTTCTTTATCTCCCGGGAACAGCTATGTTGGTATACGAACCGTAAGGTGACAATATATTTGGAACATTCAAGTGAAATGAATGGCCGGTCATGTGTGGCTAAGTTACAGATGTTCTTGTTGAACTCCAGTGTGTCCCCTCTAGAGTACACTGATCGAAAGGTGGTTCCATACCTTGTCATAGTTGGAAATTCATTACCCAATAAGAGCCCGCAGTTTCGATTTTATATTATGTATGTGGGATGTGAGATGCAAGCGTTCCACTAGATTGTTATTTACAAGATATTTGCTTCAAGGGCTCGTAACCACGTCTTAATTTTTTTCTAGGACACGGGCTTTAAATATTAAGTTTGCAGGACAAAAACATGGCATGCCTTTTTCTTGTTTAAAAACATCGATCTCTTCAAATTTATCAGGCATCGTGATCACGGTATCTCAAATTTGTTAATATTTTAAAAATCGATCTGCGATCGTTAATTCTTTCAGGTGAGTTGTAACAATTACGTCTTTCTTCATATTTTCTAATTTGACATAAATTTTTTAAATTCTTGCTCCTTAAGAGGCGATTTTTCTATTTTGTTGATATTTTATTTTTTATCACGTGATTTTTATAATTTTGAATTGAATCGTGGATTATAATTTTATCAAGCGATTTTAAATTTTTAATTAAATTCGAAATTGACGTATATGATATCGAAATGTGCTAATTTGTTCTTTAATTTTCTGGACTATGTAGTTCAATCAATGGAAGAGCAAACTCAAAGTTCAAGTATTCCTTTAGTTGAACAGGCTGTTGAAAGTATGGTGTAATTAAATTGAAATTTTCATATGACATGTGAAATGTGCTTTTAATGGTTGCTTATTAGAGAATTAAATTGTAGTTTTTGTATAGTTATGATAATTTTTGTTTCACTAACCAAACAGGAGTTAAAAAGATAACTCGTTTCATCTTTTTTAAATTGTCTTAAAAAAAGATAAGTGGTTATTTGGGCTTCAATGGCAAATAACAATAATTTGTTATAGTTAATTATTAAAAAAATGGTTATATTCTGCAACAGTTCTCTTTTATATATAATTCAAATGATAAATGATTAATAATTATATGTTAAGATAACACAACAATTGTATGTAAAGATAATATAACAATTATATGTAAAGATAACACAACAATTATAATACAATTATCTTTTAAAATCATTTATGTTATTTTAAAATTGTTGTATAATTCTGTACTTCATTCAATATCATAACAGCTGTAAAAAAGATAACTGGTTTTAACTTTTTGTAAAATGTTTTATTTTTTTTTTTAAATTGTATAGTTATTTACTTATTTATGTTTTGAATTCCAGGTCTGATATATCTGTGATGGTTGTATTTGATTTTAATAAGAATTCATTTAGTATTCATCTTGGTTTGTTTGCATCAATTAGTTATGTAAGAAGTAAGGTTTGTGAGGTGTGGAATACTTTTACTCCTTTATGCTTTGATGTGTTATATGTTCGAGAAACTAAAACTACTTACGTTGAGACGGATAGTGATCTACAAGCAATATTGTGCTTGTCATGGTTTAAAAAAAAGGATTTCTTGGTTTTTTATATATGCTTAAAGAATAATTTAAATGATGTTGTTGTTGATAATAGTAAATCTGTCTCAGTAGTTGGTGTTGGATAATCAAGTACTAATTTGATTGAATATAATGACTATTTAGACTCTTCTTATTGCCAAGAAAACAATGTGCATGAATTGTTGAAGAAAAATTCTAATTTAGAATTTTTTACTAGTGTTGGACAAATATTTGATTTGGCTATTGGATTTCGAAGAATTGTTAGTGCCTATTGTTTGAAAAATGGATTTAAAGTACAATATGTTAAGAATTGTTAGGAGCAGGTGACAGTTCGATGTGCTGTAGATGGTTGTTCATTTAGAATTCATGCTTCATGCAAATTTAAGCAAATGGATCAGTTGATTGTTAAAAATATTCAGCTAAGTCATTCATGTGGAGGTGGAATTAGATCAGTTAGTAGTCCATCTATTAACAGTGATCTTATAAAAGCTTTGATTGTTAATCAAATACGTGATGAGCCGAGAAGGAATATAAAGGATATTGTGAAAAGTTTTAGGAGAGATTATGATGTGGATTTAAGTTGCTATTATGCTTATAAGGCTAGGAAATTGGCTATTACTGATATATATGGTGATGAAAAAAATCATATAATGATTTAGTATGGTATTGGAAGGCATTTGAGAAAAATAATCCAAAAAGTTATACAAGTATAGATGTGGATGAAGAGACTAACCAATTTGAGAGAGTATTTGTTTGCTTCGAGGCTTGTATATTTGAATTTAGGTATTGTCGACCTATGATTTTTTTGTGTGCAACTTTTTTAAAAGACCAAAGTTGTGACGATCCCAAAACCCCGTGACACGGTGTTAAGGATAATCATTGGAATATAACACATTAATCATCATTAGCAGATCACAGATAATAGCATAAACATAAAATAGAATAATTTACACACATATGACAGCGGAATCATATAGATATCACCACATCAGAGAGCACAGTGCAGGATACAACTTAGTGCATAATAATACATAATCAGTCACCATCGCCAGAGGCGGAATCATACATAAAGAGTACAAAAAATAAAAATCCATCTACATCGCCAATGGCAGAATCATAATACATATACTAAAATGGCGGAAAGAGTCAAAGTTAGCACGGTGTAGTCAAGCCTCGCCATGAGCCAAAAGTGCACCAGATACCTGTAACTAGGCTGCCCGTGTGAAAATGAGGGCACCCGAGTTTGCAAGGTAAAACAAAATACGAGTCAGTCATGGGACTTGTATGAGAAATCTACTTAACTTATTGACAACAATAATAAGGCAAATCAAAGGACCACGCCACTTTCCCGGAACGGGTTTACTCCAATGAGTGCTAGTGCATGAAATAAAGTAAATGATTAAATCATCGCAATGCTTTTTATAAAATGAAGCCATTATAAGACTCAGGTCCCATCACACAATGCAACGCAAGCCGCAGGATAGAGTTTTACCTTATAATGGCCAAAAATGCTTCATACGAATAAAACAAAAGTGTTTGATATTATTACTAGTGCATATCTGTTTCAAAAGCGATTTCAATCATAAATATCAATCATATGCGGCATAAATGACCCATACCACTATGTCGCCGTACTAGTAATACAATCACATCCGAAATTTCGTATTGGAAATTGGATTCCTTCATGAGTCGAGGCAATGGGCAAGCTCCTCTCCGATTCGAGACACTCTAGCAAATGTCTCAGGACCTCACTATGATCCCTGGATCTTCAGGGTCGGTCCTCTCTTACTTTTGAGGATTGGCAATTCCTGAGCACACGTTTCCCGGTCCTTACTGACCTATAATCGAGGCACCTCATATTCTAACAACCACACAGGTGAAAAGTATATATAATGTCAGGGCTGGTAGGTCACTGACACCACCTTAGCTAGAAAGAAACGTCGTGCTCTCCCTGCAGTCACTATCCTGTTTTTGACTCATACCGAGGTGTGAGGCTCGCGAATCCACGTTATACACAAAGCTACGTCACACAGACCATGCTTTGATCATCAACCACAAGACTTTGCTTTGCAACAGAAGCCTTGATCATATGCCACTTAGGCGTGCCACACAGGCAATCCACTCCATGCGACTGATTTCTATCAATACATAACCTCTGAGCTCGTACGTCTCAGAGAAGGGCATTAAGCAAGAGAATAAATTCTCCGCCGCCAAACAGATATATATTTAACAGAGATCAATCAGCACAAAACAAAATCCAATGTCAGACACACAGTCCATTTACAAGTTCGTTCTGGGTTTGAACGAAACCAGAGGCACCAATTTCCTCGCATATCCGCACAATCAACAATATGTCTGGACGGCTACTACTTCAGCTCCTTCAAGGTAGCTACTCCGATCATGAGCATCAGTAGCGCCCATCCATCCAATGTGAAGATCATCGGTCTTCAACCATCTTCGACTCTTCGATTTCTCAACGTCGATCGATTATTTGAAATGAGAATGAACTCGGCCTTTTCAAATAACCCACGTATATTTAGATTTTCAAATCAATTTATCACATGGTTGGACTATTCAACATTCACATTTCAGTTCTTTAGTTATAATTTTCATGTTAAATACATTCAACCATCACATATCAAGCAAACACAACAAAATTGGTTTATTTCCACTCTATATCGTCTATAGTATTTTATAACGATATATCACCATTTTTATTTATTTAAAACGGCCATATTTAATTAAACGACGTTTCAGGTCATGCCGATGCACTGGCGCTGTTTTTCACTAAATTTGTTTTACACATATATGAAAATCTAACCGTTGGATCTTCACAAATTTTATATCATTAGAAAGATCATTTCAAAACGAACCCAACGGTTTCTGTTTCGGGAAAATCGGACGGTCGGATCTTCCACACTAGTCATTTGAAGTTACGATTTCAAATTACGAACTGCAGCGTCGTTATTCGATTTAATTATATATATATATATATAATCGTTTCTGGCGCTGTTTTTCTTCAGATTTGAATTAAACATTCCAGACAATCCAACCGTCGGATTTTTACAAAGTTGGTGCCGTTGGAAAGATATTTCCAAGGCGAACCTAACGGTTGCGGTTTCAGGAAAATCCAATAGTCGGATTTCCCGCACTAGTCGTTTGAAATCACGGTTTCAAAACACGAACTACACGGCCATGTTTCGTTTTAATTTTATTTATAATTATATAAATATAGTTCATTCAAAAATTCCTATATCGTTTTCACTTCAAATATTTCACTAACGCCTTTAAATTTTGGAAAATTTCGCCATAACCTCCTTTGTATGGGAGGGGCTGGGAAAATTCCCAAATAGCCACATGGGCGTCTTATCTCAAAAAGAAAAAGAAAAAGCCAAGCGGCTAGCCAACAGGCACATAAAATCATCACCCAAACAAAACCGTAAACGTGTACCTATTTGTCGGGCACAAAATTTTATTCCTCTTCTCTAGCCTCTTTGCTATAACCTGTTCAATAAATATGCATGTACATATATACAATTCTTATCACTTCTCATTTTCCATTCAACTTCATATTTAATTCACTTCGGTTTAAAAACACCATTCATTCTAATGTTGCATGCATAAGCAAAAATCATATCATTAGCTAATTAATGAATATTTCAACTCATGCATATTTATTTGAACAAGTGGTCCTTTTAACACTTTATAATTTCAATAAAAATCTAGTTTTTATTGTTCGATCTTTTTATTCAACACATGAACTTTCCCAATACACACACTTCTCAACACATGAGCATCTCCACACATGGATAATTTATATATGTTGTTCATATAAGAAAGATGAATTTTTATTGTTGAAACTATTTATATATAAGGCGAATATTTTACATACTTCATATATATTATAAAAATGTGATTTTTATTGTTTAAACACTTCATTCATTCACACATGAATTTAATTTTCACACATCACTTCTCAACACATGATCATTTCCACACATGGATATAGTTTCAACACATGACTTTAATTTCAATGCATGAAGATAATTTCAACATATGAAAATAATTCTTACATATGAATATTATTCAAAATTTCGGCAGCATAACGGTAGGGTAGTTAAAACCGACACCGTCCCTAGTACGGCTCCTCGCTCTACCTTAAAACCTCGCGGTTTTTGACAATGGGGATTCATGCATCTAATTCGCACGTAGGCGGCATTTTTTATTTTTATTTCCACAATTATTTCCAATTCATTTCAATCACCAATGGGTATTTTTCAACTACAACCAATCAATATCAACCACAAACAATTATTCAACCATTCGCATTTTTCATCCAATATTTCACACCAATACACAACAATAAATATCGTCCATGGTTTGTGGACAAGGGGAGTATATATATATATATATATATATATATATATATATATATAATTGCTATATTTCACTTGCATTTCAACACATATATCAATTATTCTATGCATATATAATTCATACTTCGCTCATATAGCTTACACAACGCATGTACATGAGGTATACAACACGTGTGTAATTTATATTTCGCTTATATAATTTATACACGACATTTTCCATTTAAATTCATTTAATTTAGATTTCTCACATTGGTTTTTGGAGTGCTAAAAATCGTAGATGACTCAGAAAAATCCACGGTCTCTTCTATGTGGTAGAGAGCTTCCTTGCGGTCCCGATGTTTCCTGTTTCATCGAATTTCGTCAACACACCATAAAGATATGATTTTTCGAAGTTCAAACATAAAAAAGGACTCACCTTTCACGATGGTTCAAAACTAGGGTTGCAGTTTTCGCGAGAACCGAGGCACGACAGGATGATCAGAGGGTACAATGTGGAAGAGGGAGGAAAGAGGAGTCGATCGGTGGTGGTCGGAGGTGGTTCGGTGGTTTCTGGCGATCGGGGCTGCGCTGGGAAGTGTCGAAGTTCGTGGCCGTGGATCTCATCGATGCGGTGATGGGAAGTGTCGAGGTGGGGTCGGATTTGAAGAGGGGAGGCACATCGACGGAGGTAGGTGGCGGAGGCTGGAGATGGCCGAGGCGGCGACGATTAGCCTGGGAAGGATCGAAAACGTGGATCGTCGGTCGAGAGAGAGGCGGCTAGGTTTTCTGATGTTTTTTTAATTTTTAAAATAATGAATGGCTAATTTTGATTGGCCCATGGTTTTAATAAATTTTTAAATAGTGTTTCTCCACACGGACACCAATTCAAGCCCAACGACTGTCGTCCCTAGCTAATTACCCCCATCACGACACAATGGGATATGTTTCGTTGGCCAATTCGACTGTTACAATCAGTTATTCTTCAAATTAAAATATAAAACATTTAATTTTAACTTTAAACGTACATTTCAATTTGCCAGGGCCACAAACTGATTCGAAAAATTTCAGAAAAATAAATCTAGCTATGTTTTGACACTACGGTCCCAACAAAACTAGTTCCGTCGAATTCTGAGATCGTTTGAAAAATGACCATTTTCTGGTCGATCCAATTTAACAGAAATTGACCAAACACATTTTTTTTTGCCACGCTCACATACTAGCTTCAAAAATTATGAAATTTGAAACCTAGCAATAGTTTGACATCCCGGACCCAACAAAAGTGGTTTCGTCGAATTCCGAGGTCGTTTGCAAAATATCTATTTTCCAGGGTTATATATTATATATAGCGACCTTTCTGAAAATTCATTCGGCCATAACTTTTGATTCCCGCTATGAAACTTCGATTTTTCGGGTTCGTTAGAAAGGTACTGATAAACAGATTTAAATATTTTTGGTTTCACTAAAATCCGTTATATTTTCCACCCAGCACAGTCAGTCAAAGTTTGAATTCAAATTTTCAAACTGACTCACTATTTCTACTTCACCATTTTATTGAAATATTCTATTTCAATTGTTCAAATTCCTTTGAAATGACCAATTTAAAGATTTTAAATTGGCTCGTATTTTCCGGGTTGTTACAAAAGTGGTATTTTGATGGCTGCTACTGCTAAAAATGGGAATCAAGGTGCTTAATGTTATTAATTATTTTCTTATTTAGTACATAATTAGATATTGATAAACAAGTTACTGTATTATAGTTTTAAGAAAATAGGAACTTATAATTTAATAGGAGAAAAAGATAAAACAATATATCTTTTTTATGCAGTTCATTAATTTTATCATGTTCTATAATATAACTGAAAATTATAATTCGTATTGTTGGAAAATGTTATTTATAATAATTGTTGGTGTTGCTATTTTATGTTTCAGGTTTTTTTTCCATTGGCAATGACTCTTGTGCCTAAAGAAAACGAAGAGTGTTGGAGTTGGCTTTTGACCCACTTAAGAAATGCTCTTAGGTTTGCTAAACCATTGACTTGTTTAAGTGATAGACATTGGGTTTGTTGTTGAGTATTCCTAAAAATTTTCCAAATAGCCATCATTCTAATTGTATACATCATATGCAAAGTAATATTGCTAGTATTGTTAAAAGTGAGAGGGGTGCTTGGGTAGGTCATTTGCTAGAACAACGTGCTTTAGCTTCTCATGAATTTGAAAAGGCTATGGCTAAATTTAAAGAAATTGGGGATTTAAGAGCTATTGAATATTTGAATGATAAGTCATATGATCATTGGGCTGATTTATTTTTTCCTGGGAAAAGATATGATGAAAATAAATCTAATGTAGCAGAGAGTTTCAATTCATGGATCTTGGATGAAAGAAGTCTGCCTGTAATTGCATGTCTTGCTGGTATTCGGATTAAGCTTATGTTGCAAATGTCCAATCGAAGAGAAGAGGCAGCTAACTGGAATAGTGTTCTTTGTCCAAAAATGGAAGTTTGTTTATTGAAATTGAAGGAGGAAGGGTTTGGGTGGAGTGTTACTAAATCATCTAGGTATGTGTTTTTTCTTTTTGGATTATGATGTAAACAGGTAAAAATGATTTTTATTTTAGTGCAAAATTTTTCTGAAAAAGATATGTGCATTTATCTTTTTATATTTTGCTCATTAAGTTTGTGAAAAAGTTGAATGAGAAATATGTGACAATAGGATAATTTTTGTATTATTTAACTTTATACTATAAATTTTAGGATTTATTTATTTGTAGTGTGATATTATGTAATTCATGAAAGAAATGCTTATTATAGATTTTAGGATATTAAACATATTATATTGGATTAGCTTTTAATGTGGGAAAAAAATTTGGTTTGTTAATGTAATAATGTTATTTATTTAAATATGCTTTATTTTGAATTTTGCAGATTTATTTTTGAAGTTCATTCTCCAACATCGCATAAAATAGATCTTAAAAATTGCATTTGCAGCTGCAACCAATGGAAAGTGAAGGGTTTTCCTTGTGCCCATGCTTTGAAGTGTATATATTTGTCTAAAAATTATGTTTATGATTACATTGACCTTTGCTTCTCTGCTGAGTATTATCGAGCTACTTATTCACATGCAATAAAACCAATTCCAACTTTTGATAAAGAAGCAATTGAAGATGAAGAATCATGTACTGTTCTTCCTCCTAAAGTTGTTCATGGAGCTGGGCCTAGAGTGAATAGAATTGAAGGTGTTGATTTTCATGCTAAACAAAACAAATGTGGAAAGTGTAAAAAACTAGGACATAATAGAAGAAGTTGTTCTTTGAATGATTGAATTGTTGTTTTAAATTGAGTGTATTTGACTGATTATTATAAATTTAGTGTTATAGTCGAATAATATGGTAAAATGAAATTTTGGTTATATGGATGTGATGAATTTTTATTTTTATGAGTGATTAATATTAAGAACTGATTGAAATTCTGCAAGTTTACGTTTATGCTTTGTTATATGTTGTGCTTTAGGTGATTAAAAAGATATTCAATTTTATCTTTTTATTTTATATTATGCAACTTGTAGTTTTGTTGAATGATTATTTGGCTTTCTGAAATTTTTGCTGTGTTATGTTGAATGTTTATTTCATTATTTTGTTCTTTCATCATCAAATGTTTGAAAAGATAATTGCATTTATATTTTCATGTAAAGGCAATATTTTATGTTTGTTGTATGTACTAATTTAATAGGTTCATGTTGTTTGAGCATGTGTGTCCTATAAGGTATTTTGTTTCAATATATTAGTAAATAATTGCACAATGATTTCACTGTTAAATTATTATATTATGTGGTTTACGGGATGAAAAAGATAAATGTTTTATCTTTTTTAATTTTTATTTTGCTATTAACAGTAATGAATTAATAATTGAAATGATTACAATTGTGATATCAGTTAATTAAACACAGTAACAGAATCCACCAATTAATCATACACACTAACAAAATCGAGCAATTAGACATGCACACTAACAAAAAGTGGGATATTAATGAAAAGATAAATGTATTTATCTTTTTGTTAAAATACGTTTGTTATCTCAATTATTTTTTATGAAATTTCATAAAGATCGTATATTAGCATTAACGTAAATAACATAGATAAATCTAAATACATACATATAAAATTACTGTTTTAATTCTTTAACCAACAAATAAAAGCAAATGACTTTTAAACCAAAAGATAAAAGCATTTATCTTTTGATTTATAACAATGTAGACAGAACAATACATCAATAGTTTGTAACTAAACTCCGAACTCAGATATAATCCATAACTCCTACGATCAAATCAGTATCAGCTATTACAAATTAAACACCAAATCTAATATCTAATTGTTAACATCAGCATTTACAAATTAGAGACATCATTCATGATCAATTGCGTTTTAAATGTTTGACCTAGAGCTGCAAAAATCCTCAATATTCCAACAGTATGGTTCGTCAGTAAGTATTTGGGCAGCTATATTTGCTCTGAATGCATCTACTTGTTCTACACTGATTTTTGACGAAGTTTGCATTCCTTGAGTTATTTTTTGGATGAACACCATTACAAATATACCACAGTCGTTCTTGCATTCCTTGTAATTAGTATTATAACAATGCAAACAAGCAGTACTTTATACAAAAACATTTTGTAGCCTAGTGTCAGGAAAAGATAAAAACATTTATCTTTCCCAGAAAATCTAGTTACCATTACCGTGTAATCCTTCCATAAAGTTTTAGATCATTTGTGAAATGGTTGAAAACATGTTATCTTAATTAACACATGTAAACATAACTTAGTTCATGTCAAATTATTTTTTAGGCCAATTTTCACGAAAAGATAAAACCATTTATCTCTTGCAGAACTCAATGCTATTATTTACTCATAATGGTCAAATTTCTTCCTAATTATATAACATACTACGTACATGCTTACTAGGTGAAACAACTCGAACATCCCCGTGAAGGAAAGCACGGATAGAGATGAGAACAACACACATCGGAACGCAAACAGAAGAACATTTCATTGTTTATTACAACAATTCCATCAGAATACAAGAATATACAGAGTATGAATGAATTTAATACATTTCACAAATATCAGAGATCTAAATTACATTTAAATACATAGCAGCGGAAAAATAATACAACACACAAATGAAGGCGATATACGGATACAGAGCTTTCCAAACATCGTTCCAGCTGTAAATCAGGATCCTGTGAATATAAATCTGCAAAACCAAAACTACTAGCTGCCCGTGTCGAAAATAAGGGCACCCAGAGTTTAGGTTAAAAATATAAACTCCAAGTCAGTCATGTGACTGGTGTGAGAACTAAAACAGTTATTTAAACTTTACTTTAAAAGAGAGCAATTCAAGGGACCACGCCTATAACACGGAACGGGTTTCCTCCCAAGAATACTAGTGCATATAACAAAACAGCGCAATGCTTTTTAGAAAAATGGAGCTATTATAAGACTCAGGTCCCATCACACAATGCAACGCAAGCCGGAGGATAGGGTTTTCCCTTATAGTAGCTAAACATGCTTGGTACGTTTAAATCAAATCATTTGATACTATTATAAGTGTATAGTGTCAAATCAATTTCTATCATAAATATCAATCCTAGGCGGCATGGGTACCATCTATCATGTCGCCATACTAGGCTCTACAAATAAAACCGCAAGTCACGTATTGGAAATTGGATTTCCATCATGAGTCGAGGCAAGGGGAAAGCTCCTCTCCGATTCGAGACACTCCAGCAAATGCCTCAGGACCACACACAGCGATCCCTTGGAACCTCCAAGGCCGGTCCTCTCTTACTTTTGAGGATTGGCAATTCCTGAACACACGTTTCCCGGTCCTATAAGACCTATATCTGAGGCGCCTCGCATTCCAACAACCACACAGGTGAAAAGTATATAAATGTCAGCCAGTTTAAGCACTGACACCACCACTAGCTAGAAAGAAACGTCGTGCACTCCTTGGGTCCTTATCCCGTTTTTGACTCATACCGAGGTGTGAGGCTCACGAATTCACGCTATACACAAAGCTATGCCACACTGGCTGTGCTTCGATCATCTACCACAAGACTTTGCTTTTCAACAGAAGCCTTGATCATCTGCCACTTAGGCATGCCACACAGGCAATTCACTCCATGCGACTGATGTCCATCGTTATACAACCTCTGAGCTCGTACGTCTCAGAGAAGGGCGTTAATCAAGAGAATAAATTCTCCGCCGCCAAACAGAGGTATATTTAATGGAGATCAATCAACAAAGAATAAAATCCAACGTCAGACACACAGTCCATTTACAAGTTCATTCTGGGTCTGAACGAAACCGGAGGCACTTTCCTTGCATATCCATCAATCTACAAGTACGTCTGGACGATCACCAACTGATTCCCTCATCTTGGGTGTACAGACCAATCAAGATCATCAGTAATCACCCAAACGATGTGAAGACTTCCAGTCTTCAACCACCATCTTCATATTCGACTTATCGTCAAATCGTTTATTCAGAATGGGTATAACTCGGCCTTTTCGAATAACCCGCGTATATAATAAACAAATGTTACACAAACACAACATACACTTCATTCCAATTATGAATATTCTTTTATTCTGATATTCACATTCTTAGGGAAGGGTTCCCATTAATTTTATCAAAGATAAATTCTTCTAAAATTATTTTTTAATCTTTCTTTGGATATCATTTCAAACCATATTATGGTTTTCCAAACTAGTCGGGATTAGCGAACCACACCGAAGTAATTATTTATTTTATTTCCCAATCCCAACCTATTTATCCCATGGAGCAAAACTGGTAATACTCCATATCTAACACCACAGTGCTATCGGTAAAGTTAATTACCACTTCACGTTCAAATCTAATTAAAGATTTAACTATCGCTTTGGAGCAAAACTGGTAATACTCCATTCTCGATCATTTCAATCTAATTAAAGATTCATTAAAACTCCACTTAGTTTTAATCTTCCCAAAAATCAATATCCTGTCTTTAACTGGTTAAAGAACCAATGTCATCTAAAACACGATTCACGATAAACCCAAAATCACATTCCATTGTTAATTGGGTTAAAGAACAGGTGTTATTCAAAACACCGCTCACAATAAACCCAAAAACCAATTTAAATTCAATTTCAATTAAATACAAAATTAACTGGACAATTTCACTAAATCTTAATTAAAAGATTTATTCTTTTCTACACTGGGTTCAAGAACAGTGTTATTTAAGACACCTTTCACGAGAACACAAAATCCCATTTGATATTAAATACAAGGCTCTGAATAGAAAATTTATCGGCTTATATTCAATATCAAATTCTGAAACCAACAAATATCGTATTGGAAATAAAAATATAAATATATCTTTCAAATTCCCACAACCATATCTGTATAATCACGAAATCCAACATCGAAATATTCCAAAGATAATTTCGATTCAAATCCATTCCAATTCCTATATTGGAAATTCTGATTATTTTAAAACCATTTCGAATCTAGTTCAAAACTAGTTCATTTCGATAAAAATATATTTTTATCCTTGCAAATGTGGAATTTTTCATCCCAGTTCTTTCCAATTCATATATTATGATTTTACACAAATTATAGATATTTTTAATAATTTTATCAAGGCTCGTACAGTCGATTTCCAATAACGGTCGTCGAACTGCACTTACAGCGACCTTTTCCCAATTTGTTCTGGACATAATTCCAAATCTAACCATTAGATTTCAAATTTCTGATATTCATTGGAAAGCTCTTTTCGATACGAACCCAATGGTTACGGTTTTAGGAGAATCCGACAGTCGGATCTCCCGTAACGTCAATTCGAAGTCAATGGTCGAAATTCGCGAACTGCCGCGGCGCGGCGCGTTCTATTCAGTCTATTTAATATATATATATATATATATATATATATATATATATATATTTCGTCGATTTTAATTCAAAACGTATTTTATAAATTGTTTTAAATTCGTTTTCGAAACGATTTCAACTTCATATTCAATTTCAAATCCAAATTGAATATTCCACATCATTGATATACAAATGATAATATTTTCAAAACGTTATATTTTGAAATCACTTCCTTTTCTATAATCATTTATAAAAACGAATATAATCGATATAAATATCGTTCGCGTCAAAATGTCGCATCTCTAATCAACATGGCTTTATATATTTCAATAACTTCGTTATTCTATTCAACAAATGAATATTTATTCTATTCAACACATGAATCTATATTTCTTCTCTCAACACATGAATATTCTCAACACATGAGCATCGTCAACACTTGACTATTTTTATTGTTTAATATATTTTGTAAAATTATGATAAAGATGTAAATTTTATTGTTTAAAATATTTTATTCAACACGTGAATAATTTCAACACATGAATATATATATTTTATTCAACACATGAATATATATTTTATTCAACACATGAATATTCTTTATTTTCCCAATTGGAATAAGGCCTAATCAATTACCATATAATGTTAATTATATGGATTCCATACAACACATGTATATAATAGCAATGATAAATAATACCCATCATCCAAAGTGCACCAAACAACAACATAAGCATTAAATATTAATATTTAACGCTTACACGGCCTGTCAATCAAACGATCGACATATCACTAAACAATTGGGATTAGTGTATGCCGAATATCATCCTAACACCTGTGTGGGGTTTCAAATCAACAAACACATTTTTTTTATTCACACACACGTTAAAAATAATATTTTTAACGATCAAATATTTTTAACTATATAAATATTTTATTTCATTTCACATCACACAACCAATTTTTCACCACAGCAAACAATCAAACATACAAGCCCTCCATGGTCTGTGGACGACGGGTGTCGGGTGCTACTAAACACCGTCTGCATCCTAGTATATATTTTAAACTAGAAATTTAAATTAAAGGTGAGGAGTTCTCACCGACTAGCTAAACCAATATACCGCGACTCTTCATATGCAGAAATCTTCGTCGCGCTCGCCTTTTGTCACTATCGTCGTCCGTAGCCACTACATATATAAAAATCTCATTTTTATATTGATGCTATATATATATAAAAATTCTATTTTTTTACCGGTATTATATAGATAAAAATTCTATTTTTACACCGCTATTATATAGATAAAAATTCTATTTTTATAACGGTGTTCATATAATAAAGATCATATTTTTATCACGCTAACTTCATAATAAAAATTATATTTTTATCACTTCATTTCAATAAATAAAAATCATATTTTTATTTCTACTTCATATGCATTTACAACGCTTCTTTCTCTATAAAAATTATATTTTATAATTTCTACCATATTAAAATCATATCTTTATTATTTCTACTATATAAAAATCGCATCTTTATTATTTCTACCATATACAAATCGCGTCTTTATTATTTCTACCATATACAAATCGCATCTTTATTATTTCTACCATATAAAAATCGCATCTTTATTATTTCTACTTCTTATATAAAGATCGAATTTTTACTATCTATATAATATAAAAAACGTATTTTTATTCTTTCTATTATATAAAAATCGAATTTTTATATGGTTATCCTATATAAATAAAGATCATATCTTCATATAAATAAAAATCATAATTTTTTACTTTACTGCTATATAAATAAAAATATCGCCTTTTCCAAATTAAAAATCTCATCTTTCTACTTATAAAAATCTTAACTTTCTTCATATAAAAATCTGAACTTTTCCATTTGATCAACTATATAAAAATCACATTTTTATTTTTCAAATAAAAATCTTATTTTGAAACAAAGAAAAATCTAATCTTTTCCTAATTTTATATATAAACAAAGTATTACTTTATATATAAATAAATTTTCAATGGTTTAAAATAAATAAATAAAATTGGATTTAAAAGAAAATAAATAATAAATGGATAGGAGGGCTTACTGTTTTTTTTCAGCGAGGGGGGGGGGGTCTTGGCGTTGGCGCTGCTGCAGGGGGGTGCGGCTAGGCGGCGCTAGGCTGTGGTGGTGGAAGGGGACAAGGCGGTGTAGTGGTATGGGTTAAAAGGGGCACGGTTTTGGGTTTTTCAGAGGGGGAACGGAGAGAAGGGAGGAGGAGTAAGAGGCGCGGTGGGAGGAGATAGAGGGGGACGATGTAAGGTGGGTGGCACGATGTAGTGAAGGGGGCAGCGGTTTGGGGGAGGTGCGGTGGTTCATTCGAGAGGAGGGGAGATGGAGGAAGGAGAGGCGGAGGGGGGGCGCCTCGCGCCGGCGGTGGCGGCGCGATGATGGGAGGAGCGCGGCTCCTCCCTCTTCCTCTTTTTTTCTATTTTATTTAATTAAAATGGATTGAACGGGGGAGGGTCCTGAGAGGAAGTAAGGGGTAGAGGAGAGAGAGTTTTTTTATTTAATTATTAATTTCAAAAAAGTACTTTTTATTCTGACCTCGAAACGAGACCCACCGCCTGTCGTCCATTGCTAATTACGCCCATTCCGAACACAATAGTATAGGTATCACATGCTGATTCAATCGTTTTGATCAGTTTTCTTCAAAATCAAAATATAACTCTATATATTGAATTTGAACGCACATTTCAATTTACTGGGGTCACATACGGACTCTACAAATTCCTGAAAAATATTTTCTAGCTTCGTATTGACGATACGGTCCTAACAAAACTGATTTCGTCAAATTCTGAGACCGTTTGAAAAATGGTCATTTTCCAGTCGATTAAAATCAACTGAAACTGGTCAAACGCGTTTTCCTTTTCCACACTCACATATTGATTCGAAAAATTACGAATTTTGGAATCTAGCAATAATTTGACATCGTGGATCCAACAAAAGTGGTTTCGTCGAAAACCGAGGTCATTTGCAAAATTTCCATTTTTAAGGGCCAGAATTCCATAGCGACTATTCTGAATTTTCAACTGGACATAACTTTTGATTCCCGCTATGAAATTTCAATTTTTCAGATTCGTTGGAAACATATTCTCAATTAGATTCAAATATTTTTGGTTTCGCTAAAATCCGGTTTATTTTGAATCTTGTACATTCATTTGTACTTTGAAATCGAATTTTCGAACTACCGCGCCATTTTCAATTCCTTTTATAATTTAAAATAAATATTTATATTCTAATGACGATTCAAATAAATATATACTTCTATTTCTGTTAAAGATAAATTTCTCGTCGTTATTATTTAAAATAATTCATTTTACATATTCAAAATTCATCAAAATTGTCAAAATAAATTTTTTAAATTGGGTCAGAATTTCCGGGTTGTTACACTAGGAATTATTCATGGTCAAATTTGTTCAACTTATATAACATAATACATGTTTGATTACTACGAAATTTTAATTGTCAAATTGAATGGCTAAAAAATACCAGGTATTTTGTTGAGCACAGTCAACATTATTTATCACTGATTTTTTTTTCCAGAATGGTTTTCTGTGTTTCATCTGGTAAGTCTTTATTTATGGTGTTGACTGCTGATTTCTGCAATAATTGAAAGAAATTTATAATAAATATAAACACATTATCTTTTTACTTTTTTTTATTTGCATTTACCACATTCATGCCAAATTTTGCATGACCGCTTCTCCTAGTTTTTGATCTTATTGTTAAGTGCAGATAGTCATAGTGATTCCAGGTGCAATCTCCAACAACTAGTTCTAGCAAGCTCCAATGTTCATTTCCATGTATGGGGAACAATATGTTGCAACATAATGGATTTAAAAGTGTTTCTTTCATGAATGGAATGAACATTGTTTTTTGATTTTTTCCATGTTTCCATCAGTTGCACTTTTCTGTTAAAAGTATGTTTGAGATTTTTCTTGTTAAAAAAATATTAATTTTATAATATACTATGCTTACTGTCATTATTGTGTTCACATAGACAATGTTGTTGCTTTCTTCATGCAGCTTTGTTTTCCGGAACCAGAACCAATCAATGACCTACATTTGAAAAATATTATTAATAAAATGAGAAAATTTATATTTATTGAATGTTTATTTTGTTGTACTTACTTAACTAGAAATATTATGTTGATATAAGAGGTCTTCTATCATACATTTTGATATGGTGATGAAATTTTCATCATCACAACTGAATGCTTCATTGCTATAAAATTAGACGATTGTTAATAACAAAAAAAAGTTTGTGTGAGTATAAAGTTGGTTAATTACTTATTTCCCCCCAAAACTTTAAAAAAAGTTATTACAATTTCTTGTTTTTCTTCACTAAGATGCTGCAGTAGCGGACATTTTTCAACATTTTTTGTTTCTTCTTCTTCCTTTCTTCTTTAGGACTACTTTAATCCCCAACAGTGATTGCTTTTCAGCAGGAATTTCCTTATTAGCTTGTTTTTTGTTTTCATATGTTAAACAATCTTTGGTTTCTAAAATGAAATATTCATTATTTATCAAATCAAAAAAACGGAAAGTTATTAGAGGTATTTATGTGTGTCTACCAACTATTTTTTTATTACCTTTATTATCATTAGTCTTTTCTTTCAAATCTTCTTTTTCCGTGACATCACGAATTTCAAACTTTTGAATCTTCATTTCTAGAATTTGGATTCTTCTTTCAGCTGCAACATGAAAAAATCTTTCTTCCTTTAATTGCTGCCCAAAACTTTTCAACTCAGTAGTCAAAAAGTTGTATTTTGTTTATAGCTCCTTCAAACTCTTTTTCAAACTTTCAGCTTCCATATTGTCATCAAATTTCCTTTTTTTAGACTTCTCGTCTTCATCTTCAACTGGTTTCATTTTTTTTGACAAAAGATCCTTCTCCTCTTTAGTAACATTTGGAAAAAAAATCTACAAGAATTTTTTTTAAAAGAATAGTCAGATCAACTATTCATGACGATTACACAAAAACTGTATTGGGCAAGAAAATTATTAATATATATGTAATTCTTATTTTCAATATTAGCTTTAATCTATAGTCTAAGAGACAATTCATAATATATTTTCTTTTTCTTACTTGAATGTAGTAGTCTATGCAGGAAAGGTACAAATTGCAAAAATATGTTACATAATTCATGCATACAATACCAAGACTTTTATTCGAATTTAGAAAAGATAAATGCACTTATCTTTTCTATATGTTGTTTATACCGTTTGTACACCTTATGTAAGAATTTCAAATCATGATAAAAATGAAAAATATGTTTAATATATATTCGGAAGTAGGATATATAATTACAGTTTAATATGTTATGTATTTATTAATCTGAGAAGATAAACGCATTTATGTTTTCTATATGCTATTTAAATCATTTATATACCCTATGTGAGAATTTCAAAATATGTTAAAAATGATAAATTTGTTTAACATGTAGTAGAAAGTGTGATATATAATTGTAGAATAATAAGTTATTTATTAATTAATATGAAAAGGTAAAAGCATTTATCATTTTAAACTGCTTTATACGGAAACATTTAGTATAATTTTGAATTATATTTGAAACAGTATTATATAGGAACAGAAAATCAGTTGAACGTATTGCAGTATGTAGACAACAAAATTTAGTTGAACAATCGTTTAAATAAACAGTACTATGGTACCATAATTTATAAGAAGAAACTAATGTAAACATTTAACTAAATTATATACAAAACTAAATATTTATAAACAGGATACCTTGTTATCATCAACTTTTGTTAAGTCAATGTTCTTCAGGTTCGATAGAGCCCATTTCCTCATTCTTGGGAGTTTGTCTTCAACGTCTTCTTTTTTAGCAATGATTTGGGTTTTTCACAGAATCAGAACTGCAAGAAAAAGATAAATAGTTTTATATTTCTATAATAAACATAATATTCAGCGTATGTTTATTAACTGAATATAATAAAAACATACCAGCAACATCATAGTGCAACCCGGTGTATTCCTTGGATCAGCATGATATTTCTTAACATTTTCTGTAACATTTTCACAAATTGCTCGTGTCCAAGAGATTGAGTTCATTTTTTTATGATTTAACAATTTACCTAAAAAAAACCATGGCAAATAGCTTCGATTAGTGGGAAAAAGGAATGTTATGATAAGTAGTAATAACAATAACTTTACTAAATTTTTATCTCCTTTTTTTTCTTTTTAATCAATGAATTCAACCTATTTGTCACTGTTTTTTTACTTATTACATTTTCTGCTTTGAAATTGGAACTTAAAAAATCAGAAAAACTTTCCATGGCGAAAGCCTTGTTTGAAGCCGAAATAGGAAATAATTCCTCTCCAGCTAGTGGCATTCCAAATATAAGACTCACTTCTTTGGGAGTTATTTTCAAAAATTTGTCTCCCACTTTAAAAGCATTTTCAGTAGCATCAAAAGAAGCAATTATATCATCTAGATTTGAAGCACATTTTCCTACATCTTTTCTTGATATTGAATCGTTAAGAAAAATTTAAACCGAAATTTAAAAGATGTTTTCTCTATGAAATCTATTGCTTCCTAGGAAAGAATATTTTCCTTTTTAATAACTGACATCACTTTAAAGATTGCATTTAAATTACATCTATATGTGCCAGTGTATTTTTTATTCTCCCTATTTCCTCGGTTTCATATTTATCTACATCATCCAAGTCCGTACTTGTTCTTTCACTTTGGTTACTTGGTTCATCTAAGTCAGTATTTGTTTCCTCACTTTGATTATCTGACTTTATTTTTTCTTTATTAGAATCTCTTTGTATTTCTGTATTTTCTGGTTCATACTGTTCTGACTCAGATTGTTCCTGCATTCATGAAAATCTTATTATTAGTTTAGGATGTTTTAGATATTATCATAGTGTATGAAAACAATACTGAACAGAAATTAAATGCTATATCATCCAAACAATATCATTCATGCATAATAATGTGTACTAAAAGATAATATGATTTATCTTTTTGGCATAGTTTGTAAAGCAGGTTTATAAGGAGTGTAATAATTTGAAATAATCATTAAAACAAGAAAATTGTGTAATATATATCACTTAGTTTCAAATTTGAGTATATATAAACATCTAATTAAATTCAATAATGATAAAGCTAAACATTTTTATCTTTTTCAGCAGTTAAATATTGAAATGATTTTGTCATTTTTTTGTGAGCTTTGAATCTATTTAATTTGGTATGTAATAACTTTAAATACTGAATATAAATAGAAAACTTGTTTAAATTTATCGTTTTTTGTACTGTCTGTTATTAAGATATAGTGTTTGCTATTTATCCAATTCAGTGTGACCCTAGTCACTACAAACAAAATCAAATTGGTATCAATTATTACAATTTTAAGCAACATAATACATATCTGGAAATAGCTAACAAGGATTGATAGAACTGATGCTATAGTTGATTATGAAATTATGGTAATTGATTATGAATTTGTAATGGCTAATGTTTATAATTCTTTGTTAAAAATATAAATGCATTTATCTTACAAAAATGTTACCACTGCTGTGCATAAAAATCAAAACAGATAATTATTGTACACACAATTTAAAGGAAAAATGTTACCACTACTGTGCTTGTAGCTTCTTTAAAAGCAATTTGTTTTCTCCTCGACCTTGTGTTCATTTTTATCCTGGATGAATGTACATAATTATTCAAGTTTTTAAATAAACCAGAACACAAAGCAGAAAAAGAGATATATGAATTTATTTTTTCAGTAAACTAACAACATTGAGTACCCAATTAGTCAAATAATAAGTTCAAAATATTACAAGGAGAAATCAATCAAAAAAATTACATTACATAATAATTGAAAAATCATTTTTGTACCCAATTTTCAGGGAAAGATAAAACCATTTATCTTTTCCAAAAAAGAAAATTTCTAGTAACTTGTAATATATGAGTATTATTTCATAATAAAAGATTTTGCATGGCTGTATTTTTAAACACTGACTAGTAATTATCGTCATTCGATTCACGCAACATCATCAACAAACACTTACTAGTAATTATCGTAAATCGATTCATAATAAAACAGTTTGCATGAGTAAAAACTGATTAGTAACTATCATCGATCGATTAAAGCAATACCATCAACAAACGGCAAAAAATTAAGTAACCATAGACAACATTTAGAGGAAAATAATACTTACTAATCATTCATTGTAAATGAAAACTTCCTTTTATAGTAGATGCTTAAGCTATGAAAATGGCGACGATCGATTTCTTCAAAATGTTGTTTTGGTAAAGGTTGAAAGTAATGATTCGAATGATTTAGTAATTAGGGTTTATTAATGTTTTCAATAATAGTTTCGAATGGAAGGAAAAATAGAAGAAAGTAGAAGCGGTAAATGAAAAATGTCCTGGAAAGTTATTATTGGCGACCCGTGTCCTAGAAATTAATTGTATAAAGTAAATAAGCCCTTACAGTAAAATTCCCCTTGTTATTTACTTATGTTAGATACTATTATAATATCATAATGATATTGTTTTAAAAATGTTTTGGGTTATTGTATGATTGATTAATGAATTTTCTGGGAAAAAACACTATATAAGAACTTACCTTGCCTTGATAGGGACCAAGGTTCAAAATTTCTGTTTTTTGTTTCATTTCGATCGACCAAAATTTTTCGATTCCATTCTGGAAATCCCGATAATTCTATTATTTCCCTGGTTTGGATTCAGATAAATTTTTTCAGGTTAAAACTCAATATTTTTGCAAATTAGTATTTAAGACGAAAAATCTATTTTATTATTAATTTTTGTTAATGTTTAATCTAAATTAAAATCAGAGAACTTAACAACAGAATGTTTATTTTTACCTCAAACAAAATGTTAATTTAACAATAAAATGAAGTGCAAACAAAGCCCGATAATAAAAAGGCCCAAATACTGTATCATTGTCTTAACCCTATCTTCTAGTCATCAAATAGGTGCAACTTTCTTCTTCTTCAAACAAAGACATCTTTCGGCGTCTAAACTAATGTCAAATTCTTTGATGTAATCGACTCTTGAAACCCTGGATTATCTGGTTTCGAACATCTTAGATTCGAGCTCTCAACTTTTTTCCCTTTCTTTTTCCTTTTTTTTGGATGAAGAAAGCCGAAATGACCTTTTTTTGAAGTTACGGTCTGGCCGATGTCGGAATCGAGTTGAGATGGATCGAACTCTGGCATGCCGGCCGGACTTTATAACCTTGATAGGGACATATATACATCTTTGTTGATTTCAACCTTGCCTTATGAATCTAAAACAGATATACAAAAATCCAAAAATTTGTCAGCATTCATTTATGGATAGTTGATATCAAAATTAAATGTAAAACTAAAATAGATAATTCATGCAATTGAAGCATAGCTACCCGGCTCTGTATCAATACTTTCGAATTTTTCTCCAAAATTTCCATATTCTTCCTCACTGCTCGAAATGGAGTCGAAGGAGCTTGCTCAACTAATTTTTTGATCGAAGCAGCTGAAGCCAAGTCAGATTTTCTTTTAATTGAGCAATCTACTTTTTTATCAAATATTTCAAGAATCATAATATAAATTTGATATGATAATTGATTGACATATAAATGTGTTTATTTTATGCTCTTATATCTTATCTTCTGTATATAAATAAGTATTACTTGGGTATTGTTTTGTTACTTTTACAGATATTCCAACCCAGCCCGCATGCAACCAGAAATGTAGAGAAATAGAGTTCAATTTGCTGTGTATTTCCATTTTGAAGAATTGTAAATGAAGAAATCACATATAGTTGTTGTTGGACAAGAAAAGGATTGATAACAAGGCTTTGCACATCACAAATCAATGAAGAAGTGTCAAGAAAACAAGAGGAAAAGAGAAAAGGCCCAAATTTGCTTTATTTATCAAAGGTCCATTTATGTTTCTCATTGTAAACTAATTAGTGATGTAATGACCAGGCCCATTTATCATTAGGGTTAGGGTTAGGGTTTGGCTATCTACCCTATATATACCCTTGTAATATCATTGTAGCCACCATCCTATATCCCATTTTCTATTTCTAATAAAGTTTCTAGTTCTTCTTCTTCTTTTAATTTTCTGCATTTTTTTCTATTTCTAGCAATTAGTGTGTCTACACGATTAGATTCGGTAGAACACTATTTGTGTTTTGCATTTCTTTTCATTAGTGATTGACCGTCTGATTAGATTCAGCGGTAATCCTAATTTTATTTCCTGTTGTTATTTATATTCTGCACTTTTATTTTCTGTATTTTAATCGCGTTCATAGGTTAAACTGGATTTGATTAGATTTGAATCTGATTTATAGTTTCATTGCTTTTCCATTGAAATTGTGATTTGATTGTCGGTTCAGTTAGATCTGTTCTGAATCAAATTACAGTTTTAATTTTGTTTTGTTTTGCAAAATCAACCTCCAGCTTCGTCTAACTCGCCCAAGAGATTAGATAAATAATTTGATTTAATTCACCTCCCTGTGTTCGACCTGTATGCTACACACCTGTATGCTTGCAGAATTTATTACAAATGTCGCGCTTTTCTAATTCATAGACTAGCGTCGATCAAGTTTTTGGCGCCGTTGCCGGGGAGGTAACGATTAAATTTTATTGTTTATTTAATTTCTGATTCGTGTTATTTTTTTTTCTCTTTTGTTTTCTTGTATATATATAAAAAATCTTGATTAGTAAAGTGGTGTATCAATTACATTGGTACTCTCATGAACTGAGCAAGAAAAAAAAATTACTTGTCAAGTTTCCTTGATTTTATTTCTTTAATTTTCATTTATTTCTTTCCTCTTTTCGGTCTCCTTTCCCATCTTTACATTTCTTCTTTCCCATATATTTAAAAAAAAAATCTCTATTAAAATCTTTCCCCTTTCTGCCTTGTAATTAATTTTCTCTGTTTGATTGGATGTCATTTAATTTCTTTTCTTTTTGTTTCTTGTATATATAGAAGAAGAAAAACTCTTGATTGGTTAGATTTGGTATGATACCGTAATCTACCAAATAAAAAAAAACTTACCAAATTTCCTTAATTTTATCTTCTTCTTTCTCATTTATTTCTTCCCCCTTTCAATTTTTTCTTTTTGTATTTCTTTTTCCTTTCCTACTTTCAAAGCAATAAAAAAAAACAAAAAAAACTCATCATTTAATTTCTCAAACTCTTTCCCCTTTTTCAATTTCATTCCCATTTTCTACAACCTCTCTTTCAATAGCTTTCATATATAAAAAAATAAAAAATTGAAAACTTTCCATTCTTTCTTCCTTGTAGTTAATTCTCTGCTTTGTCATTTGATTACTACCCTCTTTTGCTATTTCTTTATTTCTTTCCATTCTTTTTCTTTTTGCAATTACAACAGCAATCTCTTCTCATCTTCTGGCCATTCCGTACATCTTCTTCTCTTCCACCAAGACCAAAACCAAAACCATCCTTTATCACAACCACCAACATCAGCACGTCACCCTCGTCCATCACAAATACCCCACGCACAACTTCTGCGCACCATCACCGCCATCAAATCCGATCACAACGCACTACTCAGCAGTTCCACTGCGTTTACTAGCCTCTATCCACTAAAACCGCTCCACAATACCACCAATACCCACTCCAAATCCGATTCTCCGATCACGACATCATCCTCCAACCTTACGTTCGAATTCCAACACCACCTCCACCACGCAACAGATCCAAGAAACCCATAAATCGCCAATTCGAAACCAAGCCAAAAATCCCAAGTCAACAACGAAAAAGCAAATCGGAGGGGCCTTGAGTTTCAGATTGAAATTTTTTCTTTTTTTTGGATCTCGAATAGCTTAGTTGTGGAGATTGATTGTGGGTGGAGTCTATTAGGGGAGTTGCGTCCTATTTTCCAAGAAAAGGAGGAGGCGCGTCTCAGTGAGATCTCCCGTGAATTTTTTTTTTGGGGCACTGCAATTTTTTTTTGGTGAACATTGAAGTTTGTGCATGGTGTTTAGCAATTGAGTAGGCAATTGATTTGTTTTCATTTTCTTTTTGATGTGGTCTCTTCGTGAAAGGTAAATTATACTACACACATTAAAAAAAAAAAATGGGACTGCCATTTTTGGTTTCTGAGAGATTTTGGGAGCGCATATCCTGTATTTTGTTTTTGGCTTGTTCGACTGTGCCAAAACAAATAGAAAAAAAAAATATTGTGGTTTGAGGAGCATAATTAAGGCGAGAATTGGATTGTGTTGCCTATTATTGGGTGCGTGCGTTTTGATTGAGAATTGACTTTCCAGGAGCAATTCTTTATTTAGTGCGTTAGTGCTTGTTCCCTACTTTTTTATTTCTTTTGTTAGGCTTAGCTTTTATTTTAAGTTTGGTTTATTTATTTTGTTTGGTTTTATTTTTATTTTTATTCTAGGTTTTTATCAGTTTGTAGTTTTCTTTTGATTTTACTTCTTTTCTTTTTCTTAAAAAAAAAAAAAGAGTACGTTTTTTTTTAGGCTTAATCGAGTAGGTTCGCTTGTTTGTTTGTTTGTATTTTTTTTCTTTTTTTTCCTTTGTTAGTTTTTTTTCTTTTTCTTTTTAGGTTTTCTCTCTTTCAATTGTTTATATTTTTATTTTGTTTTATTTGCGTCTCTTTATTAAAAAAAAAAGAAGACGAAACCTCATTCAAATCAAAGGCAAAAAGCAAAGAATTCGAGCAAAAAAAAACAAGAAAACTCGGAAGCCAAGAAAATTTGCAAATCGCCAACGCTACTCAATTGCACTGGACGGACTGCCATACCCCGCTGTAAAATTCTCTTAACTCTACAGGTGCTCTGCTGCAAAATAAAATTATAGAAATTGTTGTAAAAATCTTCTACAGGGGCAGCGGCTTGAATGTAAAAAAAATTAATTCCGCAATTTATATTTCTGTGACTGTTCTGTGACTGTAATTTCTAAATTAATTTGTTGTGAGTTGAAATCTCCATAACTATTGTCATCATTCTCATCGTTTCTCAACAATTAAATCTGATTAGTTATTTCAAATTATTTAACTACAAGAGTGTATTTCATGAAATTGATTTTCTCAACGGTTTGATCGCGGATATATATTAGTTCAATTTATTGAACTTCTAGCAAAAGAGGTTGCATACTACCCGTAAAACATTGGTCGTATCCCTTAGTATTCATACTATACGTGAACGACCATAAGACCCTCTTCCCCCTTCAAATCAAGATTATCAACTGATAAGATATACTTGAGTACGTTATTTATTTCTTAAATTAACATGATTCAAACAATTGTTGGTGAAACCTCTAAGGACACTTCTGAAGCCTTGAAAACGTGTCTTGACCATTTCAACTCTAATTTTGATGAGCTTGAATATATTTCTGAATTAAATGAACTACTTGATTCGAAACCTTCATCATTTGAATCTAACCATGGAATGTTGACCAATGTAAGCACACAAGAACATCGTAGATTGGGCCTCAAACCCCTATCACAAGACCTTGAGTATGTTTACTTGGACTCTACAGAAAATTTTACCATAATCTTGGTCTCTGATCTTACCGAGGACCAAGAAGAAAAGCCATTGAAATTTATATGGGATAATCTGCATTTGAATCTTTTAAATCATTGGCACGAGACAATTTTCACACAAAAGGTTTTCATTTCAGAATTCATTAACATGTCTGTTGCGCCTCATAAATAAGATAAGAAATCTTTGTGCATCGTCTTCGATAGAGGCAAGTGTGGGGGAGAAAGGAAATTTCATTATTCGCAAACCATTCATCATCATTATAGATATCATTTTGTATATAATTGGCATTCGTATATAGTGGCTAAACTTCATTTCATTTTACAAACAATTTTGCAAGCCATTCACCTTTGGGTTCGGTCTTTCAAATTTAGGAAACGTTCTTACAGTGTGGACACTGTCTCAATCAAGTGTGGGGGGGAGTCTGCATTTCATCCATTTTCATTTTTCTTTGTTTTTATTTCTTTTTATTTTCAGCCATTTAGACAGGACCATCATGCATTCTAGATTGTACGAACATACCATTTTTTTTTTTTTTTGGAAAATACGACTCATATTCAATTGATACAACAAAATAAGTTTACAATTTTTAGCCAGTTGATAGTATTTTTTTCTCTCAACTTAGATCGAATAAGAAATATAATGAAAAGTTTAATTTTGAAGGATAATAGTGTAACCGGTACATAGGGAGATTCTTAGGTGATAGCCATGAAATCTATTCTATATTGTAGATTTTGTTTAAATAAGTGGAGGACTTAAAATACTTATATTGGCTTTTTCAAATCTTTAAAACTAAGTTGTGTTAAGTTGAATTCGCGTAACTCTCTTTTGTGCTTATATTTTCGATAATAATAATAATAGTATTCCAAGGGTATCCAACATTGCTTGTATATCGAGCGTTGGTGTGCAAACCCGCCAAGCTCTATCCGACACGTTGTTGACAAAGTCAAAGTTGGAATATCTTGGTCTCATTTTATGAGATTGGACACCTAAGGATTACCGACACGTTGTTGACAAAGTCAAAGTCGGCCTGCACAATCCGCCAAGCTCTTTACCTACTCTCCGTTAGTCCGCGAGGCAGTGCATGGGTGGTAAACCTTGGTCTTTTTAGTTAGTTGTATGTACTTAATCATAAATCCTAAAATTTTATAGAATAAAGAATAAGCGATGATACCCAAACACTTCTTGACCTTATTGATTTGACTAGCCATACATGAGAAAATTAGAATACCACTTTGCAAACTGTGCCAAGCAAACTAAGAATTTATTTCATGGCTGCACTATGTTATCGACCGAACTAACTGGCGAAACTGGAATTTAACATTTGAAAACTTGATTTATATTGAAAATTTGTGACAAGTCGAGGTATCTAAAATAAAATCAACTGGTTAGAAATTATTAACTTAATTTGTTGTACCACTTTCCTGAAATAAGTCGTGTTTTCATTTTTCGTTTTGCATATGTCCATTTCATTCATGTAGTCTCATTAGAATCATATCATACTGCATTTGGATTTTGTGGGTAGTATCCGCTGAAAACCCTCACGAGACACCACTCGTCCTACTATGGACACCTAGAGGTTTAACGGCTTGTTGCATGCGCTCAATGCAATCGTGTTTCCTACGAAAGTGTGACCTATCTAGTTAGTTTTCCATTTTCTTTTTTTACTCGAGGACGAGTAAAAGATAAGTGTGGGGGTATTTGATTGACATAGAAATGTGTTTATTTTATGCTCTTATATCTTATCTTCTGTATATAAATAAGTATTACTTGGGTATTGTTTTGTTACTTTTACAGATATTCCAACCCAGCCCGCATGCAACCAGAAATGTAGAGAAATAGAGTTCAATTTGCTGTGTATTTGCATTTTGAAGAATTGTAAATGAAGAAATCACATATAGTTGCTGTTGGACAAGAAAAGGATTGATAACAAGGCTTTGCACATCACAAATCAATGAAGAAGTGTCAAGAAAACAAGAGGAAAAGAGAAAAGACCCAAATTTGCTTTATTTATCATAGGTCCATTTATGTTTCTCATTGTAAACTAATTAGTGATGTAATGACCATGCCCATTTATCATTAGGGTTAGGGTTAGGGTTTGGCTATCTACCCTATATATACCCTTGTAATATCATTGTAGCCACCATCCTATATCCCATTTTCTATTTCTAATAAAGTTTCTAGTTCTTCTTCTTCTTTTTATTTTCTGCATTTTTTTCTATTTCTAGCAATTAGTGTGTCTACACGATTAGATTCGGTAGAACACTATTTGTGTTTTGCATTTCTTTTCATTAATGATTGACCGTCTGATTAGATTCAGCGGTAATCCTAATTTTATTTCCTGTTGTTATTTATATTCTGCACTTTTATTTTCTGTATTTTAATCGCGTTCATAGGTTAAATTGGATTTGATTAGATTTGAATATGATTTATAGTTTCATTGCTTTTCCATTGAAATTGTGATTTGATCGTCGGTTCAGTTAGATCTGTTCTGAATCAAATTACAGTTTTAATTTTGTTTTGTTTTCCAAAATCAACCTCCAGCTTCGTCTAACTCGCCCAAGAGATTAGATAAATAATTTGATTTAATTCACCTCCCTGTGTTCGACCTGTATGCTACACACCTGTATGCTTGCAGAATTTATTACAAATGTCGCACTTTTCTAATTCATAGACTAGCGTCGATCAATAATATAATATGCATTTTAACAGGAAATATAAAACTATCATTTTAAAAAGAAAACATACACATTAGGCTTCAATATTGAATTGGGGTTATCTATAATGCAAATATGCAAGAGCTTAAATTTCTTTGGTAGTATATAAGGAAAACTGTATATTTAGAACTGATTATATAGGGGAGGAGTTGTACATAGTCCCTACATTAATGCTTTAAATATTCCACTGAAAATTAATAACTTCAAAGCTACAAAAGAAAATTACTATTTTTTTATTTATTGACCAGGCATATCATGATTACTTCTTCCTAAAACCGACAAATGCATAGATAAACAGAAGTTTTGTTGTATATTTGAAATAATACAAGAAATAAAATGGATATTGTTGTATATAATACTGTGAGACATGAAGTTTTGTTGTATATTTGAAGCATTATTAAACAGACATTTGTGACATTCAAGATTTACATATGTTCAATTTATAAGATAGATCAACAAATAACTTAATGAACAAAAAAGTTAAATTTTGTATAGAATATTTCAAACACATGTACACTTACAGTTGAATCTCTTACCAAAATCTACTTTCTTTGGCGGTCATCCACAACATTTCAGTATAGTTTTGAGTGTTTGACAATTGCATATGTAATCTTTTTTGCCAATAAGACTATCAACTAAAACAGATACACTGGTAAGTAAAACATGTTAGCATTGTTTTGCTCCTAACGAAAGTTATCCATCTCAAATGTGAATTTTAGCTCTGTATTTATCAGGAGCGGTCCAACAATTGACAAGGAAAACTTATATTGTTCTTATAATCCTATTAGTTATGGCACACACTTGAAGGATAAAACCACACATGAGTACAAATAAAAATGCATTACAGAAACGATTAGTCAAGTTTTCGTGTAGTAATATACACGAACCCCTTAATGAATAATTTATATATTGGTAAACGAATAAACATATTGTAATGCAGTCAATTGAATAACATGATGATAATACCATGATCATGGTCTTGAGGTAAGAGTTTCTCATCTCGACTTAGACTACGTAATAATGCAGTATGCACACAATTTAGGAAAAAATGGTTAAGAACCAACGTGGTATTCCGACGATAAACAATATTGGCAAACAATGCAGTTATAAAATTACTAAAATATTGAAAAACCGATAAGACTTCAGAGACACAAAAAATGATTTTAGTATTGCATATCACATTTTAGATGTCTTGTATCTCCATACGTAATACAAACACTTTCAAAAGCACTTCTCCAGCACAAATAAATTTTGTTTAATAACTGCCCTA
Organism: Allium sativum; assembly: GCA_030737875.1. Lineage (NCBI taxonomy): Eukaryota > Viridiplantae > Streptophyta > Magnoliopsida > Asparagales > Amaryllidaceae > Allium > Allium sativum. The sequence continues at coordinate 341,089,257 of CM060926.1, forward strand.
TCGAAGATCTAAAAATGCAGACATGGTATCTAATACACAACAAGCAAGTCATTTCATGTTCGATAATATTTGAAATAAAAGTCAAATATTTACATTAAAAAAGAAACAACTTAACAAAAACAAAAGGTATCATAAGGAATATTAGCTAAAAGTTAAAAAATTTCCCAATAGACTAATTGTGGTCTTGTTGCTTGTTACGAAAAATAGATGACTAAATAGTTGAATGAGTATATGTAAATTACACAACAAATTATTATGTTTAGCATTTTATAATAGAAGTTTCAATAATTTTAAACTGGTTTAGGGAATTAGAAAGCATGTAATTTAAACCCATAGAAATGTAACAAATGTTTATAACTCACAACAGTTTTCTAAACCCAACACTTTTATAACCCAACCAAAAGTCAGAAAGCACACAAACTCATAGTACTTTTTGCAAACTAAAGGGCTACCATTGCCACTTGATATAACAAAGGGTAATTTTATTTATATCCACCTTATTTATTAGTTAGTCCACAATAATTTTTAGGAGTATTACCTATTTTTATGGATTTTTATTTATTATAAGAATTGATTAGTTAATCCACTTAAACGTATACTTTTTTTTCACGATTCTCTTTCCATTCATCTCTTTTCCCCTTTCTCAAATCATCGAAAATACATATAAATTGAAAAGGAAAAAGATTGCCAATTCTATTCTTTTTCTTTTCTCATTGTAATGCACTGTGAAGAGATGTGAAGAGGAGTAACTACAAATCTGAAATAGAAAAGTAGAATATTGAGTAGCTGGGTTACCAACATACGATTTTTTCAATTCATATTATATAAGGCTCAATAATCAAATGAAGCTAACAGAAGAATATGGCTGAAAATGCAAGCAAATGCGTAAAATAAATCACCTGCAATGTTTTTTCCTTTCCTTTTCTTCTAAATATTACTTCTTTATTTCTAGTACTCAAATGCGCCCACACTCTAAATGTAGAGCAGTTTCTCAGGCTATCAAGTACTGATATATACAACATATTTCACTGCTTACATAGTAGTTTCAAAGACAAGAATGGTTTTAAACCAATCTATATTCTTTGTGAGGACATGTCTATATTTTCTTCTTCTTGTTCTACTACACAAGTCTATTAACAGTGAAGGAAGAGAATGAAAGAGGGAAGCCAGCTTAATGTACAGCATGCAAGTAAATATTGAACAGAATCAACATCATTATATCTAGCTAGGAGCAAAATATTATTATTATTATTATTTTGGCATGGCCAACTGGTTTTTATAGTGGACTGGCCACTGTTTATTAGAAAGAAAGGTGAGAAAGAGACCCTGCACAGGCATAGAATCTCAAGCTGGTTTGAAGTGCCAGCGCACTAAACAGTTACAAAACAGAGGAAAAACTAAAGCTCACACAAAAATCAATTATGAAAATCTAAAAACCTGACAAGACTAGCAGAATGTCCAGAGAGCAGCATCAATCTGCACTCTCAACAGAACTAGCATCTTCTACAGGCAGATATGCCAAATCAAGAAAGCCCAAAAATAATTTGGCAAGGCCAGGAACAAAGAAGTCGGACTCACTAGATTATATGTAAGATCTATCCCAAGTATCATCTTCTAAAATTCTCCAATTATGCTCACCATACGACCCATCAATAGCAAGAAAAAGCTCACCCTCTAGAGCCAAGTAAAATAACAATCGCTAATCATCAGCAATGTCTGAAATGAAACCGTAGAAAATTTCATTTTGGGTATCATATCTCATGTCAGATGCAGAATGAATCCAGGACTTTTGAGCCAGAATATAATAAAAAGGTGAAACCAAATCTGCTGAAGGGTTGCCAGGAGGGGGATCACCAGGAGAGGTAGATGTGATAGCTACCGGAGAAGGGAAAAATGAGTGGAGGGTCATCAGGCGAATCCAAATATTATATTATGCTTTAATATAAATCATAACAAATAAAGATCTGTTCAACTTCTATATGTATAACAGAAAGTTCCCTTTTGTAATGAAAATGGATCATCATTTATACAGATAGCCAATATATCATGCAAAAGTTAAAGAAAAGGATTAGTAGTCAAACCAGGCTCAAACAATCATCTAAATGGTAAAGAAAAGAGGAAGGTAGCAAGCACATCAAGAATTCTCTCTTGTAAGCTAAATCTAAGCAATCTGATAGCGGATCAGCACGCTATAGCTCTGAAACTCGTACAACTGCTCAAAGTTTATGTAAAGATTCTAACTTTGTTTCAGATTTGTCTAATACTACATTTCTTGCTTGCGATCTTTCAATTCCCAACAGACTGATTTAGGCGTAGATTCTAACAAAACTATCTACAACAATCATTCTGGAGGCATGCATAGCAAGTTAAACCGTTGTTTACCGTATTGGAAAAGAGGACGGGATAGAGGAAAATATTCAAAGGAGATAAAAGTAGATCAAGTTAGAGAATAATCCTTTCCTTCCACCAAATAATGAGGTTTACTTTCGAAGTAATATTTGGAGATAATGAGAATTCATAACAGGCAGTTCCTTCTTTACAACTGAAACTAGGTACTTGATGTGCTTAAATATCTTATAGTAATCTCAGAATAAAAGGAAGAGATCTGAGCGAAGAAGATGCATGCAATAAAAATGGTGGATAGAAAATATTGTTTATTTTTAATTGATTTAATATTCTTTAGTTAATCCACCGTGGATCGACTAACAAATAGATTAGAGATGAACTTAATAAAGTCAAATATGTGGATGAACTAAACAAGTTGATGGATACAAATAAAAATTCCCTATAACAAATTCATGCATAACAGCTCACTATAGGTACGCTGATGAAAATAAGAGATTACCGAACTGAAATTTTGTAAAAACGGTGCTTAACTTTTGAAAAATATACCTGAACCCTAGTTTGCAATGGACAAATCACACTTCAGCTGCTTATAAGAATCGTGCTTCAGCTAGCTTGATGAATTCTGAAGTTGAAGTTGAAATTAATTTATGAATCACACTTCAACTTCCTTGAATAATCGCGAAATCGATCGAGGTCGTTGCGTAATCGTGTTTTAGAATTCTCAAAATCGTACCTTAAGGAAGAGAAGGCTACAGAGCCTTGAGCCAAAGAGGGTTGCGAATCACACCTTGCCTTTCACATAAAAGGGGGTTAGTTATTAAAGAGAGTGAAGAAGAAAATCGATAGTGAAAAAGTCGATTATGAATTTTGGAAGTGGCCTGGAAAAGAAGAAATGTGGTGGCATAGAAAAGAGGGGGGAGGGAAATGAAAGTTGACCGCCAATTTAATTTTACTTACATAAGTTATTACGTTAAAACAGGCTGTCTTTTAACCTAAACAACCACAAACAAATTAAATATAGCAAGCATAGTTTCTATGCAATCCTCATATGCTATTAATATTACATTTTCTTGTAGTGTTTATCAAGTGATTCCAGATGTACATATATCTCAACTTAGAATCTTGATTATAAGTTTTGTATCTAATTTCACTTGGAGTTTACACTACTGAGTTATAAAAAAATAATGAGTGTGTCGAGATTGTTGAGAATTCGGTCCCCCTTACAGTACACTACCGCCTCTGTTTATTGGCTCGAGTCGGTGATGTCAATCTTATATGTGTCACCTTCATTGTGTCAACTTAGTCGATATCTTTTTCTTTCTTGATATTCTGGAATATGGCTTCCTAACTTTGCTTACTACATTGTTGCTTGTTGTTTTTCGGCTCTGTCACCTCTATAAATTCAGCAAGCCATATAGTAAATAACTACATTATAAGTATGGATGATGAGGCAATATTATTGAAGTATGGAGACATGCTGTATGGCAAACTTTGGATTGGAGCGACATGCTACAGCTTGGCTATGCGTAGAAAGGTGATAAAGTATCAAGATGATAGGCTTCCCTGGATCGGGTAAGGTTTCATGTGAGTAAGGTGGAACAATTTACTCCTAATATAGGCGACATGATAGTATAGTGGCTTGGTACATATTCCAACATAGGCGATACACTTTCTCCAGTTCATCCTTCCAAATTGAGCAAGGTGAAAGCCCCATAAAATTGACAACCATGATACAGTCTTGATGACTAAGGTAGCATTGTGACATCTCTGTCTCTTATTGTAGATAGACGTCAATAGGAATTCAACTATTACAGGTCGCTTCATATTTTTGTGCATTCAATAAAGGATAAAGGTCATGGTGACGGGCTTGGTTTCACAATCTAATCTTCTACAGAGGCGATGGGTCAACTTTGATCTTCTCCTTGAATCCACATAAGCGGCAGACTTTCTTCTTTAGGTTAGTACGAGTGTGTTGTAACATACGTCAATTTATAAATTCATTGATTTTGCAAAATGTAGAAAGAAGAGATTATTAGTGGAGATTGATGTAGCTAGGAAAATTAATAAAATCAAGATCACCATTACCCATTTGTAGAGATATCAAATCTTTGATAATTGGGAAGATTTCATAATGGTTGTGCGACTAGTTTTCTTCGTCTCCAAGTTAATCTATTCTAGAGTCTATTTAAATGAAGCATTTCATATTTATATGTAAGCGACGGTGAAAACATCATACATTATCATCTTCTTTTTCGGTATGCCATATTATCAAATCAAATTAAGGATTCTGAGCGTAAACAAATCTTTGGAGAAATTTGTTTGTAATTATAGGTTGTCTCTCCACCATACAAATTGAAATTTTGTTATCTCTCACTTGTACTCTCTTTCTTTGGTGAAATATAGATTAGTTGTTGGATCCATGAATGAAATAACAAAATCAAGTTAAATCTCTGATTTCGCTACTCTTCTGTTTTTTCTTTGTTTATGATTATTTTCATAAAATTTGTGGTTTATAATTAACCGACGAGCTATGTAACGACCCGGGTTTTCGCGATCTTGAGTAATCGACATAAACTCAATGTCGACTATCCAAGCATTGGAAACATCGGATAGTCCATGAAATAAATTAGATGGTGAGAATAGATTAGATAGAAACTTAGAATAGAAGAAGAAGAAGAAGAACATACATCATCATCATCAGAGTAACACGAAACTCACAGCGGAATGAACAATATATAATAGAAACATAACTTTGAAATAAAACTAGTATATGTATACAGTAACATTTTCAGAGTATAAAAGTTACAACACAGCGGAAATAACAATAGCTATATAATCCTGAAGCCTCCTGCTCCAAGCTCTCAGTATATCTATAAAATCCCGACTACTTGACTGCCCGTACAAAATTGGGCACCCAAGAGTTTAGGGTAAAACAAAACAAAATAAACTCTGGGTCAGCCATGGGACTGTTGTGAGTAAAACAGTTTAGAACAGTTTGAGCAATTAAACGATATCACATAAGACCACGCCGTATAGCTGAATGGGTTTTTCCCTTATGATAATCCAAAATACTTGATTTAACTTTCAAAAATCCTTTTCAAAGAAACGATAAACTTTATATCAAAACACTTTTAATATTATAATAATGTCTATCAACCACAACTCGATAATCATCTAGTAGAAACGCTTTCATCTCACGTTCTACGTATATAGTATGCAATCAAAACTGCGAGCACTTATTGGATAATGGATTACCAACTATGACAAGGTATGGAACCACGTTCCGATAGTGTACCTCTAGAAAGGAATACACTGGGTTCAACGAGAACATCTTGCAACCCTGTCACACATGACCGACCACTCATTTCTCTTGAGTCTATCGAATGTATATCACTGATGGTTGGGATCAGGAACCGTTTCCCGAACGGGACAGCATCTGTAATGTCCCGTATTTTTATACGGTATAATAATTAATTTATTTAATTATTTAAAATAATGGTTTGGAAGTTTAAATAGTTTAAATTAAAATAACTATAGAATATTTAATTAATGAAATAATTAAATAATATATTTAATATCTGAAATAGTCAGAAATAGTGAATTGACATTATAATGTGAACTGGATAATTTAAAATATATATAATTCAGTTTGGAATTGAATTCGAATAACGAATATATTATTTGAACGAAGTTTGAATGTATAATTATATTATAATTATAATCGAGCTCGAAATGGCGCTGCAGTTCGCTATTCGGCGATTTGAACTTCAACTGAGTATGCAGGGTCCGTTTTAAATCGGATTTCTGTGAAATAAGAAACGTTCGGAGCTGGTGAAGTATATCTTTCTAATGGAAGAGAAAAATCGGGATTTCATCGTGTGGATTTTGATTTATGTCCAAATCAAATTTTAGAAAAGTCGCTATGGAATTCCTTTATAATTTATATCGATTTATTTATATTTTTAAATGGATTTTTAAATATAAATCGAAATCGATGTAACAATGGATTTGGAATATCGAGTTATAAATCCCGATATGGAGCTGTATGATATTCTTTGTGAATATATACGATAATATTTATTTATAAATATTTAATTTAATTATTTTTAAATATATATATATGGTTATATAGAGCTTTAAAAATAGCCAGTTTTACAAACGACCTCTGTTTTCGACAAAACTAATTTTGTTGGATCCGCAATATTAAATTATTGCTAGATTTCAGTTTTCATGATTTTTGAAGTCAGTGTGTGGCCGTATGGAATTTTAATGTGAAAAAAAAGTCAGTATTTTGACTGTTAAAAAATATGATGTGTGAGCAAACAGTATCGAAATTTGACGAGGCCGGCTTTATTGAGTTCGAAATGTTATAGTGTAGCAGGATGACAAATTTCGTGAAGAACGGGTTTGTTATGAAGTCACACGGGGTTAAAACATCAATGAGAATATAAGGGAATATAATATAAAATATATCACAAAATATCTAACTAAAAATATCTAAATCCATCTCTCTATAAATACCCTCACCATCTAACCTAAACCTTACTTTTCTCCCGTAGTCAACAGCAAAAAATTCCCAACGGCTACAAACAAATTGAAACCCTCGCGAGTAAGAATCAAAGGAAGAAAATCATATAAATAATAACGTATATATATGTATTTGGATCCACAACAAGGTTCTTTCCATCGCTGTACCAATTTTGAAGAATTCAAAACCGGGTTTTCTCGCTCCAAAATTTCAGCGTGGGTCTCGCCTTTGTTAGGGTTGACGTTTTGGGAGAGATGAAGGATCGATGCATGATGTAAGGCTCGTTTGGGGTTTCAGCATGCAGTTTAACGTCTTGTGGTCGAGTTCGATTGGATTTTGTCACCAAGTTTGTCGAGGGTTTCACAGTGGCTAGATTTCGGAGTAGAAGGTCGCGACTGTGCTAGTGCGTCAGGGTCTGTCGCGAGATAGTGAGGGTGGAGGGGATTCTGCAGGGGAGTTGAATGGTGAGGATCGTTGGTCAGTTGTTGATCGGATAAGGGTGTAGTAGCTTGAAGTCTGGCCTTGTTTTGATGTATCGGAGGTCTAATATGTGAGTGCGAGTTTGACCTTATGGTGGTAAATCTGTAGAGAAACGAAAGGGGAGTTGGAAGAGATGAAGTTAGGATATTTTTGTTGGATTTTTAATTAGGAGGATAAGGAGAACAAGGTGGAGGAATTTTGGGAATGGTGTGATGAAGAGCACGGTAATAGCTGCTTCCGGGAAGAAAGCAAATTAAAGGGGGTGCGGGTCTGTTTTTTTTATGGGCCGAATTTTGAAATGGTAAGCCCGATTGGAAAAGATTTAGTTAGCCTAGTTTTGATTTAGAATCAATTTAAATAATTTTATAACTTGTTAACATCATAACTTGATCATACGTTATCGAAATTCAGTGAAACAAGATCCGTTGGGATCGTACGGACGAGAGCTCCACAATGGAACTGACTGGGAGCGAATCAGAGCTTGTTACAATTTATAGCGAAATAAATTGTCTGTCTGAATCAAGCGATGGTTATCGTTATTAACGATGATCGTCCAATGTGAGTAAAACTCACCAACTCTGAACAGTTATATTTTTGTAGCGTATTTTTTAGAACTGATAATTATCTGTTGATTGATGTGTGTTCACTGTTTGGTTGAATTGCTTATGTATTGGTTGAAATGATAGATAACGATATATATATATATATATATATATATATATATGTATATATATATATATAAATCGTTAATCAAATATTGATTCTATTTAGTAGAATATTTCATATTGAAACGAAATCGATGTTAATTATATTGTTTAACATCTGTGATGCAGGGAAAATAGTTGGAGGGATCCAGCTGGATTCCTCAATATTTATAATACTGTTCTGTTCATATATTGTAATACCAGATGTGATATATAATCTGTTGTTGATTATGTGTGTTTGAATGATATCGATCATTGTGATTTGGTATTTTAAATACCGTAAGAGATACTGGGATGTAAAAAGGGGATTTTCAAAGTATATTTTGAAAATAAATTATTTACATAAAATCAATGGATTTTATATATATAAGGAAAATATTTGTAAAACAAATATAAAGGAAAATATTTGAAAAACAAATGTAAAAGGAATTATTTATAAATAGAATTAAAAGGAATTATTTATACATAGAATTAAATGGAACTATTTATAAATGGAATTAAAAGGAATATTTATTTAGAAAACGAATAGAAGAGAAAAAGGAAATATTTGTAAAACATTTACAAATAGAATTGAAAAGGAAATATTTTCAAAACATTTATAAATATATTTATAAAAGGAAATATTTATTTAGGAAATAAATAAAGTTATCAAAGGAAATATTTATTTAGGAAATAAATAAAGTTATAAAAGGAAATATTTATATGAAATAAATATAGACAAATAGAAAAGGAAGTATTTGTAATCGAATAGAGTTATCAAATATAATTTAATTGAATAAGAGTTAGTCGATTAGAGTTAACCAGTTAAAGTTAATCAATTAGAATTAATTGATTAGAGTTAGACTTAATCGATAAGAGTTAACCAGTAAGAGTTAATTAGATAGAGTTAACCAGTAAGAGTTAACCAGATAGAGTTAATTGAACATAGTTAATCGAATTAGGATTAATTGAATATTAGTTATTCAATTAGAGTTGATCGAATATAGTTATTTGAGATAGAGTTAGTCAAACATAGATATTCAGGATGAGTTTCCATTTTGTACGACTGCTAGCGTAATTCGCAGGGCTGCAGATAGCCTACGGCAGTCGGATGTTTCCTGAGGAAATCAGGCGTAACCATTGTGATCGCTGGGATCTAGAGTCAAGCGAATGGAGTTAAATTGAATATTAGCCATTCGAAATAAAGTTAAAAAAGACTTAGTTATTCGAATATAAGTTAATCGAATATTAGTTATTCGATAGGAGGTAAATAAGTTGAGTTAAATAAGTATGTTAATCAAGTTAAGTTTGTCAAGTTGAGTTAACCAAGTAAGTTAATCGAGTTGAGTTAGTCAAGATGAGTTAATCAAACCGAGTTAATCCAAATGAGTTAATCTAAAGGAGTTATTCGAAATAGTTTATTCGAATAGAATTAAAGGAGTTATTCGAAATAGTTTATTCGAATAGAATTAAAGGAGTTATTCGAAATAGTTTATTCGAATAGAATTAAAGGAGTTATTCGAAATAGTATATTCGAATAGAATTAAAGGAGTTATTCGAAATAGTTTATTCGAATAGAATTAAAGGAGATTAATCGAACGTAAATCATTCGAAGAGAGTTTATCGAATGTAAATCATTCGAAGAGAGTTAATTGAATGTAAATCATTCAAAGAGAGTTAATCGAATGTAAATCATTCGAAGAAAGTTAATCGAAGAGAGTTAATCGTCGAATTCGATTATATCGAATTCGGGAAAGTACTTATACTTTCCGGTGTTTAAATCAAGATCTATTTATTTATAAATTAAGTGTTTATTTATTTATTCAAATTAAAGACTAGAAGTTATAAATTTAAGTTAGATATTTCGAAAGTAAGGATTATAATGCTATAGTTATAATCAATATTTTCAATAAAGAAGTGGATACGTAAATAGAATCCGAGAGTTACGTAAGGAATTTTCTTAAAGGTTTAAAAGATAAACTTTGTCTATTCCGATGTTAAAACGTTGTTCAGTTAAGGTCTGAGAGGTAATTATACCCCAACTTGATTGAATTCCTTCTTAACTAAGGAATGGCTAAGTTTTGATAGTAAAGGATGGTTAAGTGAATTTAGTTAATGAGTGAAATGGTTTGAGTTGGCATGTCAATGTTTGATTTAAACATCAGTTTAAATCCAGTGAAGGAGTTTTGGAAATGTTTTCCAAATAAGAATCAGAAATGTTTTCTGATAATAGAAAATAAGAATTTAGAATATATGGAAACAGGAGATAAGTAAATTAATGAACTAAAGAGATAAATGTTAAATGATGATTGATCGATATAATTTCCATCTGGAAATAATATCGTTGTTTGCACACGTGTTTTTCTTTGATAGTTAAATCACAGACTATCAAAATTTTGACCATTTTTCCGTCGTCAATACGGAGAGACCGGTTGGATTATTATCCGAGAACCACTCCATATGGGAGTTAGCGTTTCGAATCAAATAGATCGAAGACAAATTGAAGACGGAGTTTATACAAGGGTTATTCTGGCAATCCTAGGTAGAAATTTCCTAAGATGGATTTACAGAATAATGCCTTCGGTTTGCCCAGTCCCAGAACAACTTGAATGGACGAATGTTTGACAGAGTATATCTGTTATATCATGTAAGTTGATCGTTTCAAACGTATTTACGTTGGTGGCGGAGGAATTCGTTACTCTTGGCTTATGCCCGTGGTATTTTTGGGGAAATCAATTTGTGATTTGGTGGGTATGATGATGTGGCATTCAAAGTGAATGAATGAGTAATCTGTTGAAAGATACGTTATGACCTCCAGCTTCATCAACTGGGAAATGACCAAAATCGGGCAGGCAACATGGCTAAGTGGGCCGCACCCAAGTAGGGTATATTGTCACCATCTAGAGAATATTCATATTTGTTACTTCTTTCAATTCTGTATCTCCCGGGAATGATTATGTTGGTTTACCAACTGTAAGGTGACAATATATTCGATACACTCAAGCAAAATGAGTGGTCGGTCATGTGTTGCCGAGTTGCAAGATGTTCTTGTTGAACTCCAGTGTATCGCTTCTAGAGTAAACTGAGCGGAAGGTGGATCCATACCTTGTCATAGTTGGAATCCATTCCCCAAATAAGAGTCCGTAGTTTTGATTGTATATTATATATGTAGAACGTTAGATGCAAGCGTTTCTACTAGATTGATATTACTTGTGTTAGACATTATTATAATATCAGAATAATATTGTTTTATAAATGATTTGGGTTATCGTAAGGTAAAAACCATCTGTGTTTATGTGTGGATTGGTGTTACGATTGTTCTTTCTTTTGAAAGGATTTTTAAAGTTAAACAAATGATTTGAGTTTACTCACACCAGTCACATGACTGACCCGGAGTTTATTTTGTTTTATTTTCCCTAAACTCTTGGGTGCCCAATTTTGTACGGGCAGTCAAGTAGTTAGGATTTTACAGATATACTTGGAGAGCTTGGAGCAGGAGGCTTCAGGATTATATAGGTATTGTTTATTTCGTTGTGCTGTAAGTGTTGTACTCTGATAATGTTACTGTATACATATACTGATTTATATTCAAAGATATGTTATCTATTATATGTTGTTCGTTCCGCTGTAAGATTCGTGTTTACTCTGATGTTGTATATTCTTCTTCTTCTTCTATTCTAAGTTTCTATCTGATCTATTCTCACCCTCTAATTTCTTTCATGGACTATCCGGTGTTTCCGATGCTTGAATAGTCAACATAGTGTTGTATGTCGATATCCAGGATCAAAAAAACCCCGGGTCGTTACAGTGGTATCAGAGCTTAAGGTTAAGTAATTACCTTCAGTGGCGTGACTCAGTAGAGATGGGGTTAGTAATACCCTAGATTGAGTTTGAGTGTATATATACGAATGAACGTATTTGTAGATGATATAAAAATGGTTTTATACTGTGGGGATTTATTAGTTGAGTTGTTTATAAGTTATGGTCGATCAGTTTGATCCACTGTATCGGTAGGAGTTTCTAAACACTCGAATACGATGGGTCGACACGATATGTTTTGAAAAGAGGGTAAATGAAATAATTTTACTCAAATTATATTTTGATATAGAGAAAATATATATATTGGAATTATAATATATTAGATATATTGGTTGTTATTATAATCGTGTAAGATTATAAATTAAATGGTTATATAAATAACCAATTAGAATTCATATAAGTATAATATATGAAATCAGATGAATTAAATCTGAAGTTAAAATTAAAATGGAAATTAAAACCCTAGAAATTGGAAAGGTGTTTGTAAATGGATTTGAATTGAATATATGTAAATTTTAAAATCTTGGGAGATTTTAAATTTGTTACAAGCATTGAAAATGGTATTTTGAAATGAATTTCAAAATGGAAGTGTTTAAATATTGTTTTGAAAAGTTATATAGTATTGAACCCACTTCGATCGCTGGAAAATAAATTCTGATGATGACATCTGCATCATCAGTGTTCATTTTCGAGTTGCTAAGTGACGGATTACTACCAAAGATTTTGTTTTTAAATTGTTTGGCGAAAACAAGTTATACAGAAATTCAAAGGTTTTGAATTGTTATTATGATTTCAAATTGATTTGAAATAAAAACCCATGGATTTAAATCTTGAATTTTAAATTTAACTTATTAAGTTAAATAAATCGAGATGGTAAAGATAAATAAGTAAATTAGAATTTAACTTGAACCAAGTTAAATAAAACTGGATTTGGTTAGAGAATAAGTTGGAATGGAATTGAGTTGATAAGCTAAGAGTTTGGAATTTGAGATTGGAGTTTGAATGGAATTTGACTTTGGTTTAAATAAATGATTGTGTTGAGGATGAACTGATTACAGTTTGATTGGAATGATACTGGTATATGTTGAATTGGTAACAGATGCAAAGGATATATTTATATGCCCGACAAAAAGGTACCAGTTTATATTATATATGGGGTTGAGATTTTGATGAGCCGAATTGGCAAGCCGCTTGGCTGTTTGATTTTCTTTTAGGTTGAAGAAGGCCTAGAGAGGCGAGTTGTAGTTGTACCGATTGAGCGGTACAAAGGAGGTGCTGGCGAAATTTTTCGAAAAGTTAAGGTGTTAGAAACTTTTCAGGATTTTTGAAAATTTTCGTTAGTAGGAATAAATAAATATTCCATTGAAATTAAATTGGTTTAGTTGAAACTGAAATTAAGAAGTGAACAAATAATTTTAGCCCACTTAATAGAGTTTGTTTTCTACCTTAGTAATTTCGAGGACGAAATTATTTTAAGGGGGGAAGAATGTAATGTTCCGTATTTTTATACGGTATAATATTTAATTTATTTAATTATTTAAAATAATGGTTCGGTAATTTAAATGATTCAAATTAAAATAACTATTGAATATTTAATTAATGAAATAATTAAATAATATATTTAATTTTTGAAATAGTTAGAAATAGTGAATTGACATTATAATGTGAACTGGACAATTTAAAATATATATAATTCAGTTTGGAATTGAATTCGAATAAAAAATATATTATTTAAATGAAGTTTGAACGTATAATTATATTATAATTATAATCGAGCTTGAAATGGCGCTACAGTTCGCTATTTGGCGATTTGAACTTCAACTGAATATACAGGGTCCGTTTTAAATCGGATTTCTGTGAAACAAGAAACGTTCGGAGCTGGTGAAGTATATCTTTCTAATGGAACAGAAAATTCGGGATTCGTCATATAGATTTAGATTTATGTCCAAATCAAATTTTAGAAAAGTCGCTATGGAATTCCTTTATAATTTATATCGATTTATTTATATTTTTAAATGGATTTTTAAATATAAATCGAAATCGATGTAACACTGGATTTGGAATATCGAGTTATAAATCCCGATATGGAGCTGTATGATATTCTTTGTGAATATATACAATAATATTTATTTATAAATATTTAATTTAATTATTTTAAATATATTTATATATTCAAATGGTTATTTAGAGCTTTAAAAAGAGCCAGTTTTACAAACGACCTCTGTTTTCGACAAAACTAATTTTGTTGGATCCGCAATATTAAATTATTGCTAGATTTCAATTTCCGTGATTTTTGAAGTCAATGTGTGGCCGCACGGAATTTTAATGTGAAAAACAGTCAGTATTTTGACGGTTAAAAATATGCTGTGTGAGCAAACAATATCGGAATTCGACGAGGCCGGCTTTATCGAGTTCGAAATGCTGTAGTGTAGTAGGATGAAAAATTTCGTGAAGAACGGGTTTGTTATGAAGTCACACGGGGTTAAAACATCATTGAGAATATAAGGGAATATAATATAAAATATATCACAAAATATCTAACTAAAAATATCTAAATCCATCTCTCTATAAATACCCTCACCATCTAACCTAAACCTTACTTTTCTCCTGTAGTCAACAGCAAACAATTCCCATCCGCCACAAACAAATTGAAACCCTCGCGAGTAAGAATCAAAGGAAGAAAATCATATAAATAATAACGTATATATATATATATTTGGATCCACAACAAGGTTCTTTCCACCACTGTACCAATTTTGAAGAATTCGAAACTGGGTTTTCTCGCTCCAAAATTTCAGCGTGGGTCTCGTCTTAGTTAGGGTTGACGTTTTGGGAGAGATGAAGGATCGATGCATGATGTAAGGCTCGTTTGGGGTTCAGCATGCAGTTTAACGTCTTGTGGTCGAGTTTGATTGGATTTGGTCACCAAGTTTGTTGAGGGTTTCACAGTGGCCAGATTTCGGAGTAGAGGGTCGCGACTGTGATAGTGCGCCAGGATCTGTCGCGAGATAGTGAGGGTGGAAGGGATTCTGCCGGGGAGTTGAATGGTGAGGATCGTTGGTCAATTGTTGATCGGATAAGGGTGTAGCAGCTTGAAGTCTGGCCTTGTTTTGATGTATCAGAGGTCTAATATGTGATTGCGAGTTTGACCTTGTGGTGGTGAATCTGTAAAGAAACGAAAGGGGAGTTGGAAGAGATGAAGTTGGGATATTTTTGTTGGATTTTTAATGAGGAGGATAAGGAGAACAAGGTGGAGTAATTTTGGGAATGGTGTGATGAAGAGCACGGTAATAGCTGCTTCCGGGAAGAAAGCAAATTAAAGGGGGTGCGGGTCTGTTTTTTTTGTGGGTCGAATTTTGAAATGGTAAGCCCAATTGGAAAAGATTTAGTCAGCCTAGTTTTGATTTAGAATCGATTTAAATAATTATATAACTTGTTAATATCGTAACTTGATCATACGTTATCGAAATTCAGTGAAATAATATCCGTTGGGATCGTACGGACGAGAGCTCCACAATGGAACTGACTGGGAGAGAATCAGAGCTCGTTACAATTTATAGCAAAATGAATTGTCCGTCTGAATCAAGCGATGGTTATCGTTATTAACGATGATCGTCCAATGTGAGTAAAACTCACCAACTCTGAACAGTTATATTTTTATAGCATATTTTTTAGAACTGATAATTATATGTTGATTGTTGTGTGTTAACTATTTGGTTGAATTGCTTATGTATTGGTTGAAATGATAGATAACGATATATATATATATATATATATATATATATATATATATATATATCTTTAATCAAATATTAATTCTGTTTAGCAGAATATTTCATATTGAAATGAAATCGATGTTAATTATATTGTTTAACATCTGTGATGCAAGGAAAACAGGTTGGACGGATCCAACTGGATTCCTCAATATTTATAATACTGTTCTGTTCATATATTGTAATATATGATGTGATATATAATCTGTTGTTGATTATGTGTATTTGAATGATATCGATCATTGTGATTTGGTATTTTAAATACCGTAAGAGATACTGAGATGTAAAAAGGGGATTTTCAAAGTATATTTTGAAAATAAATTATTTATATAAAATCAATGGATTTTATATATAAAAGGAAAATATTTGTAAAACAAATATAAAGGAAAATATTTGAAAAACAAATGTGAGAACCCGTAACTTCCCCATGAAGGAAAGAGCGGATACTTTGAGAACAACACATAAAAGAACGCAGACGGAAGAACATTTCATTGTTAATACAACAATTCCATCAAAATACAAGAATATACAAAGTATAATGAATAAATTACATTCGATAAATATCAGAGATTACAATAGATTACATAACAGCGGAAAAATATACAAAGCACAACTGAAGGTGATATACGGATACAGAGCTTTCCGGATATCATTCCAGCTGTAAACCAGGATTCTGTGAATATAAATCTGCAAAACCAAAACTACTAGCTGCCCGTGTCGAAAATAGGGGCACCCAGAGTTTAGGTTAAAACAATAAACTCCAGGTCAGTCATGTGACTGGTTTGAGAACTAAAAAGTTATTTAAAACTTTACTTTAAAAGAGAGTAATTCAAGGGACCACGCCGTATAACACGGAATGGGTTTCCTCCCAAGAATACCAGTGCATAGAATAAACAGCGCAATGCTTTTTCGAAAAATGAAGCTATTATAAGACCCAAGTCCCATCACACAATGCAACGCAAGCCGGAGGATAGGGTTTTCCCTTATAATAGCCAAACATGCTTGGTACGTTTAAAACGAATCATTTGATACCATAATAAGTGTATAGTGTCAAAACAATTTCAATTATAAATATAAATCATAGACGACATGGGTACCATATATCATGTCGCCATACTAGTTCTACAATTAAAACCGCAATACACGTATTGGAAATTGGATTTCCGTCATGAGTCGAGCCAAGAGGCAAGATCCTCTCCGCTTCGAGACACTCTAGCAAATGCCTTGGGACTACGCACTCTGGGCAACCCCTGGAATCGGCTGGGCCGGTCCTCTCTTACGTTTGAGGATTAGTTATTCCTGAACACACGTTTCCCGGTCCTTACAGACCTATAATCGAGGCGCCTCGCATCCAACAACCACGCGGGTAAAAAGTATATAAATGTCAGGGCTGGTAGGTCACTGACATCAACCATAGCTAGAAAGAAACGTCGTGTTCTCCTAGCGGTCACTCTTTCGTTTTTAACTCATACCGAGGTGTGAGGCTCACGAATCCACGCTATACACAAAGCTGCCACGTAGTTCGTGCTTTGATCATCAACCACAAGACTTTTCTTTTCAACAGAAGCCTTGATCTATGCAACTCAGCGTGCCACACAGGCAATTCATGCCATGCGATTGATGTCCATCGATATACAACCTCTGAGCTCGTACGTCTCAGAGAAGGGCGTTAAGCAAAAGAATAAATCCTCCGCCGCCAAACAGATGTATATTTAATAGAGATCAATCAACACATAATAAAGTCCAATGTCAGACACACAATCCATTTACAAGTTCGTTCTGGGTCTGAACGAAACCGGAGGCACTTTCCTCGCATATCCATCGATCTCCAAGTACGTCCGGATGACCACCAACTGATTCCCTCATCTTCGGTGTACAACCCAATCAAGATCATCAGTAATCACCCAAACGATGTGAAGACTTCCAGTCTTCAACCACCGTCTTCATCTTCGACATATCGTCAAATCGGTTATTCAGAATGGGTATAAACCCGGCCTTTCCGAACAACCCGCGTATATTAAAACGAATGTTACACAAACACAACATACGCCTCATTCCAATTTAGCAGCCACTAACTGTAAATCAATAAGAGAACAATTTCCCAAATATTAACCCCGAAGGCCGAAACCAACATCAGATCAATACCAGGAAACTATTCAACTTAACTAATCTCCGGTTAGTTTCTGATCTTCTTAACTCAGTTGGGTCTAAGAACAGTATTATTGAAGATACCGTTCACGACAACCCAAAATCACATTGCATTAATTATCGGGTTAAAGAACAAGTGTTATTCAAAACACCGCTCACGATAAACCCAATAACCAATTCAAATTCAATTTATTTATTTCAAAAATGAATTGAATATAATTCTAGCTCAAAACTAGTTCATTTCGATAAAAATCTATTTTTATCTTTACAAATGTGGGGTTTTTCACCCCAGTTCTTCACAAATCATTTCTTATAATTTTACACAAATTATTGATATTTTTAATAATTTTATCAAGGCCCGTACAGTCGATTTCCATCAACGGCCATCGAACTGCACTTACAGCGACCTTTTTCAAATTTCATTTGGACATAGTTCCAAATCCAACCGTTAGATTTCAAATTTCTAATATTCGTTAGAAAGCTCTTTTCGATATGAACCCAACGGTTCCGGTTTCAGGAGAATCCGACGGACGTATCTCCCGTAATGTCAATTCGAAGTCAATGGTCGAAATTCACGAACTGCCGCGGCGCAGCGCGTTCTATTCAGGCCATTATATTATATATATAATATATATTTCGTCGATTACCTTTTTAAAACGAATTATATAAATCGTTTTAAATTCGTTTTCAAAACGATTTCAACTTCTTTTCAAATTCAAATCAAAGTTAAATTTTTCCTTATGAATTCGTTTTGAATTCGTTTCTATTCAATTCAAATTCGTTTTCTATTCAATTCAATTCTAATTCGTTTTCTTTTCAATTCAATTCGAATTCGTTTTCTTTTCAATTCAATTCGAATTCGTTTTCTTTTCAATTTAATTCAAATTCATTTTCTTTTCAATTTAATTCGAATTCGTTTTCTATTCAATTAAATTCGAATTCGTTTTCTATTCAATTCCATTTTTAAATCTCTTTTCAATATTCATTATAAAACAAATATAATCGACATATATATCGTTCGCGTCAAAATAGCGCATCTCTAATCAACATGGCTTTATATATTTCAATAATTCTGTTATCCTATTCAACAAATGAATATTTATTCTATTCAATACGTGAATCTATATTTTTGTCAACACATGACTAATCTCAACGAATGAGTACTGTCCACGTGTGACTATTTTTATTATTTAATATACTTTATAAAAATTATGGTATCTATCGTTAAATTCCAAATTAGACTCCAACTGTAAATTAGTAAGAGAACGATTCCCTGAATATTAACCCCGAAGGCCGAAACCAACATCAGATTAATATCCAGGAGACCCCTCATCTTATCTATTTTCCAGTTAGTGTCTAATTTTATTGTAACACCCCACGCCCGCTAAGGTCACTCACTATGGGAATGCCTTAACTTCGGTGGAGTATTTTAAGTGAATATAGAACAGAAAAATTACAACAAGACAGATATAAGTAATACTTGAAATTTAAAACATCATTTCATTGCAGCAGAAGGTAAACATGTTTGGTTACATATCAAAAACCAACAAGAGTCAAGTACAAAATATCCACCTCGTTAAAACATAAGTACATAATCCCACTTCATAACTAATAGCCATAATAGAAAAGATAACCGAGCTTTACTCCAAGAGTCCAAGCTCCAACAGATAGATAAAGCAATCCGATCAAAGCCCACTAATGCTAGGCCCACTCTGATAACCTGAGGGTTAGGAAAAAGATAAAAACAACGGGGTCAGACATTAGTCTGAGTGAGCCCTATAACCTTAACAATACAATCATTAAAGTAATTATGGTATGATATAAATCTGGTACGGTACAACTGGGGATAAATGACTACACTAAGCAGCCAACTAGACTTAGGATTAACTAAGATAACGGTAAAGATGCGCCTATCCACCCAAGGATAAATACTACACTGCACCACACCAGATCTACCCACCCAAGGGTAATTCCTACACTGCACTACACAAGATCTACCCACCCAAGGGTAATTCCCAACTTAAAGGTTGATCCCACTAAGTGTACTTAGTAATCTTAATAGTAGTCTCGTGTACCCCTAGCTGACTACATGGGTGCCGTATGCCCCTATCTCCACTAGGTGTACCCTGTACTTAGTAATCTTAATAGTAGTCTCGTGTACCCCTAGCTGACTACATAGGTGCCGTCTGCCCCTATCTCCACTAGGTGTACCCACTACTCCCCAAGCAATCGGCTCCCTACCGTAGATACCCGTGCTGGCCCCACAGTGGGGTGTATCACTCCGCAAAGTGGCAACCCGATACAACAAATGGTGCACGGCTTATACCTACACGATGCAACAATGTCATACCTACCAGCCCGGGTCCACACACGCATATGAAACCCGTAGGACTTGCGTTGCCACCGCTAACCCGTTTTTGGCCTCTTATAGTCAAGCCCAGTACGCGTGTCCCGTCCTCGATATGGGTCGAGCCCAATAAGATACATATGGGTTACTGGTTGAAATGGGCCCCCACAAGCTGCACACCTAAGCTTGTCTCTTTTCTAGTGTATCCCACTTAACCCTTTTGAATAATCATGTCCACTCACATGTTTAAAGTTTGGTTAAGTTATCTAATCATAATTCAATTGCCACTCAAGGCACCCACTAGATTTCCCATGCCACCCAAGGCACCCACTTGATTTCCACATGCCACCCAAGGCACTTACTTAACCCTTTAATCATGTTTAATTACATGTTCCGCTTTGTTAAGTATTCTAATCGTATTTTCTATTGCCACCCAAGGCAACCCACTAGATTTCCACATGCCACCCAAGGCACTTACTTAATCTCCACATGCCAGCCAAGGCACCCACTTAACCCCTCATGCCCCACTACATGCTTATCTGGTTAAGTGTTTCTTAATTGATTAAGAATGTAACCGTTGTAAAGACCTCTCACATTAGACTATCTTTTATGGCAGCTGGATTTGCCGGTTGGGTCCGGGCAGCCTTACGCCATAACCGAGTCTAACCTCGTGTCTTTACACTTGTCACGTATTTATTTTGTGCCTAAGACCTCTCACATTGGGCCAATCATTTGTAGCCGCTGGATTTGCCGGTCGGTTCCGGGCAGTCTTATGCTACAAAAGGGTCCAACCTCGTGTCTTAGTCGATTAATTACACCTAATTAATCACCCCCATAATTTGTATTAATTATCCCTAATTAATTACAAATTTAACGATGTACATAATTGACTCAATTATGTCCATCCACTTTATGGTATGCATAATCATACCAACTTCACACCATTTCATTAACATGAATATTAACCCCATCGTTCCCCACGTAATTCGCTAACATGACATACTTAAAAGGGAAGATTCATCACACATACAATGGGTTCAACTTGCATAACATTAGCATCAACATGGGTTTAAAAGGTGTCAACATGCATATAGCATCAAACCCAACTAGCATAAATAATCAACCCAAACTTGCATGAATCACATATGTCATAAAGAGGTTAACTTGCATAAGTTACTTATGTCATACAAAGGGGTAAACTTGCATATGTATGTATGACATACAAAGGGGTTAACTTGCATATGTATGCATATCATACAAAGGTGTAAACTTGCACATGTTGCTTGCATATAATCAAACACCAAACTTCCATAACATGTCATATATGAACTTGCATATAATCAAACACCAAACTTGCATAACATATCATATATATGAACTTGCATATAATCAAACACCAAACTTGCATAATCATGGTGTCATAATGGATCAATGTTTATCATAGCGATTTGCTTAACTAGCATCATGAACACATAGCCTAAAACTTGCATAACTTGCATAACATCATGATCACATAGCATATGACTTGCATAACTTGCATAACATCATGATCACCTAGCATATGACTTGCATAACTTGCATAACATCATGACCACATAGCATATGACTTGCATAACTTGCATAACATCATGATCACATAGCATATGACTTGCATAACTTGCATAACATCATGATCACATGGCATATGACTTGCATAACTTGCATAACATCATGATCACATAGCATATGACTTGCATAACTTGCATAACATCATGAACGCGTAGCATATAACTTGCATAACATCATGATCACATAGCATATGACTAGCATGACTTGCACAACATCATGAACACATAGCATATAACTTGCATTGATCCACATTCATAGCCATAACCTCATTATATCCTATCATAATCATTTCAACAATTGGTCATTAAGGCTATAGAAACTCACAACTTGTTGATTAGCACTCCTATGAAGAAGATTAAGTTGCTAAAGTTGATTAGCGGTTGATTTGAGAAGCTATCTTCCTCTTTAATTTGATGGAGGCTCCTTCAAGTTGCATTTTGACGGCATAACGACGTTGTATCTATTTTTAGTATGAATTAGGGTAGTCTTAGGGTGTATTTGTAGAGTAGTTAAGTGTTTTAGGCCATTAGATTAACCCTAAATCAGATTAGAGCCTTCAGATTTCGTCATTAGCCACCAGCACAGCCCAAAAGCCAAAATGGTGCACCCAGGTCACACCGACCGACAGGGGGGGTCGACCCCTGTGTCGACCCCTGGGTCGACCACTGGGTCGACCCCTAGGGAGGGGATCGACACCCATGTCGACCCTAGGGTCGACTCCCTCTGCCTGGCGGGAATTTTTCCCGCCTCTTCTGAAATGTGAAATTTCTGTTTTGAATTTCTGAAAAACTTCTTCGGGCCTTAACTGGGTCATACGGACTCCGATTTTCGAAAACTCGGACTCTATTTCGCGTATTTTTCCGAGACGAACGCAATGGCATAGCCCGTTTCCCCGGATTCAGATTTTAAAATTTAATTCTGCCCTGTTTTATATTATAGCAAATTATTCAACATACGGGGTGTTACATTCTCCCCTACTTAAAGGATTTCGTCCCCGAAATCTCTAAGTCAAGAAGAACGTATCCTACCAACCAAACAACCATCTACTCAAACCATCAAACACTGACATCCATTGTCCTTAAAGTGTCTAATGCTGTATGAACATATGCAAAAAGTGTGTGTATATGTTCCCTGTCTGATGCAAAATCAGGCGGTCTGCTAATTTAGTTGACCTCCTTAATGCAAACCATGATAGTGCCATGCATCCAATATGTATGCGAAAGAACCCTATCGACACATACTTATTACTACATGTGTGCACAACCATACACCAAAATGCATCATCCATATGATAACACAACCATTATACATCCATTAATATAGCTACCTACACACAGTTATATGCAATATGCAATATGAAGTGACTGAGCCGATCTAGTGTCTAAAGTGTGTGTATATGCATCCACGAGCAACCACTAGCAAACACTTGCATCCACACGCATATCATAACATGTCTCAAACACATGTTTCAACCATAGGTTTATCCTATCTAAAGGTCAAAGGTACTAATGAGAGGACATACTAAAGATAAGATAAGTACTAGACAAACGATAAAGGAGAAGTTAAAAGACATACCCTCAAAAAAGGAATGGGTACAATGAACGAATCTTCGCTTCTGTCTCCCAAGTAGCATTGCTCCCATCTTCTCCCCATTGCACTTTGACTAGTCCAACCACTCTGTTTCACAACTTCCTAATCTCTGACCCAAGGATGCGGGTAGGAGCTCGTCGAATAGTCGCATCACGCTCTACCTCCACTTCTCTAAGCAAGCTCGGCTCTACCACCTCTGCGGTCTCATGTAGGCACTTCCTCAAATGTGACACATGAAATACGTCATGTACCCCACCAAGTCTCTCGGGTAAATCCATTCTATATGCCATTCGTCCAATCCTTTCCTTAATAGGAAACGGTCCTACAAATCTTGGTGCTAACTTCCCAACGGACCCATAACGAACAACATTCTGTAATGGAGATACTTTAACAAAGACCATGTCCCCAACATCAAACTCCAAATCCGTCCTCCTCTTATCCGTAGATTGCCACCAACATGTAGGTGATCGACAAGGCCTTCAATAAAGAGCTTCGAAAGGAGCCATACAAATACTAGACTGAAAGCTGTTATTATACGCGAACTCCACCAATGGAAGATGCTCTTCCCATGTACCTCCAAAATCTAAGATACAAAGCCTCAAAAGGACTTCGAGAACACGATTCACCCTCTCAGTCTGGCCGTCCGTCTGAGGATGATATGCGGTGCTCAGACACAACTGAGTCCCTACCGCCTCTTGCAAACTTTTCCAAAACTCGCTAGTGAAGATAGGATCTCGATCGCTCACTATGCTCGAAGGTACACCATGCAATCGAACTATCTCTCGAACGTAAACTGAAGCTAGCCATGGAGCAGTCCTCTTACTCTTCACGGGTATGAAATGGGCACTCTTAGTAAGTCTGTCTACCACAACCCAAATTCCCGTATTACCCTTCCTCGATCTCGGTAACCCATCAATAAAATCCATCAAGACGCTATCCCACTTCCATTGTGGAACTTCCAATGGGTGAAGCAACCCACCAGGTTCCTTTTGCTCCGCTTTCACTTGTTGGCACACCAAGCATCTAGCGACATACTCGGCCACATCTTTCTTCATACTGGCCTAAAAGAAAACTCGCTTCATGTCTTGGTACATCTTGTCCCCACCGGGATGAATGGTCATCTTCGAACGATGCGCATCATCAAGAATAGCCTTCCTCAAACCCTCGTCTTGCAGTACACAAAGTCTACCGTCTCTACGCAACCACCCCCTATCGTCTAGGGTGTACCTACTCAAATGGATGGACGACTCCCCCCTTATGAGCCTCTCTACCAACTCAACCAACTGTGGGTTGTCTCGCTGTGCCTCGCCAAGCAGTCCCAAAAGAGTAGGTCTGACCTCTAAGGATGCTAGCAAACCGGGTACAAAGTTAACGGAAGGTCTAAAATCAAACATCGAGATAAATTCCAAGCTTCGTCGTTCCACGAACAATGGACTCAAGGGCAACCTTTTTCTGCTTAAGGCGTCCGCCACCACGTTACCCTTGCCAGGGGTATACGCTATCTCGAAATCATAGGATGCTAAGAATTCCATCCACCTTTGTTGTCTTAAGACTATGTGCTCGAAGAGCCTCTAACACTTCCCTAAGATGTAGGGCATGCTTTTCTCCACTTCTAGAGAAAACCAGGATATTCTCCCATGCAAAATCGTCACAACTATCCACCTCTCACGCAGACCATCCTAGTCGAACTCGACATCCCCAAGTGCAAGCCCCAAAGGCCTAAACCAATATCATACAAACACCCAAGGGATACCTCCTTCGAATTCAGACGACCTACGTGAGATGATACTAGTAAAAACGGCTAAATAATTAAGCACTTGTCCAACTCTGGATGTCCTTGCTAGTCTTGCTCCAAAACCACCGTTGATCAAATAACTTGCTTTGCTTAACCTATTAAGCACATACGAAAACTTATTTCGCTCTTAGAAAAGACCAAGGTGTCATCCACAAAGACCACTTCGAAGTTATTTAGGTACTCCCTGAACACCCTACTCATCAAATCAACAAAGTATGCAGGGGCGTTCGTCAAACCAAATGGCATCACCAGCCACTCATAGAAACCATCCGGAGTCCTAAAGGCAGTCTTCTCTATACTATCCTCAGCCACTCTCAACTGATGAAAACCCCATGGCTAAGTCCAACTGCGAAAACACTGAGGCACCAACCAACTGATCAAAGAGACCATCAATCCTCGGGAATGGGTGTCTATTCTTCTTTGTGAGCTTGTTGAGTTCTCTATAGTCTACACAAAGTCTGAGGGACCCATCCGCCTTCGTAGCAAAAACTACTGGAGCACCCCACTCCGATATACTTCGTCTTATGAACCCCTTCTCAAGCAACTCCCCTACTTGCTTATGGAGTTCTCTCCTCTCACCAAGAGCCATGTAGCGCACTGGTAAAGATAATGGTTTAGCATTGTCTACCAGATATATTCGGAAGTCAATCTCCTGCCTCGGAGGTAAGCCCTTCACCTCCTCAAACACATCCGAGTACTCTTGGACCACTCTAACATATCGCAAACTCTCGACCGAAGTGTCAAGCGATTCAAGATAACTTAGCATAACAGAATCTATGGGATTTCAAGAGATCTCGAGAGTGTTACCCAAGCGGGTCATGAGCCTAACAACTCTCCTTTCGCAATCAAGAACGGCACCATTACTGGATAACCAGTCCATGCCCAAAATCAACCCATAGCCCGTGAAGCCCAAAACAAAAGCATCACATCTAAACTCAACGCTAAGTATGGAAATCTTCAAACCCAAACATATCATGGACAAATAAGTGGAGCACCCAATTGGGTTTGAAACAACCAAGGGATCATCTACTAGACTGGTGTCTAAGTGCAGTGACTCAACTAATGATGAATGCGATGCGCCAGAGTCGAATAAAGTTTGAACAGGATGATCGAGAGAATCAAATCTCAACCTAGACGGTCCTACCCCCATCAGGTATACCAGCCGTGAGGGAATACATCTACCCTCCAGAAGATCCTGTACTTTGTCCTTACCTCTTAGGACAATCCTAACAAGGTGTCCTATTTCCCCAAAACAACTAGCCTTCTCCTTCACATTCTCCTTTCGTGACCTCCCACCATGATGAGATTTCGTCCTTTATTTACCTAACAGCTATTTGAACTTTCCTCCCTCGTCCATCTTAAAGGTACCCACAAGCCCTCCACCTCCTTGGACTAACTTCTTAGCCCGACAAACTTCTTAGTCCCTTGAAGTGGTTCTTCCGTCCTTCATACGGAAGTCCTTATTTATCTTAAAAAGATATCTATACGCGGAGGGGAAATTCAAAAAGAGAAAGAGGAAGAGATTCAAAACGGAGAATCGAAGGAAGGATATATCGCTCTTGGGGATTATGTTCTTTTCTTTCAAAAACTTTTCTCTTAAAAGACATGTTTTTGAAAATACTTCTTCCAAAAATGTTTTTAGAAAAATAGTTTTCTAAAAATTTTATCTGTTCTGGTAACCTTCAGCTCTGATACCACGTGTAACACCCCACGCCCGCTAAGGTCACTCACTATGGGAATGCCTTAACTTCGGTGGAGTATTTTAAGTGAATATAGAACAGAAAAATTACAACAAGACAGATATAAGTAATACTTGAAATTTAAAACATCATTTCATTGCAGCAGAAGGTAAACATATTTGGTTACATATCAAAAACCAACAAGAGTCAAGTACAAAACATCCACCTCGTTAAAACATAAGTACATAATCCCACTTCATAACTAATAGCCATAATAGAAAAGATAACCGAGCTTTACTCCAAGAGTCCAAGCTCCAAAAGATAGATAAAGCAATCCGATCAAAGCCAACTAGTGCTAGGCCCACTCTGATAACCTGAGGGTTGGGAAAAAGATAAAAACAACGGGGTCAGACATAAGTCTGAGTGAGCCCTATAACTTTAACAATACAATCATTAAAGTAATTAGGGTATGATATAAACCTAGTACGGTACAACTGGTGATAAATGACTACACTAAGTAGCCAACTAGACTTAGGATGAACTAAGATAACGGTAAAGACGCGCCTATCCACCCAAGGATAAATACTACACTGCACCACACCAGATCTACCCACCCAAGGGTAATTCCTACACTACACTACACAAGATCTACCCACCCAAGGGTAATTCCCAACTTAAAGGTTGATCCCACTAAGTGTACTTAGAAATCTTAATAGTAGTCTCGTGTACCCCTAGCTGACTACATAGGTGCCGTCTGCCCCTATCTCCACTAGGTGTACCCTGTACTTAGTAATCTTAATATTAGTCTCGTGTACCCCTAACTGACTACATAGGTGTCGTCTGCCCCTATCTCCACTAGGTGTACCCACTACTCCCCAAGCGATCGGCTCCCTACCGTAGATACCCGTGCTGGCCCCACAGTGGGGTGTATCACTCCCCAAAGTGGCAACCCGATACAACAAATGGTGCACGGCTTATACCTACACGATGCAACAACGTCTTACCTACCAGCCCGGGCCAACACACGCATATGAAACCCGTTGGACTTGCGTTGCCACCGCTAACCCGTTTTTGGCCTCTTATAGTCAAGCCAAGTACGCGTGTCCCGTCCTCGACATGGGTCAAGCCCAATAAGATACATATGGGTTCCTGGTTGAAATGGGCCCCCACAAGCTACCCACCTAAGCTTGTCTCTTTTCTAGTGTATCCCACTTAACCCTTTTGAATAATCATGTCCACTCACATGTTTAAAGTTTGGTTAAGTCATCTAATCATAATTCAATTGCCACTCAAGGCACCCACTAGATTTCCCATGCCACCTAAGGCACCCACTTGATTTCCACATGCCACCCAAGGCACTTACTTAACCCTTTAATCATGTTTAATTACATGTTCCGCTTTGGTTAAGTATTCTAATCGTATTTTCTATTGCCACCCAAGGCAACCCACTAGATTTCCACATGCCACCCAAGGCACTTACTTAATCTCCACATGCCACCCAAGGCACCCACTTAACCCCTCATGCCCCACTACATGCTTATCTGGTTAAGTGTTTCTTAATTGATTAAGAACGTAACCGTTGTAAAGACCTCTCACATTAGACTATCTTTTATGGCAGCTGGATTTGTCGGTTGGGTCCGGGCAGCCTTACGCCATAACTGAGTCTAACCTCGTGTCTTTACACTTGTCACGTATTTAGTTTGTGCCTAAGACCTCTCACATTGGGCCAATCATTTGTAGCCGCTGGATTTGCCGGTCGGTTCCGGGCAGTCTTATGCTACAAAAGGGTCCAACCTCGTGTCTTAGTCGATTAATTACACCTAATTAATCGCCCCCATAATTTGTATTAATTATCCCTAATTAATTACAAATTTAACGATGTACATAATTGACTCAATTATGTCCATCCACTTTATGGTATGCATAATCATACCAACTTCACACCATTTCATTAACATGAATATTAATCCCATCGTTCCCCACGTAATTCGCTAACATGACATACTTAAAAGGGAAGATTCATCACACATACAATGGGTTCAACTTGCATAACATTAGCATCAACATGGGTTTAAAAGGTGTCAACATGCATATAGAATCAAACCCAAATAGCATAAATAATCAACCCAAACTTGCATGAATCACATATGTCATAAAGAGGTTAACTTGCATAAGTTACTTATGTCATACAAAGGGGTAAACTTGCATATGTATGTATGACATACAAAGGGGTTAACTTGCATATGTATGCATATCATACAAAGGTGTAAACTTGCACATGTTACTTGCATATAATCAAACACCAAACTTGCATAACATGTCATATATGAACTTGCATATAATCAAACACCAAACTTGCATAACATATCATATATATGAACTTGCATATAATCAAACACCAAACTTGCATAATCATGGTGTCATAATGGATCAATGTTTATCATAGCGATTTGCTTAACTAGCATCATGAACACATAGCCTAAAACTTGCATAACTTGCATAACATCATGATCACATAGCATATGACTTGCATAACTTGCATAACATCATGATCACCTAGCATATGACTTGCATAACTTGCATAACATCATGACCACATAGCATATGACTTGCATAACTTGCATAACATCATGATCACATAGCATATGACTTGCATAACTTGCATAACATCATGATCACATGGCATATGACTTGCATAACTTGCATAACATCATGATCACATAGCATATGACTTGCATAACTTGCATAACATCATGAACACATAGCATATAACTTGCATAACATCATGATCACATAGCATATGACTTGCATGACTTGCACAACATCATGAACACATAGCATATAACTTGCATTGATCCACATTCATAGCCATAACCTCATTATATCCTATCATAATCATTTCAACAATTGGTCATTAAGGCTATAGAAACTCACAACTTGTTGATTAGCACTCCTATGAAGAAGATTAAGTTGCTAAAGTTGATTAGCGGTTGATTTGAGAAGCTATCTTCCTCTTTAATTTGATGGAGGCTCCTTCAAGTTGCATTTTGACGGCATAACGACGTTGTATCTATTTTTAGTATGAATTAGGGTACTCTTAGGGTGTATTTATAGAGTAGTTAAGTGTTTTAGGCCACTAGATTAACCTAAATCAGATAAGAGCCATCAGATTTCGTCACTAGCCACCAGCACAGCCCAAAAGCCAAAATGGTGCACCCAGGTCACACCGACCGACAGGGGGGTCGACCCCTGTGTCAACCCCTGGGTCGACCCCTAGGGAGGGGGTCGACACCCATGTCGACCCTAGGGTCGACTCCCTCTGCCTGGCGGGAATTTTTCCCGCCTCTTCTGAAATGTGAAATTTCTGTTTTTAAATCTGTTTTGAATTTCTGAAAAACTTCTTTAGGCCTTAACTGGGTCATACGGACTCTGATTTTCGAAAACTCGGACTCTATTTCGCGTATTTTCCCGAGACGAACGCAGTGGCATACCCTGTTTCCCCTGATTCAGATTTTAAAATTTAATTCTGCCCTGTTTTATATTTTAGCAAATTATTCAACATACGGGGTGTTACATTTATATATGATAAAGATGTAAATTTTATTGTTAAAATATTTCGTTCAACACATGACTAATCTCAACGGATGAGTACTGTCAACACATGAACCTTTATTTTATAATATTCTTTATTTTCTAAATTGGAATGAGGCCCAATCAATTACCATATATCGTTAACTATATGGATTCCATACAACACATGTATATAATAGCAATGACAAATAATCAACCATCATCCAAAGTGCACTACACTGTATAAGCATCAAATGTAGATATCTAACGCTTATAATAGTCTGTCAATCAATCGATCGACATACAACTAATTATTGGGATTAGTGTATGTCATATATTATCCCAATACCCGTGTGGGGTTTCAAATCAACAAACACAGATTTTATTTGTGTAGTTGGGCGATGTGTAAAATTTATCAACCCAATCAATATCAGTCAAATCAGTGTAAATAAACAAATCAGCCGATTTGTTTATAAATATTTATTTATTCACGTTAAAAATTATATTTTTAACGATAATTAATTTATTTCAACACATCCACATTTTATTATCGATTTCACATCAACAACACAAACAAATTTCACAACACATCAGTTAAACAAACAAGCCATCCATGGTCTGTGGATGACGGGTGTCGGGTGCTACTAAACACCGTCTGCATCCTAGCATATATTATAATATAACTAGAAAAAAAGAATTTTAAAAGGTGAGAAGTTCTCACCATAGATAATCCAATACCACGACACTTCTTTTATAGAAATCTTCGTCGTTCTCGCCTTTTGTCACTTTCGTCGCCCGTAGTCACTACATATATAAAAATCACATTTTTATATTGTTGCTATGTATATAAAAATCATATTTTTATTATCACTCCATATGGATAAAAATTCCATTTTTACATCGCTACTATATAGATAAAAATTCGATTTTTACATCGCCACTTTATAGATAAAAATTCTATTTTTACATCCCTACCACATAGATAAAAAATCTATTTTTATAACGATGTTTATATAATAAAGATTATATTTTTATCATGCTATGCTCTATATAAAGACTTCGCCTCTTCAAATATAAAGATTTCGCCTTTTCAAATTTCAAAAATCTAATCTTTTCTATTTTAAAAAATCTAATCTTTTCTATTTTATAAAATCTAATCTTTTCTATTTTATAAAATCTAATCTTTTCTATTTTATTACTATAAAAATCACATCTTTATTACTCTACTATATAAAAATCGCATCTTTATGATTTCTACTATATAAAAATCATATTTTTAACTTTCTACCATAATAAAGATTATACCTTTAATATAAATACTATATAAAACCCCATTTTTTATCAACTAACAATCCCTTCCTTTCATTGCTATATGTATAAAACTGATTTCATTTATTCAAAACCGATTTTAACAAAATTAAAACTGAAAATTAAATAAACTAAAAGGGAAAGCTCACGTTTTTTCTCCGAAGGAGGAGGTGTTGCAGAGGTCGTCGGTGGGGAATATGGCAGTGCCTGAAGTGGGGGAGGAGCGGCGGAGGTTGCTCTTCGCGAGCGGCGAGGTTGCTTCGATGGGAAGAGGCGATTTATACCAGAAAGAGGGAGAGAAAGGACGGGGGAACGAGGAGGACGTCGGAGGGGCTATCGGGTTAGGGCGTGGCAGGGTCTTTGGACGATTTTGGGTCTCGTGGGTGTTAAAATCGAGAGGTGAGAGAGGGAGGCACAGAGGGGGGGCGTCTGGAGACGACGTCGGTGGTGGTGTGGTGCTCCGGTCTGGGGGTGGCGATGGACTAGGGGGTGGCGGGTTTTTCACGTCGCGAGGAAACAGAAGGGAAGGGAGAAGGAGGGGGTGGTCAATCGGAGGGCGACGCTCCTCCTGTGGCGGCGCGGTGGCGGAAGATGAGGGGGGGGGGGGGGGAAGGAACGATCCTCGAAGGCGGCTTCGAAGTTTTTTTTTCTTTTCTGATGAATCGAAGAATGAGGGGGGGGGCAGAGTAGTGAAGGTGGAGAGGGGTTTTTATTTTAATTATTTAATTTACAAAAAGTTTACTTTTTCATTTGACCTCTAAACGAGGCCCACCGCCTGTCGTCCATAGCGTTTTACCCCCATTCTGAACAAAATGGGATATGTATCGTAGGCTGATTCGATTTTTTCGATCAGTTTTCGTTGAATTTACATTTAAATCATTATACTGAATTTTAAACGTACATTTCAAATTACCAGGGTCACATACGAACTCGAAAAATTCCAGAAAAATATTTTCTAGCTTCGTATTGACGATACGGTCCTAACAAAACTAGTTTCGTCAAATTCTGAGACCGTTGGAAAAATGGCCATTTTCCAGTCGATTAAAATCAACTGAAAATGGTCAAACGCGTTTTCCTTTGCCACGCTCACATATTGATTCGAAAATTTACGAAAATTAAAATATATCAATAACTTGACATCACGGATCCAACAAAAGTGGTTTCGTTGAAATCCTAGGTCGTTTGCAAAATCTCCATTTTTAAGGGTCTGAATTCCATAGCGACTATTCAGAATTTTCATCTGGACGTATCTTTTGATTCCCGGTATAAAATCTTGATTTTTCGGATTCGTTGGAAAGATATTCTCAAATAGATCCTATAATTTTTGGTCACTAAAATCCGGTTTATTTTGCACCCGGTACATTCATTTGGAGTTTGAAATCGAATTATCGAACTACCGCACCATTTTCAATTCCTTTTATAATTATATATAATTATTATATTCTAACGACGACATATATAATATATACGTTCGAATTCTATTCCAATTAATCGATATTATTTAAAATAATTCATTTTAAATGTTCAAAATTCGCTAAAATTGCCAAAATAAAAATTTTAAATTGGCCCAGAATTTCCGGGTTATTACAATCTCCCCCACTTAAAACTTTTCGTCCCCGAAAAGGAACGAAGCCGAAAGTTGTTTAACAATTCAACTCAACTTCCAGTATTTTGATTACGTCTTAAATTCTTCAACTTTTCAGTTTCTAAGAACTTTTCCAATTTTTCAAAAATTTGGCTAACACCCTAAATTTTCGAAAAATTTCGCCATAACCTCCCCTGCACCGGGAGCTACGGGAAAATCCCGAAATTGCCATATAATCCTTCTGATCTCAAAAAGAAAAAGAAAAGGCCAAGCGGCTAGCCAATCGGCTCATAAAATCATCATCACCCAAACAAAACAGTAAATTATAGTAAATATGTACCTATTTGTTGGGCAAACAAATTTTATTCTCTGCTCTAGCCTCCTTGCTATGACCTGTTCAATGTAAGTACATGTATATGCAAGCAAATGTGACCAATTTTCAATACAATTCAATATTTGATTCAATTAGGCATAATGGTTCAAAATTATCAAACAAATAAACGAACAACACAAACATCAATCAATTAGTGGATTAACGTTTCAAATTCATAATTTTACTACATATAAAGAAAATCATGTTTTTGATGCCAAATCACAACGAATAAATCTATCTATATAAGTTTTGGTTCTCACACCAGACTAATGGAAATATATAGAAATCACACCTTCGAAACACGAACATAAATATTGATGATGCCATGGTCATTATCAACATCATCTCCGGGCGACTAGAGCGTGATTCTATATCTATCTAGTATACTAAAATTTCGAATATACGTTCATGACGCGTATATGCAAAACCTTTATATACTAGATTGTCCAAATTCAAAATAAACAAATAATCAAATACGTATAAAATGGTTTAAATTTTCAAAACAAAATTGTTTTCATTTGAAAAATATACTCTTCACACTCGTTCTAGGATACTACTGATCCTATCTCTAACGAGTCATTCTAATTGGATATTACTAATCCAATATCTGATGAATTCTTTCGTATGGTTCTAAGGTGTCTTGTTCTCGAGCTCTGTAAACCAAAGCTCTGATACCAACTGTGAGAACCCGTAACTTCCCCGTGAAGGAAAGAGCGAATACTTTGAGAACAACACATAAAAGAACGCAGACGGAAGAACATTTCATTGTTAATACAACAATTCCATCAGAATACAAGAATATACATAGTATAATGAATAAATTACATTCGATAAATATCAGAGATTACAATAAATTACATAGCAGCGGAAAAATATACAAAGCACAACTGAAGGTGATATACAGATACAGAGCTTTCCGGATATCATTTCAGATGTAAACCAGGATCCTGTGAATATAAATCTGCAAAACCAAAACTACTAGCTGCCCGTGTCGAAAATAGGGGCACCCAGAGTTTAGGTTAAAACAATAAACTCCAGGTCAGTCATGTGACTGGTGTGAGAACTAAAACAGTTATTTAAAACTTTACTTTAAAAGAGAGTAATTCAAGGGACCACGCCGTATAACACGAAACGGGTTTCCTCCCAAGAATACAAGTGCATAGAATAAACAGCGCAATGCTTTTTCGAAAAATGAAGCTATTATAAGACCCAAGTCCCATCACACAATGCAACGCAAGCCGGAGGATAGGGTTTTCCCTTATAATAGCCAAACATGCTTGGTATGTTTAAAACGAATCATTTGATACTATAATAAGTGTATAGTGTCAAAACAATTTCAATCATAAATATAAATCATAGACGACATGGGTACCATATATTATGTCGCCATACTAGTTCTACAATTAAAACCGCAATACACATATTGGAAATTGGATTTCCGTCATGATTCGAGGCAAGAGGAAAGATCCTCTCCGCTTCGAGACACTCTAGCAAATGCCTCGGGACTACACACTCTGGGCAACCCCTGGAATCGGCTGGGGCGGTCCTCTCTTACGTTTGAGGATTAGTTATTCCTGAACACACGTTTCCCGGTCCTTACAGACCTATAATCGAGGCGCCTCGCATCCAACAACCACGCGGGTAAAAAGTATATAAACGTCAGGGCTGGTAGGTCACTGACATCACCCATAGTTAGAAAGAAACGTCGTGTTCTCCCAGCGGTCACTCTCCCATTTTTAACTCATACCGAGGTGTGAGGCTCGCGAATCCACGCTATACACAAAGCTGCCACGTAGGTCGTGCTTTGATCATCAACCACAAGACTTTGCTTTTCAACAGAAGCCTTGATCTATGCAACTCAGCGTGCCACACAGGCAATTCATGCCATGCAATTGATGTCCATCGATATACAACCTCTGAGCTCGTACGTCTCAGAGAAGGGCGTTAAGCAAAAGAATAAATCCTCCGCCGCAAAACAGATGTATATTTAATAGAGATCAATCAACACAGAATAAAGTCCAATGTCAGACACACGATCCATTTACAAGTTCATTCTGGGTCTGAACGAAACCGGAGGCACTTTCCTCGCATATCAATCGATCTCCAAGTACGTCTGGACGACCACCAACTGATTCCCTCATCTTGGGTGTACAGCCCAATCAAGATCGTCAATAATCACCCAAACGATGTGAAGACTTCCGGTCTTCAACCACCGTCTTCATCTTCGACATATCGTTGAATCGGTTATTCAGATTGGGTATAAACCCGGCCTTTCCGAACAACCCGCGTATATTAAAACGAATGTTACACAAACACAACATACGCCTCATTCCAATTTAGCAGCCACTAACTGTAAATCAACAAGAGAACAATTTCCCAAATATTAACCCCGAAGGCCGAAACCAACATCAGATCAATACCAGGAAACCATTCAACTTAACTAATCTCCGGTTAGTTTCTGATCTTCTTAACTCAGTTGGTTCTAAGAACAGTATTATTGAAGATACCGTTCACGACAACCCAAAATCACATTGCATTAATTATCGGGTTAAAGAACAACTGTTATTCAAAACACCGCTCACGATAAACCCAATAACCAATTCAAATTCAATTTATTTATTTCAAAAATGAATTGAATATAATTCTAGCTCCAAACTAGTTCATTTCGATAAAAATCTATTTTTATCTTTACAAATGTAGGGTTTTTCACCCCAGTTCTTCACAAATCATTTCTTATAATTTTACACAAATTATTGATAATTTTATCAAGGCCCGTACAGTCGATTTCCATCAACGGCCATCTAACTGCAATTACAACGACCTTTTTCAAATTTAATTTGGACATAATTCCAAATCCAACCGTTAGATTTCAAATTTCTAATATTCGTTAGAAAGCTCTTTTCGATACGAACCCAACGGTTCCGGTTTCAGGAGAATCCGACGGTCGGATCTCCCGTAATGTCAATTCGAAGTCAATGGTCGAAATTCACGAACTGCCGCGGCGCGGTGCGTTCTATTCAGGCCATTATATTATATATATAATATATATAATATATATTTCGTCGATTACCTTTTTAAAACGAATTATATAAATCGTTTTAAATTCGTTTTCAAAACGATTTCAACTTCTTTTCAAATTCAAATCAAAGTTAAATTTTTACTTATGAATTCGTTTTGAATTCATTTCAATTCAAATCAAATTCGTTTTCTATTCAATTCAATTCTAATTCGTTTTCTTTTCAATTCAATTCGAATTTGTTTTCGTTTCAATTCAATTCAAATTCGTTTTCTTTTCAATTTAATTCGAATTCGTTTTCTTTTCAATTTAATTCGAATTCGTTTTCTATTCAATTAAATTCAAATTCGTTTTCTATTCAATTCCATTTTTAAATCTATTTTCAATATTCATTACAAAACGAATATAATCGATATATATATCGTTCGCGTCAAAATAGCACATCTCTAATCAACACGGCTTTATATATTTCAATAATTCCGTTATCCTATTCAACAAATGAATATTTATTCTATTCAATACGTGAATCTATATTTTTGTCAACACATGACTAATCTCAACGAATGAGTACTGTTCACGTGTGACTATTTTTATTATTTAATATACTTTATAAAAATTATGGTATCTATCGTTAAATTCCAAATTAGACTCCAACTGTAAATTAGTAAGAAAACAATTCCCTGAATATTAACCCCAAAGGCCGAAACCAACATCAGATCAATATCCAGGAGACCACTCATCTTATCTATTTTCCAGTTAGTGTCTAATTTTATATATGATAAAGATGTAAATTTTATTGTTAAAATATTTCGTTCAACACATGACTAATCTCAACGGATGAGTACTGTCAACACATGAACCTTTATTTTATAATATTCTTTATTTTCTAAATTAGAATGAGGCCCAATCAATTACCATATAGCGTTAACTATATGGATTCCATACAACACATGTATATAATAGCAACGACAAATAATCAACCATCATCCAAAGTGCACTACACTGTATAAGCATCAAATGTAGATATCTAACGCTTATAACAGCCTGTCAATCAATCGATCGAAATACAACTAATTATTGGGATTAGTGTATGTCATATGTTATCCCAATACCCGTGTGGGGTTTCAAATCAACATACACAGATTTTATTTGTGCAGTTGGGCGATGTGTAAAATTTATCAACCCAATCAATATCAGTCAAATCAGTGTATATAAACAAATCGGCCGATTTGTTTATAAATATTTATTTATTCACATTCACGTTAAAAATTATATTTTTAACGATAATTAATTTATTTCAACACATCCACATTTTATTATCGATTTCACATCAACAACACAAACAAATTTCACAACACATCAATTAAACAAACAAGCCATCCATGGTCTATGGATGATGGGTGTCGGGTGCTACTAAACACGGTCTGCATCCTAGCATATATTATAATATAACTAGAAAAAAAGAATTTTAAAAGGTGAGAAGTTCTCACCATAGCTAATCCAATACCACGACACTTCTTTTATAGAAATCTTCGTCGTTCTCGCCTTTTGTCACTTTCGTCGCCCGTAGTCACTACATATATAAAAATCACATTTTTATATTGTTGCTATGTATATAAAAATCATATTTTTATTATCACTCCATATGGATAAAAATTCCATTTTTACATCGCTACTATATAGATAAAAATTCGATTTTTACGTCGCCTTTACAACAAATGTAAAAGGAATTATTTATAAATAGAATTAAATGGAATTATTTATACATAGAATTAAAAGGAACTATTTATAAATGGAATTAAAAGGAATATTTATTTAGAAAACAAATAGAAGAGAAAAAGGAAATATTTGTAAAACATTTACAAATAGAATTGAAAAGGAAATATTTGCAAAACATTTATAAATAGATTTATAAAAGGAAATAATTATTTAGGAAATAAATAAAGTTATCAAAGGAAATATTTATTTAGGAAATAAATAAAGTTATAAAAGGAAATATTTATATGAAATAAATATAGACAAATAGAAAAGGAAGTATTTGTAATCGAATAGAGTTATCAAATATAATTTAATTGAATAAGAGTTAGTCGATTAGAGTTAACCAGTTAGAGTTAATCAATTAGAATTAATCGATTAGAGTTACAGTTAATCGATAAGAGTTAACCAGTTAGAGTTAATTAGATAGAGTTAACTAGTAAGAGTTAATCAGATAGAGTTAATTGAACATAGTTAATCGAATTAGGATTAACTGAATATTACTTATTCAATTAGAGTTGATCGAATATAGTTATTTGAGATAGAGTTAGACAAACATAGTTATTCAGGATGAGTTGCCATTTCATACGACTGCTAGCGTAATTAGCAGGGCTGCAGATAGCCTACGGCAGTCGGATGTTTCCTGAGGGAATCAGGGGTAACCATTGTGATCGCTGCGATCTAGAGTCAAGCGAATGGAGTTAAATCGAATATTATCCATTTGAAATAAAGTTAAAACAGACATAGTTTTTCGAATATAAGTTAATCGAATATTAGTTATTCGATAGGAGTTAAATAAGTTGAGTTAAATAAGTAAGTTAATCAAGTTAAGCTAGCCAAGTTGAGTTAACCAAGTAAGTTAATCGAGTTGAGTTAGTCAAGATGAGTTAATCAAACCGAGTTAATCCAAATGAGTTAATCTAAATGAGTTATTCGAAATTGTTTATTCGAATAGAATTAAAGGATTTATTCGAAATTGTTTATTCAAATAGAATTAAAGGAGTTATTCGAAATAGTTTATTCGAATAGAATTAAAGGAGATTAATCGAACGTAAATCATTCGAAGAGAGTTTATCGAATGTAAATCATTCGAAGAGAGTTAATTGAATGTAAATCATTCGAAGAGAGTTAATCGAAATATAAGTTATTCGAAGAGAGTTAATCATCGAATTCGATTATATCGAATTCGGGAAAGTACTTATATTTTCCGGTGTTTAAATCAAGATCTATTTATTTATAAATTAAGTGTTTATTTATTTATTCAAATTAAAGAATAGAAGTTATAAATTTAAGTTAGATATTTCGAAAGTAGGGATTATAACACTATAGTTATAATCAATGTTTTCAATAAAGAAATGGATACGTAAATAGAATCCGAGAGTTACGTAAGGAAGTTTGTTAAAGGTTTAAAAGATAAACTTTTTCTATTCCGAAGTTAAAACGTTGTTCAGTTAAGGTCTGAGAGGTAATTATACCCCAACTTGATTGACTTCCTTCTTAACTAAGGAATGGTTAAGGTTTGATAGTAAAGGATGGTTAAGTGAATTTAGTTAATGAGTGAAATGGTTTGAGTTGGCATGGCGATGTTTGATTTAAACATCAGTTTAAATCCAGTGAAGGAGTTTTGAAAATGTTTTCCAAATAAGAATCCGAAATGTTTTCTGATAATAGAAAATAAGAATTTAGAATATATGGAAACAGGAGACAAGTAAATTAATGAACTAAAGAGATAAATGTTAAATGATGATTGATCGATATAATTTCCATCTGGAAATAATATCGTTGTTTGCACACGTGTTTTTCTTTTATAGTTAAATCATAGACTATCAAAGTTTTGACCATTTTTCCGTCGTCAATACGGAGAGACCGGTTGGATTATTATCCGAGAACCATTCCGTATGGGCGTTAGCGTTTCGAATCAAATAGATGGAAGACAAATTGAAGACGGAGTTTATACAAGGGTTATTTTGGCAATCCTAGGTAGAAATTGCCTAAGATGGATTTACAGAATAGTGCCTTCGGTTTGTCCAGTCCTAGGACAACTTGAATGGACGAATGTTTGACAGAGTATATCTGGTAGATCACGTAAGTTGATTGTTTCAAACGTATTTACATTGGTGGTGGAGGAATTCGTTACTCTTAGCTTATACCCGTGGTATTTTTGGGGAAATCAATTTGTGAATTGATGGGTATGACAATGTGGCATTCAAAGTGAATGAATGAGTAATCTGTTGAAAGATACGTTATGACCTCCAGCCTCATCAACTAGGAAATGACAGAAATCGGGCAGGCAGCATGGCTAAGTGGGCCGCACCCAAGTAGGGTATATTGTCACTATCTAGAGAATATTCATATTTGTTACTTCTTTCAATTCTGTATCTCCCGGGAAGGGTTATGTTGGTTTACCACATGTAAGGTGACGATATATTCGATACACTCAAGCGAAATGAGTGGTCGGTCACGTGTGACCGAGTTCCAAGATGTTCTTGTTGAACTCCAGTGTATCGCTTCTAGAGTACACTGAGCAGAAGGTGGATCCATACCTTGTCATAGTTGGAATCCATTCCCCAAATAAGAGCCCGCTGTTTTGATTGTATATTATATATGTAGAACGTTAGATGCAAGCGTTTCTACTAGATTGATATTACTTGTGTTAGACATTATTATAATATCAGAATAATATTGTTTTATAAATGATTTGGGTTATCGTAAGGTAAAAACCATCCGTGTTTATGTGTGGATCGGTCTTCGATTATTCTTTCTTTTGAAAGGATTTTTAAAGTTAAACAA
This sequence comes from Allium sativum, assembly GCA_030737875.1. Classification (NCBI taxonomy): domain Eukaryota; kingdom Viridiplantae; phylum Streptophyta; class Magnoliopsida; order Asparagales; family Amaryllidaceae; genus Allium; species Allium sativum. The sequence goes on from CM060926.1 coordinate 341,130,450, forward strand.
ATGATTTGAGTTTACTCACACCAGTCACATGACTGACCCGGAGAGTATTTTGTTTTATTTTCCCTAAACTCTTGGGTGCCCAATTTTGTATGGGCAGTCAAGTGGTCAGGATTTTACAGATATACTTGGAGAGCTTGGAGCAGGAGGCTTCAGGATTATATAGCTATTGTTTATTTCGCTGTGTTGTAAGTGTTGTACTCTAATAATGTTACTGTATACATATACTGATTTATTTTCAAAGATATGTTATCTATTATATGTTGTTCGTTCCGCTGTGGGATTCATGTTTACTCAGATGTTGTATGTTCTTCTTCTTCTTCTATTCTAAGTTTCTACCTTATCTGTTCTCACCCTCTAATTTCTTTCATGGACTATCCGGTGTTTCCAATGCTTGAATAGTCGACATAGTGTTGTATGCCGATATCCAGGATCGCAAAAACCCCGGGTCGTTACAGCATCGGATAGATTAAAGAATGAAATGAATATCTCTAGATAGATGATAATACACCCTAATGGAAGCAACCCACATAGCCATGCTACCTGCCCGATTTTTGTTATTTCCCGGTTGTGAGGCTAGAGGCCACGCTTATCTCTGACAGATCACACAATTATTCACTTCGAATGTCACATCGTCATACCCGCCAAATCACAAATTGATTTCCCCAAAAATACAACGGGTATACAACTAAGAGAAATGAATTCCTCCACCACCAAACGTAAATACGTTTGAAGAGATCAACTTATGCGATCTATTAAATATACTCTGTCAGACATTCTTCCATACTGGTTGTCCTTGGACTGGACAAACCAAAGGTACTATTCTGTAAATCGGACAGCCCTTGCATAACTCCGTCTTCAATTATCTTCATCATAATTGATCGCAACGCTAACGCCCATAAAGAGTGGTTTTGAAATAATGAATCTGATCCCGGTCTCTCTGTATTGACAATGGAAATGGTCAAAAACTTCGATAATCGGTGATTTAACTATCAAAGAAAAACATGTGTACAAACAATGATATTATTTCCAGATAGAAATTCTATCGATCAATCATCAATCAACATTTATCTCTTAAATTAATCTATCATTAATTTATTCATTTACCCATTTCCTATTTCCATATATATACAGAAATTCTTATTTTCTAAATTTAGAAAATATACCTTATTAATATTGGAAAAAGTTTCCGTTTTTATTCTTATCTCTTATTTTCTATATTAGAAAACATTTCTGAATCTTATTTGGAAAACATTTCCAAAACTTCTACATTGGATTTAAATAGATGTTTAAATAAAACATCGCTATGCCAACTCAACTATTACACTCATTAACTAAATTTACTTAACCAACCTTCACTATCGAACCTTAACCATTACTTAGTTAAAAACGAAGTCAATCAACTTGGGGTATAACTACCTCTCAGACCTTAACCGAACAACATTTCTAACCTCGAAATAGACAAAGTTCACCCTCTTAAATCTTTAACAAACTTCCTCACGTATCTCTAGGGTTCAATTTACGAATCTACTTCTTTATTGAAAACATTGATTATAACTATAGTGTTACAATTCCTACTCCTGAAATATCTAACTTCAAAATATAACTTTTATTTATTAATTTGGATAAATGAACAAAAAAATAATTTATTAATAAATAAGTAAATCTTGATTAAAAACGGAAAGTGAGTAGGACTTTCCCGAATTCGATATAATCAAATTCAACGTATAATTCTCTTTCGAATAATCTCTATTCGATAACTCCTTTTCGAATAAACAATATTCGATTAACTCTCTTCGAATAACTAATATTCGATAATCTCTCTTTTGAATAAACTATATTCGATAATCTTCTTTCGAATAACTATATTCGACTAACTCCTTTTGAATAAACTAAATTCGATTAACTCCTTTCGAATAAACTATATTCGATAATCTCTCTTTGAATAAACTATATTCGATAACTCCTTTCGAATAAACTATATTCGATAATCTTCTTTCGAATAAACTATTTTCGATAACTCCTTTCGAATAAACTATATTCAATAATCTTCTTTCGAATAAACTATATTTGATAATCTCTATTTGAATAAACTATATTTGATAACTCCTTTTTTGATTAACTAATGTTCGATTAACTCTATTCGAATAACTATTATTCAACTAACTCTATTCGAATAACTCTATTTCATTAACTCTAATTCGATTAACTTTAATTTGATTAACTCTAATCGATGAACTCTCATTCGATTAACTCTAATTGATTAACTCTAATCAATTAACTTTAATTCAATTAACTCAATTCAATTAATTCTATTTGAATAACTCTGTTTGATAACTCTATTTCAAATTACTCTATTTGATAACTCTATTTCAAATAACTCTATTTGATAACTCTATTTCAAATAACTCTATTTGATAACTCTATTTCAAATAACTCTATTTCAATTAACTATATTTGATAACTTTATTTCAAATAACTCCTTTACACTGCTAAGTTAACATTATATTTCAAACATCGGTGTTGAAACCGATTTTTACTTCTCTATATAATTTCAGACTTATATATCCTATTTGTCAAATGGTAAATACTTATTTAATTTATAAAACATTATTTATAAACTAATCTTCTCAGCTTATCTGTTAAAACTGATCCTATTTAAAATCTACTTTAAATAAATCTTTTCCATTTATCTTGTTACAACAGATTTCCATTTAATCTTTATTTTAATTCTATCTCATGTTACACCCGTGTGCGAAGCACGGGTCTAAACTTTCCTAATGTAAAATCCTCTTTTTATAAAATTCTATTAATTTTTCAAATATTTCCTTTTATAATTCTATTTATTTTCTAAATAAATATTCCTTTTATCCTTTTACTTATTTTCTAAATAAATATTCCTTTTATAAAATCTTTTGATTTTATAAATATTTCTTTTTCAATATAACATTGAAAAATTCCTTTTTAACATTCCAGTATTCCTTTTGGTATTTAACGTACCATATAACAGTGATCGGTATCATTCAAACATACAAAATCAGCAACAGATTATATATCACATCATATATCACCATATATGAAAAGTATTAAAATAAATGTTGAGGAATCCAGTTGGATCCCTCCGTCCTATTTCCCTGCATCACAGATGTTAAACAATATAAATAACATCAGTTTCATTTCAATATAAAATATTCCGATAAACAGAATCAATATTTGATTAACGATATATATATATATATATATATCGTTATCTATAATTTAAATCAATAAATTAGCAGTTCATCCAAACAAGCAACACACAGCAATTAATCGACACTTATCAGTTCTAAAAATACGTTATAAAAATATGAACTAGTAGAGTTGGTGAGTTTTACTCACATTGGACGGTCATCATTTAAATAACGATTAACTATCTTTGATTCAGACGAACGTTTCATTTTGAAATAAATCATAACGAGCTCCAATTCATTCCGAATCAATTCCATTGTGTAGTCGTCATCCACACGATCCCAATGGATCCAGTTTTGCTGAATTTGGATAACGTATGATAAAGTTATTAATTTAATAAGTTATACAATTTAAATTAAACTAAACTAGATTTTATATTTGTACATTTGGGCTGTACTCCTTTATCCGGCCCATATCTACATCCAACCCGCATGACCCTTCTTCCCATTTACTTCCAAAAACCGTGCTCCATCCAGACAATATCTCACCGCCATTACAAATCTTGTATCTTTCCTGTACTCTGCCCCAACCATTTCAAGCCCTCTTGAACCCATGATTTAAACAAGCGATACGTTTAAAATAATAATTAATTAATAAACTTAATTATTACTAACTCACGTTTAACCATTTAAACACTTTCCTCATTTTCTTCTGAATACACGAGAAAAGCAGAAGCTTCCTCACAGGCCATTACCGTGCCTCATATCTAACCGTTCTCCCTCCATGAACCACTGAACTCGACAAGAACTCCACCGATGAACTCCTGCTAATAATCTCCATCACCTCGTCGTCCTAACACCCAGCTCGCACCATCCCTTTCAGTTCCGTCCTCCAGGTTTTCCCCCTGCGCGCTCAGTAGATTATCGAAAAAACTACATTGAGTACCACCAAAATTTCAAGGCACCTGCTATTCGCCATCAAAAACTCGATTATAAACTCAGATTCAACATTTGTTCAACCAATTCGCGAGAATCTCGAACCCTACCTCACGCCGGAAAAATGTCAACCCGCTCAGCACTTATCGCATCCCTTCATTTATATATGAAAATGAAGATTATCGCTCAGGGAATCCATATATATGTATATTATGATATTACTATTTTTCTTTTGATTTTATTTTGAATTTTGAAGATTGAAACTTTTACTGAAAGGAAAAAAAAGAACAGTGGCGCCTTGGTTTGACCTCTGAAGGAATGAAAATAGGGTTTAGGAATAGAGGGTGTTTTTATAGAGATATTATATTATTATTTTATTTGACATTTATATTCATTTTTATTATACCGTTACTTCCATTCGTTGTTTAAAAATCTCTATGATCACATACCATATTCAAAAATCACGAAAATGGACATGCAGCTACAGTTCGACATTACGGACCTAACAAAATTGGTTTCGTCGAATTCCGACTTCGTTTGCTCACACAGCGTATTTTTAAAGTCAAATAATTGACTATTTTTCGGATTAAAATCCCATACGGCCACATACTTACTCCAAAAATCGAAAATTCAGATCTAACAATAATTTAATATTCCGGATCCAATAAAATTAGTTTCATCGAAAACGGAGTTCGTTTGCAAAACTGACTATTTTTAAAGCTCTAAATAAACCAATTTAAATAAAAATATATTTAAAAATAATTAAATTAAATATTTATTAATAAATATTATCGTATATATTCACAATAGAATAACATACAGCTCCAAAATAAATATATATATGGGGTTATAACTCAATATTTCAAAATTTCCAGTTATATCGATATTCGATTGGTATTTAAATCCTTTTATAAATCGTTATAAATTATAAAGGAATTCCGTAGCGACGATTTGAAATTTTGATTTGGACATAAATCAAAATCTACACAATGAAATCCCGAATTTTCTCTTCCACTTGAAATATATAGTTCACCAGCTCCGAACGTTTCTTGTTTCACAGAAATCCGGCTTAAAACGGATTGTGTATATTCGTTCAAAGTTCGAATCGCCAAATAGCGAACTACCGCGCCATTCCGAGCTCGATTTTAGTTATAATATAATTATACGTTCAACTGTCGTTTAAATAATATATTCGTTAATATAATTCAACTCTAAACTGAATTATATATTATGTATGATCCAATTCTTACAATATTGTCAATTCCACTATTTCCGACTATTTCGGAAATAAATATATTACTCTATTATTTATATTAATTAAATATTCAATATTATTTAATTAGACAACCATTTATTTCTTTAAATCATTATTTGAAATAATTAACTAAATTAGTTATAATACCGTAAAAATACGGGACGTTACAAGCTAGATCCTTCTTTTCCTAATTTTGTGTATAAGTATTCCATCGTAGATTTAGAATTGCGCAAACTAATTATGATTTCTCACATTAGATTGTTATTTGAAGCTGTAAATTTTACATATCACTAAATTCACATATTTAAATTCCGTCTAGATTCTTTTTCTTTTAAACAGCTATAACATATTTAGTTCTTGGATTCATATGAGATTTCACCCGATGCGATCTCAATTAAATTATGGACAACATACAATACTCGAATATTTCATCTTATGATGGTAAGCTGTAGTTCCTTATAGTAATAATATTTGTATTTAGCAAATTTTAACACTCGAATGAGTTCAATGGGTAATCTGTTTATTAAATGGGTTGGGCTAGATGGATCCGTGTGTTAGATAAGTCAAAATTAATTGATAGTAAATGAACTGAGTTAAAATCAACCCAAGCATTTTCAACACAACCTATCTCTAATTATAAGACAAGTTTATATTCATAAAGTGATAAACTTGCTACCATTATTTAAGATAGTGGTACATACTACTACACAGTCAAGTTTATGTAGTTGTTAAATATATGATGTAAGCAACTCACTGTTAAGAAAAAAAAAAATTATGAAATGATAAAACGAATACTCATCTTTAAAAGATTTAATGTCAAAATACCTAACCTTGCAGCGAAAAATAATCATGATTAACCCTATATGAGAGCGAACATCAATGGAGAAGGTCTAATAGTATACTATGGATCCATTTACACCAATATAATCTTTATTCAAAATAATCACCTAGGAAAAGATTCAAATAGAAAAAAGATAGTCTTTTATAAAACTATGATAGTAAAGCTGCGACATTACCTACGACATTAAGAGTTTAAGTGGTGCAGTTTATCCTAAAGTAGCATAGAGTATTAATATTTGAACATCAGTTTGATGTATAATTTGTGTATTACGAAATCAGCAAGACAAACTCTTATAACTCATATTGATATTTGGTCTTGAATTTGATTGATTTTCAAAACAAATTTTCACAAAAAAACATATTCAAAAAATTGACCTCAGCCTAAATTTCAAATATGTGAACAGTAAAAAATATTAATTAGTGTAGTACACTCTTTGGAAATGTACATGTGCACTTCAAAAATGTGCAAGTGCATATTTTAAAACTTGAACTATTTTTAAAGCAAGTTTCAAAGAAGTAATTTTTTGTAATAACCCAGAAATATGTGCCAATTTAAAAATTTTATTTTGACAATTTTAGTGAATTTTGATTACTTAAAATGGATTATTTTAAATAATAACGATGAAGAAATTATTTTGAATAGAATTAGAATGTATATATTTATTTGAATCGTCTTTAGAATATAAATACATATTTTAAATTACAAAAGGAATTGAAAATGGTGCGGTAGTTCGATAATTCGATTTCAAAGTTCAAATGAATGTACAGGATTCAAAATAAACCGGATTTTGGCGAAACCAAAATATTAGAATCTAATTGAGAATATCTTTCCAACGAATTAGAAAAATTGAAATTTCATAGCGGGAATCAAAAGTTACGTCCAGTTGAGAATTCAGAATAGTCGCTATGGAATTCTGGCCCTTAAAAATGGGAATTTTGCAAACGACCTCGGATTTCGACGAAACCACTTTAGTTGGATCCGTGATGTCAAGCTATTGCTAGGTTTCAAAATTCATAATTTTCTGAATCAATATGTGAGCGTGGCAAAGGAGAACGCGTTTGGCCAGTTTCAGTTGATTTTAATCGACTGGAAATTGGCCATTTTTCAAACGGTCTCAGAATTCAACGAAATTAGTTTTGCTAGGACCGTATCGTCAATACTAAGCTAGAAAATATATTTTGGGAATTTTTCTAGTTAGTATGTGGCCCCGGTAAAGTGAAACGCGCATTCAAATTCAATATATAGAGTTATATTTTGATTTTGACGAAAACTGATCGAAACAGTCGAATCGGCATACGACACATATCCCATTGTGTTCGGAATGGGGGTAATTAGCTTTGAACGATAGGCGGTGGGTCTCGTTTCGAGGTCAAATAAAAAGTCAACCTTTTGGATAATTTAAATAACTAAATATATATAATATAATAACCCTCACCACTCAGAACTCTCTCTCCCCTTTCCCTTTCACTCACCGATCAAAATCAAATTGAAAAAGAAAAAAAAAACTCCCGCTTCCACCGTTCATCCGACCTTGGCCCCTCCGCCCCGCGCCAGGCCGCTCCGCCTCCCATCGGATCCCCTCCTTCTCCTCACGTTGCCTTTCTCCTCCTCTCCCCCAAAACGCCCTAGCCCCCTTTTTATCCGCAACCCTAAACCGACCTCCGCACCACCCCCACCGACCTCCGCACCACCCGATGAACCACCAGCAGCCATCCCGACGCGTTGCGCCGCCCTCAGCCATCCATAGCTGACTCCGACGATGAAAACCCACTTTTCTCCAATACTGTGAGTCTTTAATTCATTTTACTTAAGATGGTTAATTTATTTGCGGTGTATGATTGAATTATATGAAACATATGGGTTTTAGAACAATAAAAATATAATTTTTATTATGTAGGAGCAATAAAAATATAATTTTTGTTATATAGGAGGCGAAGTAAAAATTAGATTTTTATAACTAAGAAAGATGTGATTTTTATAAGATCAAAGAAGTGATTTTTATACATATACTAGAGTAATAAAAATATAATTTTTATATAATGAAAAGAATAAAAATATGATTTTTATATTATAGAAAGAATAAAAATATGATTTTTGTATTATAGAAAGAATAAAAATATGATTTTTATATTATATAAAGAATAAAAATATGATTTTTATATTATAGAAAGAATAAAAATATGATTTTTATATGGGTAGAGTATTAAAAATATGATTTTTAATGTATAGAACATCATATTAAAAATGTGATTTTAATACGAACAGCATGAAAATGAAGTTGGGATTTCAGGCAAGTCAGCACTGTTCTGAAATTCAGAAATAGAGAACGGTGGAGTGGAACCCTCGGTGAGAACTCCTCACTTTTAATTTATTTTCTAGTTGAAATATATACTAGGATGCAGACGGTGCTTAGCAGCACCCGACACCCGTCGTCCACAGACCATGGATGACTTGTTTGTTTGATTACTGTGTTGTGAAATTTGATTGTGTGATGTGAAATGAAATAAAACGTTTTATAGTAGAAAATATTTTATATTTAAAAATATGATTTTTAACGTGTATATAAAATAAATATTTATAAACAAACTGGACGGTTTGTTTATATACACTGATTTGACTGATATTGATTGGGACGATAAATTTTACACATCGCCCAACTGCACAAATAAAATCTGTGTGTGTGTTGATTTGAAACCCCACACGGGTATTGGGATGATATTTGACGTACACTAATCCTGATTGTTTAGTTGTATGTCAATCGATGGGTTGACAGACTGTGTAAGCGTTAATTATTTATATTTAATGTTTATGCAGTTGTGTGGTGCACTTTGGATGATGGTTGATGATTTATCGTTGCTGTTATATATGTGTGTTGTAGGGAATCCATATAATTAACGTTATATGGTAATTGGTTGGGCCTCATTCCAATTTGGAAAATAAGAAGTACAATTTCATAGTTGAATAAAAATATATATTCATGTGTTGAATAAAATATATATTCATGTGTTGAATAGAAAGAAAATTCATGTGTTGAATAGAAGGAAAATTCATGTGTTGAATAGAATAAAAATTCATGAGTTGAATAAAAATATAAATCCATGTGTTGAACAAAATATTCCTTTGTTGAATAGAATAACGAAGTTATTGAAATATATAAAGCCGTGTTGATTAGATATGCGCCATCTTGACGCAAACGATATTTATATTGATTATATTCGTTTTTATAATGAATATAGAAAAGGAAGTGATTTCAAAATATAACGTTTTGAAAATGTTATCATTTATATATCGTTGATATGGAATATTCAATTTTGATTAGAAATTGAATAGGAAGTTGAAATCGTTTTGAAAACGAATTTAAAACGATTTATAAAATACGTTTTGAATTGAAATCGACGAAATATATATAATATTATATATATATATATATAGTGGCTTGAATAGAATGCGCCGAGCTGCGGCAGTTCGCGAATTTCGACCATTGACTTTGAACTGACATTACGGGAGATCCGACCGTCGGATTCTCCTAAAACCGGAACCTTGGGTTCGTATCGAAAAGTGCTTTCTAACGAATATAAGAAATTAGAATTCTAACGGTTGGATTTGGAATTATGTCCAAATCAAATTTGGAAAAGGTCGTTGTAAGTGCAGTTCGATGGCCGTTGAGGGAAATCGACTGTACGGGCCCTGATAAATTTTTTAAAAATATTAATAATTAATGTAAAATCATAAGAAATGATTTGGAAAGAATTGGGATGAAAAATCCCATAACTGAAAAGATAAAAATGTATTTTTATCAATAAGAACTAGTTTTGAACTAGAATTATAAATTCAATATTTTTTAAAAATAAATAAATTGGATTTGAAATGGTTTTAAAAATAACCATAGTTTCCAATATATAGATTGGAAGTGGATTTGAATCGAAATTGTCTTCGAAATATTTCGATGTGAGATTTTGTGATTATACAGATATTGTTATGGAAATTTGAAAGATATATTTATATCGTTATTTCCAATACGATATTTGTTGGTCATAGAATTTGATATTGAATATAAGCCGATATATTTTCTATTTAGAGCCTTGTATTTAATATCAAATGTGATTTGGGTTTGTCGTGAATGGTGTCTTCATTAACAATGTTCTTAAACCCAGTTGAGAAAAAGATTAAATCTTTTTATTTAGATTTAATGAAGTGTACCAATTAAATAATATTTAATTGGAATTGAATTGGAATTGATTTTTGGGTTTATCGTGAACGGTGTTTTAAATAACATTTGTTCTTTAACCCGACAATTAATGGAATGTGATTTTGGGTTTTCGTGATCGGTATCTTTAATAATACTGTTCTTAGACCCAATGGAATTAAGAAAATCAGAAATTAACTAAAGATTAGTTAAGTTGAATGGTTTCTTGGGTATTGATCTGATGTTGGTTTCGACCTTCGGGATATTACTTAGGGAATTGTTCACTTGCTAATCTACGGTTAAAGGCTGGTGGAAATGAAATGCGATTTTGGGTTTATCGTGAACCGTGTTTTAAATGACATTGGTTCTTTAACCCAGTTAAAGATTAAAACTAAGTGGAGTATTAATGAATCTTTAATTAGATTGAAAAGTGAATTTGATAATTAAAATTCAAGAAATGATCGGGAATGGAGTATCACCAGTTTTGCTCCAGGCGATAGTTAAATCTTTAATTAGATTTGAACGTGAAATGGTTATTGAATTTACCGATAGCACCATGGTGTTAGATATGAAGTATTACCAGTTTAACATCATGGGATGAATAGGTTGGGGTTGGGAATTTTAACAATTGATCACTTCGGTAAGGTTCGTTAATCTCGACTAGTTTGGATAAACCATAATTTGGTTTGAATTGATATTCAAAAGAAGATTAAAGAATAAATTTAAATAATTTATCTTCGATAAAATTAATGGGAACCTTTCCCTAAGAATGTGAAATTTAGCAACTAACTGAAGATTAGTTAAGATGAATGGTTTCCTGGGTATTGATCTGATGTTGGTTTTGGACTTCGAGGTTAATATTTGGAGAATTGTTCTCTTACTAATTTACGGTTAGTGACAGATGAATTGGAATGAGGCGTATGTTGTGTTTGTGTAACACTTGTTTATTATATACGCGAGTTATTCAGAAAGACCGGATTTATCCCATTCTGAATAACAGAATCGACGATAAGTCGAAGATGAAGACGGTGGTCGAAGACCGGAGGTCTTCACATCGTTTGGATAATTACTGACGATCTTGATTGGGCTGTACACCCAAGAGGAGGGAATCAGTTGGTGATCGTCCAGACGTACTTGGGGATCGATGGATATGCGAGGTATAAGGTTCCTCCGGTTTCGTTCAGACCCAGAACGGACTTGTAAATGGTTGTGTGTCTGACATCGGATTTCATTCTGTGTGATTGATATCGATTGCATAGCGTAAATTGCATGTGTGGCATGCTAAGACGAAAATGATCTAGGCTTCTGTTGAAAAGCAGTGTCTTGTGGTTGATGATCAAAGCACGGCCTTTGTGGCGTTGGTTTGTGTAGCGGTAGTTCGCGAGCCACACACCCCGGTTGTGAACCAGAAACGGGAGAGGACATCAGGGAGGGCATGTGTTTCCTTCTAGCCGGTGGTGTCAGTGCTTAAACTGGCTGACATTTATATACTTTTCACCTGTGTGGTTGTTGCTGTTGCGAGGCACCTCGGTTAGATCGGACGATCCGGGTCCGATGGAGTCATTTGGCTCATTTACGCCCCATAGGACGGGGAAACGCAGTGTTCAGGCATTTTAATCCACATAGATGGACCGGCCCTGATGATCCAAGGGCCCACCTGCGTCTGGGTCCTGAGACATGGGCTAGATTGTCTCGAATCGGTAGAGGACGATCCCTTGCCTCGGTTCACAGATGGAAATCCAATTTCCAAATACGTGATTTTGTGGTTTTAATTGTAGAACTAGTATGGCGACATGATATATGGTACCCATGCCGTCTATGATTGATACTTATGATTGAAATTGATTTCTTTACTTAAAGTAATAATAAAAGTCGAAATTTAGCGTATCAAGCATTCTTTGGCTATTATAAGGTAAAACCCTATCCTCCGGCTTGCGTTGCATTGTATGATGGGACCTGGGTCTTATAATAGCTTCATTGTTCTTTATTTAGCATTGCGCTGTTGTTTTATGCACTGGTATTCTTAGGAGGAAACCCGTTCCGTATTATACGGCATGGTCCCTTGATTTACCTAACTTTAAAATAAAGATTAATAACTGTTTTAGTTCTCACACCAGTCACATGACTGACCTGGAGTTTATTGTTTTAACCTAAACTCTGGGAGCCCTTATTTTCGACACGGGCGGCTAGTAGTTTTGGGTTTGCAGATTTATCTTCACAGGATCCTGGTTTACAGCTGGAAGGATATTCGGAAAGCTTTGTATCTGTATATCTCATTCGGTTGTATTTTTATTATTTTCCGCTGCTTTGTAATGTATTGTAATCTCTGATGTTTTATAATGTGTAATATTTATTCATTACTCTGTATATTCTTGTAATCTGATGAAGTTGTTGTAATATACAATGAAATTTTCTTCTGTTTGCGTTCTAATTTGTGGTGTTCTCAAAACAATCAGGGGTTTCGAACGATCTTGGTCGGTTTAGCGACTGATTCGAATCGAGCGAAATTTCTTTTTTGTCACAGTTGATATCAGAGCTTTGGTTTACAGAGATCGAGAACAAGACCTGTTAGAACCAAACGAAAGAATTCATCAAAGATTGGATTAGTAATATCCAATAAGAATGACTCGTTAGAGATGGGATCAGTGGTATCCTAGAACGAGTGTGTAGAGTATATTTTTAAAATGAAAACAATTTTTGTTTTGAAAATTTAATTCAATTATTCGTATTTGAATATTTATTTGTATTGAATTTGGACAATTCCGTATATAAAGATTTTGCCTATACGTCTGATCCACGTATATTCGAAGTTTTACTATACTGGATAGATATAGAATCACACTCTAGTCGCCTGTAGATGGTACTGATGATAGCACGTGCATCATCAGTATATATGTTCGAGTTTCGAAGGTGTGATATTTATATATTACCATTAGACTGGTGTGAGAACCAAAACTAGATAGGGCTTATTGTTGTGATTTGGCACCAAAAATGTGATTTTGACTATATATCAAAATTATGGATTTGAAACGTTAATCAACTAATTGATTGCTGAATGTGTTATTTGATTATTGTTTTGATTAATTAGAAATTTGAACCATTTAGCCAAATTGAACCAAATAGTGAATTGTATTGAAAATTAGTTGCATTTGCATGCATATACATGTGCTTACATTGAAAAGGTCATAGCAAGGAGGCTAGAGCAGAAGAATAAAATTGTTTGCCCGACAAATAGGTACATGTTTACCATAATTTACTGTTTTGTTTGGGTGATGATGATTTTATGAGCCGATTGGCTAGCCGCTTGGCTTTTTCTTTTTCTTTTGGACTAAAGAAGGCCATGGGAGGCTATATGAAATATCCCGAAGTCCCCGGTGCAGGGGAGGTTATGGAGAAATTTTTCTAAAATTTAGGGTGTTAGCCAAATTTTTGAAAAATTTGAAAAGTTCTTAGAAACTGAAAATTTGAAGAACTTAAGCCGTAATGAAAATAATGGAAGTTGAGTTGATTAGTTAAACAACTTTCGGCTTCGTTCCTTTTCGGGGACGAAAAGTTTTAAGTTGGGGAGATTGTAATAACCCGGAAATCTGTGCCAATTTAGAATTTTTATTTTGGCAATTTTAGTGAATTCTGATTATTTAAAATGGATTATTTTAAATAATAACGACGAAAAAATAATTTTGAATAGAATTAGAACGTATATATTTATTCGAATCGTCGTTAGAATATAAATATTTATTTTAAATTATAAAAGGAATTGAAAATGGCGCGGTAGTTTGATAATTCGATTTCAAAGTTCAAATGAATGTACGGGATTCAAAATAAACCGGATTTTGGCAAAACCAAAAATATTAGAATCTAATTGAGAATATCTTTCCAACGAATCCAAAAAATTGAAATTTCATAGCGGGAATCAAAAGTTACGTCCAGTTGAAAATTCAGAATAGTCGCTATGGAATTCTGGCCCTTAAAAATGGGAATTTTGCAAACGACCTCGGATTTCGAAGAAACCACTTTTGTTGGATCCGTGATGTCAACTTATTGCTAGGTTTCAAAATTCATAATTTTCTGAATCAATATGTGAGCGTGGCAAAGGAGAACGCGTTTGGCCAGTTTCAGTTGATTTTAATCGACTAGAAATCGGCCATTTTACAAATGGTCTCAGAATTCAACGAAATTAGTTTTGTTAGCACCGTATCGTCAATACGAAGCTAGAAAGTATTTTTTGGGAATTTTTCTAGTTAGTAATTGGCCTCGGTAAAGTGAAATACGCGTTCAAATTCAATATATAGAGTTATATTTTGATTTTGACGAAAACTGATCGAAACAGTCGAATCAGCCCATTGTGTTCGTAATGGGGGTAATTAGCTATGAACGACAGGCGGTGGGTCTCGTTTCGAGGTCAAATAAAAAGTCAACCTTTTGGATAATTTAAATAATTAAATATATATAATATAATAACCCTCACCCCTCAGCACTCTCTCTCCCCTTTCCCTTTCACTCGCTGATCAAAATCAAATTGAAAAAGAAAAAAAACTCCCGCTTCCACCGTTCATCCGCCCTTGGCCCCTCCGCCCCGCGCCAGGCCGCTCCGCCTCCCATCGGAACCCCCTCCTTCTCCTCGCATTGCCTTTCTCCTCCTCTCCCCCCGAACGCCCTAGCCCCCATTTTATCCGCAACCCTAAACCGACCTCCGCACCACCCCACTGACCTCCGCACCACCCGATAAACCTCCAGCAACCATACCGACGCGTTGCGCCGCCCTCAGCCACCCACAGCCGACTCCAACGATGAAAACCCACTTTTCTCCAATACTATGAGTCTTTATTTCATTTTACTTAAGATAGTTAATTTATTTACGGTGTATGATTAAATTATATGGAACATATGGGTTTTAGAACAATAAAATATAATTTTTATTATGTAGGATTAATAAAAATATAATTTTTGTTATATGGGAGGCGAAGTAAAAATTAGATTTTTATTACAAAGAAAGATGAGATTTTTATAAGATCAAAGAAGTGATTTTTATACATATACTAGAGTAATAAAAATATAATTTTATATAATGAAAAGAATAAAAATATGATTTTTATATTATAGAAAGAATAAAAATACGATTTTTATATTATATAAAGAATAAAAATATGATTTTACGTTACAGAAAGAATAAAAATATGATTTTTATATTGGTAGAGTATTAAAAATATGATTTTTAAAGTATAGAACATCATATTAAAAATGTGATTTTAATACGAACAGCGTGAAAATGAAGTTGGGATTTCAGGCAAGTCAGCACTGCTCTGAAATTCAGAAATAGAGAACGGCGGAGTGGAACCCTCGGTGAGAACTCCTCACTTTTAATTTATTTTCTAGTTGAAATATATACTAGGATGCAGACGGTGCTTAGCAGCACCCGACACCCGTCGTCCACAGACCATGGATGACTTGTTTGATTGATTGTTGTATTGTGAAATTTGATTGTGTGATGTGAAATGAAATAAAACGTTTTACAGTAGAAAATATTTTATAGTTAAAAATATGATTTTTAACGTGTATATAAAATAAATATTTATAAACAAACCGGACGGTTTGTTTATATACACTGATTTGACTGATATTGATTGGGACGATAAATTTTACACATCGCCCAACTGCACAAATAAAATCTGTGTGTGTGGATTTGAAAGTCCACACGGGTATTGGGATGATATTTGACGTACACTAATCCCGATTTTTTAGTTGTATGTCAATCGATGGGTTGATAGACTGTGTAAGCGTTAATTATTTATATTTAATGCTTATGCAGTTGTGTGGTGCACTTTGGATGATGGTTGATGATTTATCGTTGTTGTTATATACATGTGTTGTAGGGAATCCATATAATTAACGTTATATGGTAATTGGTTGGGCCTCATTCCAATTTGGAAAATAAGAAGTACAAATTCATAGTAAAATAAAGATATATATTCATGTGTTGAATAAAATATATATTCATGTGTTGAATAGAAAGAAAATTCATGTGTTGAATAGAAAGAAAAATCATGTGTTGAATAGAATAAAAATTCATGTGTTGAATAAAAATTTAAAATCCATGTGCTGAAGAAAATATTCCTTTGTTAAATAGAATAACGAAGTTATTGAAATATATAAAGCCGTGTTGATTATATATGCGCCATCTTGACGCGAATGATATTTATATCGATTATATTCGTTTTTATAATGAATATAGAAAAGGAAGTGATTTCAAAATATAACGTTTTGAAAATATTATAATTTATATATCGATGATATGGAATATTCAATTTTGATTAGAAATTGAATAGGAAGTTGAAATCGTTTTGAAAACGAATTTAAAACGATTTATAAAATACGTTTTGAATTGAAATCGATGAAATATATTTAATATATTATATATATAGTGACCTGAATAGAACGCGCCGCGCTTCGGCAGTTCGTGAATTTCGACCATTGACTTCGAACGGACATTACGGGAGATCCAACCGTTGGATTCTCCTAAAACAGGAACCGTTGGGTTCGTATCGAAAAGAGCTTTCTAACAAATATAAGAAATTAGAAATCTAATGGTTGGATTTGGAATTATGTCCAAATCAAATTTGGAAAAGGTCGCTGTAATTGCAGTTCGATGGTCGTTGATGGAAATCGACTCTACGGGCCTTGATAAAATTATTAAAAATATTAATAATTAATGTAAAATCATAAGAAATGATTTGGAAAGAACTGGGATGAAAAATCTCATATTTTAAAAGATAAAAATGTATTTTTATCAAAAAGAACTAGTTTTGAACTAGAATTATAAATTCAATATTTTTTAAAAATAAATAAATTGGATTTGAAATGGTTTTAAAAATAACCATAGTTTCCAATATATAGATTGGAAGTGGATTTGAATCGAAATTGTCTTCGGAATATTTCGATGTGAGATTTTGTGATTATACAGATATTGTTATGGAAATTTGAAAGATATATTTTTATTTTTATTTCCAATAGGATATTTGTTGGTCGTAGAATTTGATATTGAATATAAGCCGATATATTTTCTATTTAGAGCCTTGTATTTAATATCAAATGTGATTTGGGTTTGTCGTGAATGGTGTCTTCATTAACACTGTTCTTAAACCCAGTTGAGAAAAAGATTAAACCTTTTTATTTAGATTTAATGAAGTGTACCAATTAAATAATATTTAATTGGAATTGAATTGGAATTGATTTTTGAGTTTATCGTGAACGATGTTTTAAATAACATTTTTTCTTTAACCCGACAATTAATGGAATGCGATTTTGGGTTGTCGTGAACGGTACCTTTAATAATACTGTTCTTAGACCCAATGGAGTTAAGAAAATCAGAAATTAACTAAAGATTAGTTAAGTTGAATCGTTTCTTGGGTATTGATCTGATGTTGGTTTCAGCTTTCGGGGTTATTACTTAGGGAATTGTTCACTTGCTACTTTACGGTTAAAGGCTGGTGGAAGTGAAATGCGATGTGTACCGTGTTTTAAATGACATTGGTTCTTTAGCCCAGTTAAAGATTAAAACTAAGTGGAGTATTAATGAATCTTTAATTAGATTGAAAAGTGAATTTGATAATTAAAATTCAAGAAATGATCGGGAATGGAGTATCACCAGTTTTGCTCCAGGCGATAGTTAATTCTTTAATTAGATTCGAACGTGAAATGGTAATTGAATTTACCGATAACACCGTGGTGTTAGATATGAAGTATCACCAGTTTTACTTAATGGGATGAATAGGTTGGGGTTGGGAAATTTAACAATTGATTACTTCGGTAAGTTTAGTTAATCCCGACTAGTTTGGATAAACCATAATTTGGTTTGAATTGATATTCAAAAGAGGATTAAAGAATAAATTTAAAAAATCTATCTTCGATAAACTTAATGGGAACCTTTCCCTAAGAATGTGAAATTTGGCAACTAACTGAAGATTAGTTAAGATGAATGGTTTCCTGGGTATTGATCTGATGTTGGTTTCGGCCTTCGGGGTTAATATTTGGAGAATTTTTCTCTTACTAATTTACGGTTAGTGACAGATGAATTGGAATGAGGCATATGTTGTGTTTGTGTAACACTTGTTTATTATATACGCGAGTTATTCAGAAAGACCGGGTTTATCCCATTCTGAATAACAGAATCGACGATAAGTCGAAGATGAAGACGGTGGTCGAAGACCGGAGGTCTTCACATCGTTTGGATAATTACTGACGATCTTGATTGCGCTGTACACCCAAGAGGAGTTAATCAGTTGGTGATCGTCCAAACATACTTGGAGATCGATGGATATGCGAGGAATAAGGTTCCTCCGGTTTCGTTCAGACCTAGCACGGACTTGTAAATGGATGTGTGTCTGACATCGGATTTCATTCTGTGTGGTTAATATCGGTTGCATAGCGTGAATTGCCTGTGTGGCATGCTAAGATGCAAATGATCAAGGCTTCTGTTGAAAAGCAGAGTCTTGTGGTTGATGATCAAAGCACGGACTTTGTGGCGTATCTTTGTGTAGCGTTAATTCGCGAGCCTCACACCCCGGTTGTGAACCAGAAACGGGAGAGGACATCAGGGAGGGCATGCATTTCCTTCTAGCTGGTGGTGTCAGTGCTTAAACTAGCTGACATTTATATACTTTTCACCTGTGTGGTTGATGCTGTTGCGAGGCGCCTCGGTTAGATCGGACGATCCGGGTCCGATAAAGTCATTTGGCTCATTTACGCTCCATAGGACGGGGAAACGCAGTGTTCAAGCATTTTAATCCACATCGGTGGACCGGCCCTGACGATCCAAGGGCCCACCTGAGTCTGGGTCCTGAGACATGGGCTAGATTGTCTTGAATCGGTAGAGGACAATCCCTTTCCTCGGTTCACAGATGGAAATCCAATTTCCAAATATGTGATTTTGCGGTTTTAATTGTAGAACTAGTATGGCGACATGATATATGGTACCCATGCCGTCTCTGATTGATACTTATGATTGAAATTGATTTCTTTACTTATAGTAATAATAAAAGATGAAATTTAGCATATCAAGCATTCTTTGGCTATTATAAGGTAAGACCCTACCCTCCGGCTTGCGTTGCATTGTGTGATGGGACCTGGGTCTTATAATAGCTTCATTGGTCTTTATTTAGCAATGCGCTGTTGTTTTATGCACTGGTATTCTTGGGAGTAAACCCGTTCCGTGTTATACGGCATGGTCCCTTGATTTACCTAACTTTAAAATAAAGATTAATAACTGTTTTAGCTCTCACACCAGTCACATGACTGACCTGGAGTTTATTGTTTTAACCTAAACTCTGGTTGCCCTTATTTTCGACACGGGCAACTAGTTGTTTTGGTTTTGCAGATTTATCTTCACAGGATCCTGGTTACAGCTGGAAGGATATTCAGAAAGCTTTGTATCCGTATATCTCATTCCGTTGTATTTTGTATTATTTTTCGCTGCTTTGTAATGTATTGTAATCTCTGATATTTTATAATGTGTAATATTTATTCATTACTCTGTATATTCTTGTAATCTGATGAAGCTGTTGTAATATACAATGAAATGTTCTTCTGTTTGCGTTCTAATTTGTGGTGTTCTCAAAACAATCAGGGGTTTCGAACGGTCTTGGTCGGTTTAGCGACTGATTCGGATCGAGCGAAATTCCTTTTTGTCACAGTTGGTATCAGAGCTTGGGTTTACAGAGCTCGAGAACAAGACCTGTTAGAACCAAACAAAAGAATTCATCAAAGATTGGATTAGTAATATCCAATGAGAATGACTCGTTAGAGATGGGATCAGTGGTATCCTAGAACGAGTGTGAAGAGTATATTTTTAAAATGAAAACAATTTTTGTTTTGAAAATTTAATTCAATTATTCGTATTTGAATATTTATTTGTATTGAATTTGGACAATCCAATGTATAAAGATTTTGCCTATACGTCTGATCCACGTGTATTCGAAGTTTTACTATACTGGATAGATATAGAATCACACTCTAGTCGCCCGGAGATGGTACTGATAATAGCACGTGCATTATCAGTGTTTATGTTCGAGTTTCGAAGGTGTGATATTTATATATTTCCATTAGACTGGTGTGAGAACCAAAACTAGATGGGGCTTATTGTTGTGATTTGGCAACAAAAATGTGATTTTGACTATATATCAAAATTATGGATTTGAAACGTTAATCAACTAATTGATTGATGAATGTGTTATTTGATTATTGTTTTGATTAATTAGAAATTTGAACCATTTAGCCAAATTGAACGAAATAGTGAATTGTATTGAAAATTAGTCGCATTTGCATGCATATACATGTGCTTACATTGAACAGGTCATAGCAAGGAGGCTAGAGCAGAAGAATAAAATTGTTTGCTCGACAAATAGGTACATGTTTACCATAATTTACTGTTTTGTTTGGGTGATGATGATTTTATGAGCCGATTGGCTAGCTGCTTGGCTTTTTCTTTTTCTTTTGGATTGAAGAAGGCCATGGGAGGCTATATGAAACATCCCGAAGTCCCCGGTGCAGTGGAGGTTATGGCGAAATTTTTCGAAAATTTAGGGTGTTAGCTAAATTTTTGAAAAATTTGAAAAGTTCTTAGAAACTGAAAAGTTGAAGAACTTAAGCCGTAATGAAAATAATGAAAGTTGAGTTGATTAGTTAAACAACTTTCGGCTTCGTTCCATTTCGGGGACGAAAAGTTTTAAGTGGGGGAGATTGTAATAACCTGGAAATACGTGCCAATTTAAAATTTTTATTTTGGCAATTTTAGTGAATTTTAATTATTTAAAATGGATTATTTTAAATAATAACGACAAAGAAATAATTTTGAATAGAATTAGAACGTATATATTTATTCGAATCGTCGTTAGAATATAAAAATTTATTTTAAATTATAAAAGGAATTGAAAATGGCATGGTAGTTCGATAATTCGATTCCAAAGTTCAAACGAATGTACAGGATTCAAAATAAACCGGATTTTGGCAAAACCAAAAATATTAGAATCTAATTGAGAATATATTTCCAACGAATCCGAAAAACTGAAATTTCATAGCGGGAATCAAAAGTTACGTCCAGTTGAAAATTCAGAATAGTCGCTATGGAATTCTGGACCTTAAAAATGGGAATTTTGCAAACGACCTCGGATTTCGACAAAACTACTTTTGTTGGATCCGTGATGTCAAGTTATTGCTAGGTTTCAAAATTCATAATTTTCTGAATCAATATGTGAGCATGGCAAAGGAGAACGATTTTGGCCAATTTTAGTTGATTTTAATCGACTGCAAATTGGCCATTTTTCAAACGGTCTCAGAATTCAACAAAATTAGTTTTGTTAGGACCGTATCGTCAATACGAAGCTAGAAAATATTTTTTGGGAAATTTTCTAGTAGTATGTGGCCCCGGTAAAGTGAAATGCGCGTTCAAATTCAATATATATAGTTATATTTTGATTTTGACGAAAACTGATCGAAACAATCGAATCAGCTTACGATACATATCCCATTGTGTTCGGAATGGGGGTAATTAGCTATAGATGACATGCGGTGGGTCTCGTTTCGAGGTTAAATAAAAAGTCAACCTTTTGGATAATTTAAATAATTAAATATATATAATATAATAACCCTCACCCCTCAGCACTCTCTCTCCCCTTTCCCTTTCACTCACCGATCAAAATCAAATTGAAAAGGAAAAAAAACTCCTGCTTCCACCGTTCGCCCGCCCTTGGCCTCTCCGCCCCGCGCCAGGCCGCTCCGCCTCCCATCGGACCCCCTCCTTCTCCTCAAGTAGCCTTTCTCCTCCTCTCCCCCCGAACGCCCTAGCCCCCTTTGTATCCGCAACACTAAACCGACCTCTGCACCACCCCACCGACCTCCGCACCACCCGATGAACCTCCAGCAGCCATCCCGACGCGTTGCGCCGCCCTCAGCCACCCACAGCCGACTCCGACGATGAAAACCCCCTTTTCTCCAATACTGTGAGTCTTTAATTCATTTTACTTAAGATGGTTAATTTATTTGCGGTCTATGATTAAATTATATGAAACATATGGGCTTTAGAATAATAAAAATATAATTTTTATTATGTAGGAGCAACAAAAATATAATTTTTGTTATATAGGAGGCGAAGTAAAAATTAGATTTTTAAACTAAGAAAGATGTGATTTTTATAAGATCAAAGAAGTGATTTTTATACATATACTAGAGTAATAAAAATATAATTTTATATAATGAAAAGAATAAAAATATGATTTTTATATTATAGAAAGAATAAAAATACGATTTTTATATTATAGAAAGAATAAAAATATGATTTTACGTTACAGAAAGAATAAAAATATGATTTTTATATTGGTAGAGTATTAAAAATATGATTTTTAAAGTATAGAACATCATATTAAAAATGTGATTTTAATACGAACAGTGTGAAAATGAAGTTGGGATTTCAGGCAAGTCAGCACTGCTCTGAAATTCAGAAATAGAGAACGGCGGAGTGGAACCCTCGGTGAGAACTCCTCACTTTTAATTTATTTTCTAGTTGAAATATATACTAGGATGCAGACGGTGCTTAGCAGCACCCGACACCCGTCGTCCACAGACCATGGATGACTTGTTTGTTTGATTGTTGTATTGTGAAATTTGATTGTGTGATGTGAAATGAAATAAAACGTTTAAAGTAGAAAATATTTTATAGTTAAAAATATGATTTTTAACGTGTATATAAAATAAATATTTATAAACAAACCGGACGGTTTGTTTATATACACTGATTTGACTGATATTGATTGGGACGATAAATTTTACACATCGCCCAACTGCACAAATAAAATCTGTGTGTGTGGATTTGAAAGTCCACACGGGTATTGGGATGATATTTGACGTACACTAATCCCGATTTTTTAGTTGTATGTCAATCGATGGGTTGACAGACTGTGTAAGCGTTAATTATTTATATTTAATGCTTATGCAGTTGTGTGGTGCACTTTGGATGATGGTTGATGATTTATCGTTGTTGTTATATACATGTGTTGTAGGGAATCCATATAATTAACGTTATATGGTAATTGGTTGGGCCTCATTCCAATTTGGAAAATAAGAAGTACAAATTCATAGTTAAATTAAAATATATATTCATGTGTTGAATAAAATATATATTTATGTGTTGAATAGAAAGAAAATTCATGTGTTGTATAGAAAGAAAATTCATGTGTTGAATAGAATAACAATTCATGTGTTGAATAAAAATATAAATCCATGTGTTCAAGAAAATATTCCTTTGTTGAATAGAATAACGAAGTTATTGAAATATATAAAGCCGTGTTGATTAGATATGCGCCATCTTGACGCGAACGATATTTATATCGATTATATTTGTTTTTATAATGAATATAGAAAAGGAAGTAATTTTAAAATATAACGTTTTGAAAATATTATCATTTATATATCGATGATATGGAATATTCAATTTTGATTAGAAATTGTATAGGAAGTTGAAATCGTTTTGAAAACGAATTTAAAAGCGATTAATAAAATACGATTTGAATTGAAATCGACGAAATATATATAATATATTATATATATAGTGGCCTGAATAGAACGCGCTGCGCTGCAGTAGTTCGCGAATTTTGACCATTGACTTCGAACGGACATTACGGGAGATCCGATCGTCGGATTCTACTAAAATCGGAACCGTTGGGTTCATATCGAAAAGATCTTTCTAATGAATATAAGAAATTAGAAATCTAACGGTTGGTTTTGGAATTATGTCCAAATAAAATTTGGAGAAGGTCGCTGTAAGTGCAGTTCGATGGCCGTTGATGGAAATCGACTGTACGGGCCTTGATAAAATTATTAAAAATATTAATAATTAATGTAAAATCATAAGAAATGATTTGGAAAGAACTAGGATGAAAATCCCATATTTGAAAAGATAAAAATGTATTTTTATCAAAAAGAACTAGTTTTGACTAGAATTATAAATTCAATATTTTTTAAAAATAAATAAATTGGATTTGAAATGGTTTTAAAAATAACCATAGTTTCCAATATATAGATTGGAAGTGGATTTGAATCGAAATTGTCTTCGGAATATTTCGATGTGAGATTTTGTGATTATACAAATATTGTTATGGAAATTTGAAAGATATATTTATATCGTTATTTCCAATATGATATTTGTTGGTCGTAGAATTTGATATTGAGTATAAGCCGATATATTTTCTATTTAGAGTCTTGTATTTAATATCAAATGTGATTTGGGTTTGTCGTGAATGGTGTCTTCATTAACACTGTTCTTAAACCCAGTTGAGAAAAAGATTAAATCTTTTTATTTAGATTTAATGAAGTGTACCAATTAAATAATATTTAATTGGAATGGAATCGGAATTGATTTTTGGGTATATCGTGAACGGTGTTTTAAATAACATTTGTTCTCTAACCCGACAATTAATGGAATGTGATTTTGGGTTGTCGTGAATGGTATCTTTAATAATACTGTTCTTAAACCCAATGGAGTTAAGAAAATCAGAAATTAACTAAAGATTAGTAAAGTTGAATGGTTTCTTGGGTATTGATCTGATGTTGGTTTCGGCCTTCGGGGTTATTACTTAGGTAATTGTTCACTTGCTAATTTACGGTTAAAGGCTGGTGGAAATGAAATGCGATTTTGGGTTTATCGTGAACCGTGTTTTAAATGACATTGGTTCTTTAACCCAGTTAAAGATTAAAACTAAGTGGAGTATTAATGAATCTTTAATTAGATTGAAAAGTGAATTTGATAATTAAAATTATCAAATTCAAGAAATGATCGGGAATGGAGTATCACCAGTTTTTCTCCAGGCGATAGTTAAATCTTTAATTAGATTTGAACGTGAAATGGTAATTGAATTTACCGATAACACTATGGTGTTATATATGAAGTATTACCAGTTTTAATTCATGGGATGAATAGGTTGGGGTTGGGAAATTTAACAATTGATTACTTCGGTAAGGTTCGTTAATCCCGACTAGTTTGGATAAACAATAATTTGGTTTGAATTAATATTCAAAAGAAGATTAAAGAATAAATTTAAATAATTTATCTTTGATAAAATTAATGGGAACCTTTCCCTAAGAATGTGAAATTTAGCAACTAACTGAAGATTAGTTAAGATGAATGGTTTCCTGGGTATTGATCTGATGTTGGTTTCGGCCTTCGGGGTGAATATTTGGAGAATTGTTCTTTTACTAATTTACGATTAGTGACAGACGAATTGGAATGAGGCGTATGTTGTGTTTGTGTAACACTTGTTTATTATATACGCGAATTATTCAGAAAGATCGGGTTTATCCCATTCTGAATAACAGAATCGACGATAAGTCGAAGATGAAGACGTTGGTCGAAGACCAAAGGTCTTCACATCGTTTGGATAATTACTGGCGATCTTGATTGGGCTGTACACCTAAGAGGAGGGAATCAGTTGGTGATCGTCCAGACGTACTTGGAGATTGATGGATATGCGAGGAATAAGGTTCCTCCGGTTTCTTCAGACCCAGAACGGACTTGTAAATGGATGTGTGTCTAACATCGGATTTCATTCTGTGTGATTGATATCGGTTGCATAGCGTGAATTGCCTGTGTGGCATGCTAAGATGCAAATGATCAAAGCTTCTGTTGAAAAGCAGAGTCTTGTGGTTGATGATCAAAGCACGGCCTTTGTGGCGTAGCTTTGTGTAGCGTTAATTCGCAAGCCTCACTCCCCGGTTGTGAACCAAAAACGGGAGAGGACATCAGGGAGGGCATGCGTTTCCTTCTAGCTTGTGGTGTCAGTGCTTAAACTGGATGACATTTATATACTTTTTACCTGTATGGTTGTTGCTGTTGCGAGTCGCCTCGGTTAGATCAGACGATCGGGGTCCGATGGAGTCATTTGGCTCATTTACGCCCCATAGGGCGGGGAAACGCAGTGTTCAGGCATTTTAATCCACATCGTTGGACCGGCCCTGACGATCCAAGGGCCCACCTGAGTCTGGGTCCTGAGACATGGGCTAGATTGTCTCGAATCGGTAGAGGACGATCCCTTGCCTCGGTTCATGGATGGAAATCCAATTTCCAAATACGTGATTTTGCGGTTTCAATTGTAGAACTAGTATGGCGACATGATATATGGTACCCATGTCGTCTACGATGGATACTTATGATTGAAATTGATTTCTTTACTTATAGTACTAATAAAAGATGAAATTTAGCGTATCAAGCATTCTTTGGCTATTATAAGGTAAAACCCTATCCTCCGGTTTGCGTTGCATTGTGTGATGGGACTTGGGTCTTATAAGAGCTTCATTGTTCTTTATTTAGCATTGCGCTGTTGTTTTATGCACTGGTATTCTTGGGAGGAAACCCGTTCTGTGTTATACGGCGTGGTCCCTTGATTTACCTAACTTTAAAATAAAGATTAATAACTGTTTTAGTTCTCACACCAGTCACATGACTGACCTGGAGTTTATTGTTTTAACCTAAACTCTGGGTGCCCTTATTTTCGACACAGGCAGCTAGTAGTTTTGGTTTTGTAGATTTATCTTCACAGGATCCTGGTTTACAGCTGGAAGGATATTCGGAAAGCTTTGTATCCGTATATCTCATTCAGTTGTATTTTGTATTATTTTCCGCTGCTTTGTAATGTATTGTAATCTCTGATATTTTATAATGTGTAATATTTATTCATTACTCTATATATTCTTGTAATCTGATGAAGTTGCTGTAATATACAATGAAATGTTCTTCTATTTGCGTTCTAATGTCTGGTGTTCTCAAAACAATCAGGGGTTTCGAACGGTCTTGGTCGGTTTAGCGACTGATTCGGATCAAGCGAAATTCCTTTTTGTCACATTTTTTTCTTTAAGCCTGTTTTCAAAATTATCATTAGTTATTGTTTTTAGGATACATTGAGTTCCCACAGCAAAGGAGTATTCAGTTCCATAAAGAGTAACACCAGCTAAATTTTCTGACATTGAGAAAGATGTATTACTGTGGTCAATCTTTCAAATTGAATGATCGATCACTCGAACTATAATTAACAACTACAGTCGATCAAAAATTAAGCTACTTTTGTTATGTAAATATCCACCAAACCCAAAAATCACAAGATACAAAACTAGATTCATCAAAATCATCACCGTTATGGTCTGAACTCATCAGCGGCAACAGAGAATCACGACAAAGAGGACATGTGGACTGTCCATAATCAAACCATTTTCTTAAGCAACAACTGTGGAATAAATGCTTACATTTTAGTTTCATGACTTCTTCCCTTTTGTCTATATCACAAAGGAAGAAGACACACTCTACTTGTTCATTTGCTGTCATTGTGTATTGTGATGCAAGATATCCTAGATTATGAAATGGAGATCAAAGAATGTTCATAAGGCATGCTACTAAAGGAAGTGGGAGAATATAGATATTCAGATTTAGGACTTGGATGATTAATCTCATCATTGAGGACCCAAAAAGAGGAATGAATGGATTTTAGGGACTTCAAATTGAGAGGAGCTCTTTATATAAGATATTGTAGTATAAACAAACGATTAAGTGATCAAGTAAGACAATTTTAGCTGCTGGATGAAGCTAAAGATTCAATGCTACAAGAAACTCATCCAATCCACATTTATGATTTTTTAATAAATTGCTTGACTTTTCTAACAATATATGTAGTCATCTAGATATTCTCCCCATTTCTCAATCTGGTTATTAATTCAATTATATTTTGTTTATTTTGGCTTCATTCCATTAAGTGTAAAAAACAAATTGATGAATTAATAAAGAAGGTGGTTGGGTGAAATATTTGTATATTGCTATTATTTTCAATCAAATCCATCTTCAAGTGATTGGGAGAAAAGATTATTTTTGGTGTTTTGTCTTTTCCGCTGCGCATAAAACCCTCACACTAATATTTATCTTTTACTTATACTCATCTTTTGGAAAATGAACAATTGAACTGAGAAGTAGGCTGAAATGATATATATATATCTATATCTATATGTGTGTGTATATATAGACACATATTTATGTATGTATGTGTTGGGGGAAAGTTTCCCAAAAACACGCCTTGAGAATAAAACCCAACCTTACGGAAAAACAAATAGGAACGAATTGACGGTGAGGCAAAACAAACAACAGATAGTCACCAGCAGAACAATCACAGATCAAGCAATAAAGAAAGAACACAAGAGATTTATAGTGGTTCCAGACTGATAATAGAGAAGAAGAAGAAATATAACTTTGAGAGATGATTCTTACATTCACCTAATCCCTATCATTATATAAGAATTAATACTTGGGGTAAAAGTAATGGATTTATGGTTATAAATCAATGCCCAATTAATTCTTCAATTTATTTGCTCCTGATAAGATTCCTTGCTTAATAAACCAATCAGAGAATTAATTCCTTACTTCAATATCCAAAAAAATTCTTTATATTCTTCCACTTATGTAAGTAATTTATTGCTCTATCTAATTTTACAAAAGAGGCAATAAATTTTCTGATATCTTCCAAATCTTCTGTAGTTGAAAATATCATATTACTCAAATTAACATTTTTTTTCCTAAATCTTCTCTAAATGTAAATATTGTATCACCATAATCAATAATATCTTCCAAATCTTCTGCAAATGGAAATATTGTATCACGAAATCTAACAATCTCCACCTTGATACAATATTTCCTTGAAAGCATTCCAACTCCACCTACATCCTCTTACTCTAAGCATCTTCTCGAAAAAGACACCATGGTTACTTCCCCCAGTGAGCTTCGACATGGCCATCACCCATTGCACTTTGTCAACAAACTCCGTCAACACCATCGCCTGCTAACAAAGTGTTCAAAGTACCCCCTTCATGTAAGACCTATCAATCTTCACCATGAAAACAAATGTCTCCATGAACCATCTCAACTCTCTCCCCACACTGTGCCACCACATGGCATCTAGTATTTCGATAAGCGATTCCAGCTCGAGAAATGCCCGAACTTAGCAGTCTGCAAAGACTTACGCATATCCACGGCTTTCTCCTTTGATCTCCGACCAATTCCAGATGGTCCCTTCTTCCTCTTATCAAGCACATCCTTTTGGCAAAAGCCCACCTTGTTGAAGCATTCCCCTTTGATCATATTATGCCTATGCAGAAACTCAAAGTCCCTTCTCGTATGAATAGTTTTGACATATTTTCCACGAGAACTGTAAACTTCAACCCTTGAGTTTTCAAGTACAGTGCTTCCCCTCAGGAGATACAAATTATGAAACATATCTCCCATCATCACTACAAACGCACCCTTATAAACCCTCAGACTATCCTTATCAATAGTCACCTTGCATCCTTTGGATGCCAACTGCCCAATAGATATCATTGACTTCCGAAGACCTGGAACATAATGGACACCTGTCAAGGTGCGTATTACCCCATCATACTTGCGAACCTGCATAGTAACTTCGCCCACAACTCTACAACTAGCGTCATTTCCCATAAGAATCAGTTTCCCTCTTTTTCTTTTAAAAAAAACTGAAATAACTCTTATTAGGTGTCATATGAAAAGACTCCCCTGTATCTAGCACCCAATGGTATGATACATCTGGTACTGCTGCTGTCAACAAGTCATCAGACAAAAATTCCTCCACTGCAACCAATGAATTTCCAACTTCAATTTTTTTCTTTAAGTCCGGACAATCTCTCTTCTAGTTACCTGGTTTCTTGCAAATGTAGCACTTCCCATCTCTTGACTTTATTTTCTTCTTCTTCTCCCCTTTCTCCATACTAACTAATAAAGCTTCCGTACTGCTTCCTCCTCTACATTTACTCAACCCCTTCATCTGATCCCTTAAGTCCTTAGATAGAAGACCCGCCTTCACATCATCTACTGTTAGTGTATCTATGGCATAGATAAAACTGTTAGCGAAACATGTGTATCGCCCCGAAAGAGAACAAAAAAGTATCATTGCTATTTTTTCCTCATCCACTTTAAAGTCAATAGTCTTCATCTTCATCAAGAGATTATCGAAGAAGCTTATGTGTGCATTCACTGAAGTACCCTCTCTCATCTGCATGGAAAAAAATGTCTTCAGCAAAATCAGACGGTTGGTTGGTGACTTCTTTAAATAGGGTTTTTCCAGCTTTGTCCAAATGTCCTTAGAAGTGGTCTCACAGCTAATCTCTGAAATGACATTTTCTCTCATTGCTAATTGTAAAGTAGTAAATGTCCATCGTTCCATCTCCTTCCTTTCCACGGCTGAAATATCATCCGTCAAGTCCTCAGGAGCAAACACCACAGGATGAACATTGTTCCTCATGAGAACAGCTTTCATCATCCATTGCCACTTCTTGAAGTCTTTTTCCCTATTCCATCTTTCTATTGCTTACCGAGATCCTGTTGCCATATATGTCCCTTTGATATATGGCCTTGATACAATTGTTGAATTCTCCTCATCTCCTGCCATAATGCCTAACACCCTTTCTCAATCAACCTCGTAGCTCTAATACCAATTGTTGGAGAAAAGTCCCAAAAATGCCTAGGGAATAAAACCCAACTTTGCGGAAAAAACAAATCGGAATGGATTGATGGTGAGGCAAAACAAACAACAGATAGTCACTAGCAAAACAATCACAAATCAAGCAAAAAAAGAACACAAGAGATTTATAATGGTTCCACTAACGTCTTGTTAGTGTATGTCCACTTGGGGAGAAGAGATTTTATTACTTTTCTAAATAAGAAAATATTACAAGACTGATAATTGGGAGGAAGAAGAAGAAATATAACTTTTAGAGATGATTCTTACATTCACCTAATTCCTATCCTTATATAAGAATTAATACTTGGGATTAAAGTAATTGATTTATGGTTATAAATCAATGCCTAATTAATTCTTCAATTTGTTTGCTCCTGATAAGATTCCTTGTTTAATAAACCAATCAGAGAATTAATTCCTTACTTCAATATCCAAAAAAAAAAAAAGAACTTCTTCATATTCTTCCACTTATGTTGGTAATTTATTGCCCTATCTAATTTTACAAAAGAGGAAATAAATTTTCTGATATCTTCCAAATCTTCTGCAGTTGGAAATATTATATTACTCAAATTAACATTTTTTTCTAAATCTTCTCTAAATGGAAATATTGTATCACCATAATCAATAATATCTTCCAAATCTTCTACAAATGGAAATATTGTATCATGAAATCTAACATTATGTATGCATGTATGTATGTATGTACAACATTTGTTATGAGTTGAAATGAAATAAACTCACTGAAATTGAAATTAAATTATCGCTTAGCTATATGATAGAAAGTTAAATTTTGAATATCGAATTTGGTCAAATAAAATATTTTTAAATTTATAAGCTAGAATTTGTCCAATGAAAGTGATTAATGAATTTTGACTTGAAACTATTGGTTTTTAACTCTTAAAAGCTAAAATTGTAATTTAATCTGAATTCACTGAAATTGAATTATTTCAAGCGTTGAATTTGAAATTTTGAAAACAAAAAATCCATTTAAAATTGGAATTTAAGTTTGAAACTGATTTAATGCAATGTGTTAATCACTTAATTTCATTGCTTTTTTCGAAGCAAATCTCAACGAATGGTAATGGGGACCAGGTTTCCATGCTCCGCCGCTCTCTTTTACTCTTATTTCTCATAACTTCTTCAACCTTTCTTCTATTCCTCTCTCATTATTACCAATTCATTATCTTCCACAACTGCCTCAAACTTGATTTAGGTTTCCCCATTAGGGCATTTTGGTTGCTTCATTCCAAAATTGAACATCTGATCTTTCTTCGTCACTCAGGTGTGCCCAAGCTAATCTGTCTGCTGAACTGGATGTGGTGGTATCAAATGTTGAAAGGTGAAACCAACCGTGTCTGCTTCTTCGGTGCGTTCGACAACTCTGGTCTTGGCAGTCTCGAGGTATCAGCTTTTTAACCCATGGTATAGATTATGCCTAACAACTGTTAGAATTGGTTCTTTTGGGATTGTCTCCTGTTATTGTTGGTG
The DNA here is from genome assembly GCA_030737875.1 of Allium sativum. NCBI lineage: Eukaryota > Viridiplantae > Streptophyta > Magnoliopsida > Asparagales > Amaryllidaceae > Allium > Allium sativum. The sequence continues at coordinate 341,162,866 of CM060926.1, forward strand.
TACTGAGGTGGTCTTGATGATTGTTTTGTGTTTTAACCTCTTTTAGATTCGACTTGTTTTCTTGGCAGCCTAGTGTTGTTTGGGTATTATTCTATTGTGTTTTTATGGTGCTTGGTTCTGGTAGTTTGAGGGCGTGTCTGTGTTCTTTGTGGCGCTTTTTCGCTGATTTCCGGCTGTCCGGCGAAAGCCTTAAACTTCGGGGAAGCTTGGCTACTGTCAATGGTTTTGCTGCTTTCTATTTTGGCCATGACCTCTTATGATGTCAATTTCTTAAGTCACATTTACCATGTAATTGTTCTCGGCAAGTTTCAATGTCAAAGATCTATGAAAGTCTGTATTTCTGAAGCATGGTTTACCTTTTCATGTCCTGCCGAAGCATTCAATCCTGTCACCTTTGTGATTTTATTTTGGTGCAGTACGGTGCATGATGGTGATGTTTGTGTCTTTAATGGGTGATGTACTTTGCGTACACTTTTCATGAAAGTATGGTTCTTGCGTGTGATGAACCTCAGCTCACAGTTAAGTCATTGTTGCTACAGTGTAGCCGCTTCCTCTGTTGTCATCTGTACTTAATGTTGTATATTTATTTTTGATAGTAATGTAATAGACTCCCTGTGTGGAGTATGAAAATTGTGTAGTCTAGTAAATTAGCTAGCTCCAGTGCTTTAAGCCTGTTAGGTACAGTGGACTAAACACTATAAACTCCATAACGGTGGACGTTCCAACTTAAAAATCGAATTTAGCCGACTGCTATCTACATTCACCTACAGTATATGGTAATTATTATTAGTCATAATAAAAGACTGTTACGGAACACTACAAAAACCGATTGGCTATGCCAAAAAAAATGCAATGTGTTCAAAATTGGGAAGATAAATATAAACTATTAAAGCGAAGTTGATTTTGAATTGGAAATTTGAAATTTGAATCGATTATAAATTGAAGATTGAAATGATATGAAATTTGTTTTCAGATCAAATATGAGTAAGTAAAAAAAATTGGGTTCAAATGGTTTAAAAAGGAAATAAACAATTTTGCTCCAAACTATTACATTAAAAAACTATTTTCAAATTAGTATTATTTTATTTTAAACTATTTTCTATTAAAATTGTTTTCTTGTATACTTCTATTAAAACTGTTTTTAGTTAAAACTATTTTTAAACTTAGACTATTTTAGTTAAAACTATTATTTAAATTTAAATAATATATATATATATATCAATTTCAATCATATTTATTTCAAATCCAAGCTATTTGAACCCAAAACTAGCAGTGGATGTGATTCGATCTCGTGTTGTTGGAGTCCAAACCGCTTCCACACCGCATTAAATGGTTGATTAAAAAACAACTATTACAATAACCGTTCAAATGGTTTTATTTTGGTTCAGTTTTGGTTTGGTCTGGTTTGAACCCGTATTACATATGAAATAAGAGAAATACTTCCAACAACAATCAAATTTACGAATGCGTGACGTTATGTCATTTCAGGTTAAAACACACAGTGTTATGCTGAATTGAAATATTAGTTTCTAACTGTACGAATACTTCAATTTTACAATCACTACAAGAAAAACCGCATATAGCGACAGATTTTCAGCAGTGGAAAGTTTCGTCGTAAATTAGCGATGGATTTTCGTGGAATTTGTATTATCTAGGAATTTTTATTTGAACTTATTTTAAAATATTACCATCGAGTTCTTTTTTCTATCGCTAAACCATAATAAATTGCCATGGTTTAACGTCATCATTTTTTCGTCGTTGATTTCCATTGCAATTTGTGACAGTTTATCGTCATGTATTTTTTGAAGTTGTTCTGCAGTAGATTTTCAAGGGATTTGCAAAAGTCTAACATGCTTATTCTTCATGAAATGTTTTACTTTTATGTTTATAATAAGTAATTGATAAGTAAATTTTTTTAACAATTAATGTTAATAATAATATACTAATAACAAAAAAATTACTATTAATAGTAAATAAAGTTCAATAAGAAATAATAATAATTAATAATATAGATTAATAAGTAATCCTTAATAATCAATGATTAACAGGTAATATTTTATAATTAAGAAGTAAAATTTATTATCTAATGTCTAAAAATTAATAATATTATTGATAATTATGATCAATATGTATTATATAAAAATTAAATCTTTCGTATTTTATAAAATAACTATAAAGTTCAAATGTAAACTTTTGAAGTTTTTATAATTTTGAAATAGACAGAAAATTTTGTAAAATAATAATATTTAGTGATAATAGTTAAATAATTAATAAAAAATAATATTCACTAATAAATAATGACAATAATTAATATATAATTTGTAACATGAGACAGTTACATTATTAATTACTATCGAATAATAAAAAACTAATATAATAATTGATTAATATTAATTTTTTTGACAAGGCATATTAATTTAAATTTATTATTAAATAACTAATAATAAAAAATAAGAAATAATTTTTAATAATTAATAATTAAGTAGTAATAATAAATATTAGTAATTTATATGTAATGATTAATAATTATTATTAATAATTAATTTCAATAATTAAGAAGCAATATTTAGAAATTAAGTAGAATAATTAACTAAAATATAATAACTAATTAAAATTATATAATTAAAATTATATAATTAAAATTATATAACTAACAATTAAAATAAAAAGTAATATGTCTTAATTAGAAAAGTCTCGAGTTGTTCGCGGTGTGATTTGTAATAAGTTGAATGCCCTTCTGGTCGTATGATCTGAATGTTGCGGTAGGTTGAGTCCTCGCCACCACTGCATTTACGCTTGAACCCGGAACCCTCAACCCGAAGGTATTGTTCGAGATTAGACATCAGAGTTTAGATCTTATTCAACCACAACAATTAATAATAATAATAACTATTGATTAACACATAATATTTTCCAAATAACACATAAAATTAAAAATCAATATCAAATAATAATATTTAATTAAAATAATAATACTAAATAACAATCAATAAATATTGGTGTTAAAAACATAATAATTAAATAATAATTATTAATAATTAATATATAATAATTAATATATACTACTAAATAATAGAAATAATTAATTAATTTGAAATATGAAATAACTCATATTAATAATTAATCAACAATTAGATTATGATTAATTAATAAATAAATATTTAATATTTAATTAACAACTTACATAGTATTTTATATAATGGAGGTACACAAGTTTCCCTAAGTTAGAGATAAACGAGTCGGTACCAATTCTTAATTTCTTATTTTGTAACTTTTAGTCAGGGTTCCCGGTTCCTTCAGTACTTCATTTTCTCTTGAGCCGCCGTAGTTTAACGATCCGAAATCCCCCGATTCCTGAAGAGACGGAAAATAACGGATTGCTTTGAGAACACGACGCATGAGAACACAAACACTAGAACATTTCATTGTTATCACAATAATTTACATTAGAGTACAAGATATCAGAGTTCAAATTAATAATTTACAATGGAAAATATCAGAGATTCAAAATACACAAATTTAGTTGTATAAATACAAGGTATAGCATAAAATACATCAACTAGCACAACTGAATGAAATACACGGATACAAAGCTTTCCGAATATAGCTCCAGCTGAAATCTAGGATCATGTGGAAAGAAATAACTGCGAAAACCAGCCCGTGTGGAAAATATAGGCACCCAGAGTTTAGGTAGTAACAATAAACTCCGAGTCAGTCATGGGACTGGTGTGAAAACTAAAACAGTTGTTAAATCTTTAATTTAAAAGTTGGAAAGTCATGGGACCACGTCGTATAACACGGAACGAGTTTACTCCACATGAATCTCAATTTAAAATAAAACAACGCAATGCTTTTTGGAAACTGAAGCTACTATAAGACCTAAGTCCCATCACACAATGCAACGCAATCCGGAGGATTGAGTTTTCCCTTATAATAGTCAAACATGCTTGGTACGTTTAAAACAAATCATTTTGATATTACCATAGGTGCATAGTGTCAAAATCAACTTCAAATATAAATGTACCAATCAAAGATGGCATAGGTACCATATATTATGTCGCCATACTAGTTTTACAATCAAAACCGCACAATGTCGCATCGGATATTGGATTTCTGTCATGAACAAAGGCAAGGGATCTTCCTTACAGAATTCGAGACACTCTAGCCCATGTCTCAGCAACAGAACGCATCGTCCCTGGGATCTGGTAGCGCCGGTCCACACTTACTCTGGTGGATTGACAATTCCTGAACAATACGTTTCCCTGCCCTATGGGGCATAAAATCTGGTTAGTATGTCAACCATATCAAGAGCCACTAGGGACTCAAATCGGAGGTGCTCGCAATCTATCATCCACATAAGTAAAAAATGTCTGGGCTCCATACCATGACATCACTCTTAGCTAGATAGAAACGTATGCACTCCCTGCGGTCCCTCATCCCATTTCTGGTTCATACCGTGGTGTGAAGCTCGCGAATTAACGCTATACAAAGCTATGCTATTTAAAGCCATGCTTTGATCATCGTCCACAAGACTCTGCTTTTCAACAAAAGCCTTGATCATTTGCATCTCAGCATACCACACTGACAATTCACGCCATAAAACTGATGTCTATCAATATATAACCTCTAAGCTCGTACGTCTCAGAGAAGGGTGTTAAGCAAGAGAATAAATTCTACACCACCAAACATATATATTTAATATAAATCAATCAACACAGAATGAAATCCAATGTTAGACACACATCCATTTACAAGTCCGTTATGGGTTTGAACGTAACCGGAGGCACCTTATTCCTCGTCCCATATGTCCAATACAGGAGAGAGGTCCTCGCATATCCGGTCGATCTCCAAGTACGTCTGGACGATCCCCACTTATTACCTTGTCATGGGTGTAAAGTCCAATCAAGACATCAGTAATAATCCAAATGATGTGAAGATCTCTGGTCTACAACCACCATCTTCATCGTCGACTTTTAGTCGTCGTCTTAGTTATTCAGAATGGGATAAACTCGGTCTTTCCGAATAACTCGCGTATTTTATAGTCAATAATCAAGTGCTATAAAAACACATCATACGCCTCATTCCAATTCAGAATATTCTTTTATTCAAATATTCACATTTTTAGGGAAAGGTTCCCATTTATTTTATCAAAGATAATTTTTTTTTAAAATTATTCTTTAATCTTCCTTTGGATAACAGTTTCAAAAGATTTTATTTTATCCTTTATCAATTCTAAACCAAATTAAGGTTTATCAACCAGTCAAGATTAGCGAACTTTACCGAAGTAATCATTTATTTATTAATCCCAATCCCAACCTATTCATCCTGTGGAGCAAAACTGGTAGTACTCCATATCTAACACCCACGGTGTTATCGGTAAGTTTAATTACCATTTCACGTTCAAATCTAATTGAAGATTTAACTATCGCCTGGAGTAAAGCTGGCGGTACTCCATTCTCTATCATTTCTTGAATTCAATAAATTTAGTTACTTTATTCACATTCCAATCTAATTAAAGATTTATTAAAACTCTAGTCCAGTTTTAATTTCAAAATCATTACTTAATGATTATCCAAATTTTAGGAAATAGATCCTATCTTTAGCTGGGTTAAAGAACCAATGTCATTTATAACACAATTCACGTTAAACCCCAAATTCATCTTCCATCAAAATTGGAATCTTCACGGAAATCATAACCATATATAATCGATATAAATTTCCGTACCGGGTCAATACTATGAATGGAATAACGGCAAGGCCTTTTAAATTTCATAAATAATAATGGTCTTCCTTCTTAGAATTTCATCTCGATTATCACTAAATCGAATTCCATTCCACTCCAATTTCTTTTATTAAATTGGAAAACGTCACTTTGGAAAATTTCCTTTAAATCTTAATAAAAAGATTTATAAATTCCAAATCATACATTCCCTGTTAATTGGGTTAAAGAACAAATGTTATTTAAAACATTGTTCACGATAAACCCAAAATCAACTTTCATTTCAATTCCAATTAAATATTAATTAATTGGTAAACTTCTCTAAATCTTAATTAAAAGATTTATTCTTTTCTCAACTGGGTTTAAGAACAGTGTTATTGAAGACACCATTCACGACAAACCCAAACTCTAATTTGATATTAAATACAAGGCTCCAAATAGAAAATAATATCGGCTTATATTCAATATCAAATTCTGAAACAAACGGATATCGTATTGGGAATAACGATATCTGTTTCTTCCAAATTCCTCAACAATATCCGTATAATCACGGAATCCAATATTGAAATATTCTGAAGATTGTTTCTTCTCAAATCCAATCCAATTTATAAGTTTGAAATTTTGGTTATATTAAAACTAATCCAATTTATTATTTCTAAAATAATTGGATCATTATTCTAGTTATTAACAAGTTCATTTAGATTAAAAAAATACCTTTTATCTTTTCAAATATGGATTTTTTTCACCCAAAATCTTTCCAAATCATTTATTATGAATTTACCATATTTTATCATATTTTTAATAATTTTATTAAGGCTCTTACATTCGGTTTCGAATAACGGCCACCGAACTACATCCATAGCGACGTTTTCCAAATTTGATTTGGACATATTTCCAAATCTAGCTGTTCAAATTAAAATCTCTTATATTCATTGGAAAGCTCTTTTCGATACGAACCCAATGGTTCTGGTTTTAGGAGAATCCGACAGTCAGATCTCCCGTTACATCGATTTGAAGTTAATGGTTGAAATTCGCGAACGGTCGCTGCGCGGCGCGTTCTATTCTAACAGTTGATTTCTATTTAAAACATATTTTATAAATCGTTTATAAATTCATTCTAAAAGGATTTCAACTTCATTTTCAATTTTAAATCAAAATTGAATATTCTATATCATTATAATATTAAAAGGATAATATTTTCAAAATATCGGATTTTGAAATCAATTCTTTTTTATATTCATTATAAAATGAATAAAATCGACCGGTAAACCCGTTCGGGTTAAAATGGCCAATATCTACTTAGTCGACTTCATATATTCCAATATTTTCATGTCCATCCAAAATCGGACATCAAAATCAGATTTTAATTCTTCACTGGATATTATATTAAAATATTTGTTATTTCTGAATTGGAATGCGAGTCAATCAATTACCATATAATTTCAGTTATATGGATTTCATACATCACAAGTATTCAACCATAATGATAAACAATCATTCCACATTTAAACATCATCCAGAGTGCAATTTACAACTGTATAAGCATTAAAATAAATAAATAACGCGCATCACAGCCTGTCAACCCATCGATTGACATCCCACTAATTATTGGGATCAGTGTATGTCAAATATCATCCCAATACCCGTGTGGGGTTTTCAAACAACAACAGTTGATTTAAATAAATCATTGGTTAATAAATTTAACCAATTCAAATTCGATTTGAATTATTTTCTACTTAACCAATTTTCATTGTTTTAATACATAGATGATTATTTTGTCCATTTTCATCTATCAGTTAAATATTAACATTTTTAACATGTTAAATATCACAAAATCATCATCATAATACACAAATCATCAAATCATCCAAATAAATAAATACTCAACTACCCAATGCCATTTACGGTGCCATAAGTTGCCATTAGCGGAGTATGAAATCCAAGTGTCGATAATATCCATACATCGCTTCCAATTTATGTGATTTGTGCGAATTGAAGTGTTGAACTCCATACAACAAATAAAAATCTATACTGGCAATTTCTATATATTTACGTTATAAAATAAATTAAATTAATGTACAAAATTTTAGTGAGCGAATTCTCACATTGGGTTCCACTCCGCCATTCTTTATTTCTGAATTGTTCTGTTTTGATTTTATAATCGCCTCAAATTCTAATATGCTCCAAATCGTTTCTAGTTAGTTCCATTACGTAGTGTTCGTCGTTGCGAATCCAACGCAACTGAAATCATTCAATTTGGACCTCATATGGAAAAGATATGATTTTTCTAAACATTGGAATAATTAAAGATGTAATTAATTAAATTAATAATGTTTAAAAACGTTACCCTCTTCTTAATCATCTTCCCGCTTGAACGCTTGCCTAGAACCCATCGATTCCTACCGTTGACTGACAACCGCTCCTCCATCGTCACCCTGACCGACGATCCACTGGCGCCACACCATAGCCCTTCCCCTGCGCTCCCCATGGCCAGGGTTCAGGCCAACTCGCAACCCCCCTATTAAAAAAAAAGGTCGAATTTGGCCCTTTTCTGGCCAAAAATCGCGTCCTACCCTCCACCAATTCAGATCTTACACGTACGAAAATAGACCCCTTAGAAATCTCTACAATATTCGCTTAAGAATCATGATTCAATTTGGATCGGATTGGAAGTTATTATCGATTGAAAATGGGAGCGTTCAATACGTCAGTTTCAATTTGAGCGGCGGGTTTCAGAAAGTGACTAGGGTTAGGGATTTGTGGGCTATTTATATATAATTTATTTTATTTAATATTTTTTTAATCCCAAAAATGTTTGATTTTACATTCGAACTCCAAACGAATTCCAACGACTATTGCCCCTAGCTAAATACCCCCATTCTGGACACAATGGAATATGTTTCGTAAGTCAATTCGACTGTTTTGATCAGTTTTTCTTTAAATTAAAATATAAATCAATATATTGAATTTTTAAATGTACATTTTAATTTACAGGGGCCACGTACTGACTCCAAAAATTATAGAAAAATAAATCTAGCTATGTTTTGACTATACTCTAACAAAACTAATTTCGTCGAACTTGGAGACCGTTTGAAAAATGGTCATTTTCTAGTTGATTAATTTTAAACTAAAATGACAAAACACATTTAAATTTACCACGCTCACATATTAATTCCAAAAATTATGAAATTTGAAACCTAATAATAATTTTATATTCTGGATCCAACAAAAGTGGTTTCAGCGAAAACGGAGGTCGTTTGCAAAATGGCTATTTTTAAGGGCTATATATTATATTAAAATATATATAAATTTCATAACGACTATTTTAAATTTTAAACTGGACATAACTTTCAATTTATATAGTGAAATCTAAATTTTTCACATTCATTAGAAAGATATAATTAAATAGATTCTAGCGTCTCTGATTTTACTAAAATCCAATTTATTTTGAATTATGTACATTCATTTTAAATTAGAAATCGAATTTTCAAACTACCGCGCCATTTTGAGTTCGTTTCATGTTTAATATAAATTTATACGTTCTAACTTCGATTTAAATAAAATTTTTAGTCGTTATTATTTAAAATAATCATTTTAAATCTTCAAATCCCATTAAAATAGCTAAAATAAAAAAATTAAATTAGTTCATAAATTCTGGGTTGTTACAATCTTCCCCACTTAAAATCTTTTCGTCCTCGAAAAGGAACGGAGCTGGAAGTTGTTCAACTAACCAACTCAACTTTCATTCTGGCTTTCATTCTTCAAGTTTTCAATTTCTAAAAAATTTCAAAGTTTTCAAAAATTTGGCTAACACCCTAAATTTTCAAAAAAATTCACCATAAACTCCTTTGTACGGGCTGATCGGTAAAACCGCAACTTGCCTCACAGGGCCCTTATCAATCAAAAATAAAAATAAAAAGCCAAGCGGCTTGCCAATCGGCTGATAAAATCATCAAACCCAATAAATATAGTAAACATTTACCTATTTGTCGGGCATACAATTTTATTCCACTTATAACTTCCATGCTATGACCTGTTCACACATATATGTACATGTATGCAATCCGAATAATTTTCAATTTAGTCCAACATTAGATTTGACTTAATTTTACCCTTCATTTCACTTTGGTTTTATTATTCCAACATTTTAGTTAGTCAAATTAATTGTCTTCCATCACAACCAGCAATCAATTAGTTAACCAGCTTTACAAATATATAGCTTTTATATATAGTCAAAATCATATATTCAGTGTCAAATCAAAAACAATAAAATCTAACTAAGTTTTGGTTCTCACACCAGTCAATTGGAAATATATAGATATCCACTTTCAAAACTCGAACATAAATGCTGATGATGTGGCCACATCATCAGAATCATCCCCCGGTGACTAGAGTGTGATTCTATATCTACCAAGTATATTTGAGGCTTCAAATATACGTTCATGACGCGTATATTCAAAAAAAAATTATACTCGATAGTCCCAATTCAAAATAAAATAATTAAATCTTTATATAGGATATAATTCTCAAAATTAAATTATTTTTTATAAATGACACTCTTCTAACTCATTCTAGGGTATTACTAACCCTATCTCTAACGAGTCATTTTTATAGGATATTACTAATCATATCTCCGATGAATTCTTTCGTTTGTTTCTAATATGTCTTGTTCTCGAGCTTAATAAACCAAAGCTCTGATACCAACTTTAACGATCTGAAATTCCCCGATCCCCGAAGAGACGGAAAACATTGGATTTCTATGAGAACACGACACATGAGAACATAAACGGTAGAACATGTCATTGCTATTACAACAATTTACATTAGAGTAAAAGATATCAGAGTTCAAATAAATAATTTATAGCGGAAAATATCAAAGCTTTAAAATACACAAATTTAGATGTATAAATATAAGGTACAGCGGAAAATACATCAACTAGCACAACTGAATGAAACACACAGATACAAAGCTTTCCGAATATAGCTCCAACAAAAATCCAGGATCCTGTGAAAAGAAATATCTGCGAAAACCAAAACTACTAGCTGTCCATGTGGAAAATATAGGCACCCAGAGTTTAGGTAGAAACAATAAACTCCAAGTCAGTCATGGGACTAGTGTGAGAACTAAAACAGTTATTAAATCTTTAATTTAAAAGTTGGGAAATCATGGGACCACGCCGTATAACACGGAACGGGTTTACTCCACATGAGTCTCAGTTTAAAATAAAACAACGCAATGCTTTTTGGAAAGTGAAGCTATTATAAGACCCAGGTCCCATCACACAATGCAACGCAATCCGGAGGATAGAATTTTCCCTTATAATAGCCAAACATGCTTGGTACATTTAAAACAAATCATTTTGATATTACTATAGGCGCATAGTGTCAAAATCAACTTCAAATATAAATGCATCAATCATGGGCAACATAGGTACCATATATTATGTCGCCATACTAGTTTTACAATCAAAACTGCACAATGTCGTATTGGAAATTGGATTTCTGTCATGAACCAAGGCAAGGGATCTTCCTTACAAAATTCGAGACACTCTAGCCCGTGCCTCAGGAACATAATACATCGTCCCTGGGATCTGGCACGGCTGGTCAACACTTACTTTAGTGGATTGACAATTCCTGAACAATACGTTTCCCTGCCCTATGTGGCATAAAATCTGGTCAGTATGTCGTCCGTATCAAGAGCCACTAGGGACTCAAATCCGAGGTGGCTCGCAGTCCATCATCCACATAAGTAAAAATATCTGGGTTCTATACCATGACATCACTCCTAGCTAGAAAGAAACGCATGCACTCCCTGCGGTCCCTCATCCCGTTTCTGGTTCATACCGGGGTGTGAAGCTCGCGAATTAACGCTACACAAAGTTGCGCTATTTAAAGCCGTGCTTTGATCATCATACACAAGACTCTGCTTTTCAACAAAAGCCTTGATCATTTGCATCTCAGCATGCCACACTGACAATTCATGCCATACAACTGATGTCTATCAATATATAACCTCTAAGCTCGTACGTCTCAGAGAAGGTAGTTAAGAAAAAGAATAAATTCTCCACCACCAAACAGATATATATTTAATAGAAATCAATCAACGCAGAATAAATCCAATGTCAGACACACATCCATTTACAGGTCCGTTCTGGGTCTGAACGAAACCAGAGGCACCTTATTCCTTGTCACATATGTCTAATACAGGAGAGAGGTCCTCGCATATCCGGTCGATCTCAAAGTACGTCTGGAAGATCCCCACTTATTACCTTGTCTTAGGTGTACAGTCCAATCAAGACATCTGTAATCATCCAAATGATGTGAAGATCTCCGGTCTTCAACCACCATCTTCATCGTCGACTTTTAGTCGTCGTCTCAGTTATTCAGAATGGGATAAACCCAGTTTTTCTGAATAACTCCCATATTTTATAGTCAATAATCAAGTGCTATAAAACACATCATATGCCTCATTCCAATTCAGAATATTCTTTTATTCAAATATTCACATTTTTAGGGAAAAGTTCCCGTTAATTTTATCAAAGATAAATTCTTTTAAAAGTATTCTTTAATCTTCCTTTGGATATCAATTTCAAAATATTTTATTTTATCCTTTATCAATTCTAAACCAAATTAAGGTTTATCAACCAGTCGGGATTGTACCGAAGTAATCATTTATTTATTAATCCCAATCTCGACCTATTCATCCTATGGAGCAAAACTGGTAGTACTCCATATCTTACACCCACGGTGTTATCGATAAATTTAATTACCATTTCACGTTCAAATCTAATTAAAGATTTAACTATCGCCTGGAGTAAAACTGGCGGTACACCATTCCCGATCATTTCTTGAATTCGGTAAATTTAGTTACCTTATTCACATTCCAATCTAATTAAATACTTATTAAAACACTAGTCCAGTTTTAATCTCAAAATCTTTATTTAATGATTATCCAAATTTTAGGAAATAGATCCAGTCTTTAGCTGGGTTAAAGGACCAACGTCGTTTAAAACACAATTCACGATAAACCCTAAATTCATCTTCCATCAAAATTGGAATCTTCACGGAAATCATAACCGTATATAATCGATATAAATTTCTGTATCGGATCAATACTATGAATGGAATAATGGCAAGGCATTTTAAATTCCATAAATAGTAATGGTCTTCCTTCTTAGGATCACATCTAGATTATCACTAAATCGAATTCCATTCCATTCCCATTTCTTTTATTAAATTGGAAAATTTTACTTTGGAAAATTTCCATTAAATCTTAATAAAAAGATTTAAAAATTCCAAATCATATATTCCCTATTAATTGGGTTAAAGAACAAATGTTATTTAAAACATTGTTCACGATAAACCCAAAATCAACATTCATTTCAATTCCAATTAAATATTAATTAATTGGTAAACTTCTCCAAATCTTAATTAAAAGATTAATTCTTTTCTCAAATGGGTTTAAGAACAGTGTTATTGAAGACACCATTCACGACAAACCCAAACTCCAATTTGATATTAAATACAAGGCTCTGAATAGAAAATAATATCGGCTTATATTCAATATCAAATTCTGAAACTAACGGATATTGTGACAACCCCAATTTCAATAGACCAATTTTTTTTTTGAAATTCCAGTCTATCGAAACTCGGATTGGTTTGTTCTGGTGTCCTGCAGAAAAGACAATGACATAAAATATGTCAGAGCTCAGAAAATATCACATGGCGGAATGGATAAAATATAATATAAATCAAAGTACAGCCTTACCGTATTAATAATACTGCCTAACCAGTATCCAAAGCTATAATGTCTCATGTCCCTGCCACAATCTAACATGTGAGTATGTTATGAGGAGGGGGTCAGAACACAAGTTCTGGTGACTGGATTTAAACTATACACTTTGGATAATCCAACATATACCGTTCAATCATATTATCTTATTTAGTAGGTTACTTGGATTAATAGCACTCAAGGCTTACACACACGTCGTACCCATTTACTTCCCAGTGAATTAACCTAATACAGTATATGTGTAGCTACTCCCAATATTGAGGTACACCCCATGCCACGCGCACGGTCTCCACCGTAACACTATCACAATATACGCAGTCCCTCATCCTATGCCATAGTGACGTACGGACAACAATATTACATTCTGCATATATCTATCATTACTATGCTACGCAAACGTACGGACTGCTACCTTTTGTTCCAATCAGACTCCATAACGGAGTAATGCCCTCAAGTCTACGATACACCACCCAGAGCCGATATGCATGTATCTAGACTGTCCACCATATGTTTCCTCATTTATAGCTCGATGCATCAATCGCATGTTTTCTTATGTCCACCGAGTCCCATGGCAAGGCAATACAAGAAACACGGAACTTGGTCGTTAGCTTTTCCATATCTGTACTGGCCCATCTTTAAAGAGCCTCGACAGATATACCTAGGGTCTGTTTTCATGGTGGCTGTGGCCCTACCTCGGCCCCTCCCTCAACTAGTAAAGAGTACAAGAGCTAAGAGACCGCCCCTAAGCAAACAATCTAAACACCCATGTGGCGTCTCCCCATAACCCCTTACCCCGATAGTGAAGGGTGAAATGGTATCTTGGTTTAGCTCTAGTCTTTCCGCATCCCAATGGCTGCTGATGACGGGTATCCGACGGTCTACTATCCTTGTTGGTCGTGACCCTCTACCTCCTCTGCCTCCTCATGAGGAAACCGCCGAACCACCCTGGTGTCACCTCGTCACAACATTCTGACTGCATAGCTACATCTGCAGTCAAGGCCCACCGAACTAATAGTTACATGTAGACCCAACCTCTGCGGACACAGCCTAAGACATCTGCAGCCACACAGAGGACTACTAGGAGCCCTTACGTACCTCAGGAAGCCGTGTGCTTCCCCTTTCGTTCCTTCGGAACCGTCAGAACAATCAGATGAATGTGTGCTCCTCCTCGTTCCTTATAACACCTCGATGATCTACCCCATTGGGTTATTCACCATCAACCGCACGGACTGGTCTAAGCGCCTTACTTTAGCATATTGTTAGACCTTATGTCTAAACATTTTTTATGCGCTTGCCTCACCTCATCAGGTTTCCAGTTAATTTGGTTATTCCAATTCATATTGAATTTTTATTCAAATTATCAAGTTTCTCTTGCTTATTAATTTCAGTCATATAGCTTAACCCATTTAAGTCCATTTATAAGCCCACAACATGTTATTCTCTAGATTGTGGTCCAAGGTCTGTGATCCACAATCCCCTTATATTCTTATTTGGTTTCATCATTAAAATAACAATGTTTTACTTAATATGTAATTAAGTGTACCCCAATTCACATGTTTTCTAATTAGCATGTCACTTACCATTTATGATTAAGTATAACTTATTTTATTTCACAAGTTTTCCTCGTCTCTTCTCATTTAATCATAATTCCATTTTACATCGTCAATACAAATTATCGTTGTTTACTTATTAATTTAGTTCCACTAACTAAGGCCCATTAATAAGTTTCTCTAAACGTTTATTATAACCTATGTTATAATTTCCCCTTGTCCCTAGGACAAACCTAAACATTCTTGTCAATGGGTTTCAAACTTCTATGCTTATAGATTACTTAATTTATAATTAAGTACAATATATTTTCCCCCTTTTCTTAACTGGTTTCAAGTTTTCCCCTTTACTGATGACTTAATTTACAATTAAGTGTCCCTTAACTCAATTCACCAGTTATCCCATTCTCTTCCTAACATATTATAACCTAAGTTATAATCCCCACTTGTCCCTAGGAAAAATTTACCTATTATACAACATTTTCATTAATGTTACGTATTTATAATAGGTGATTATCATTTCTACGAGTTATGCTTACCCTAAAGGTGTCTTTAATTACATAACTTTATTATCTCTTCCGGTTATGTATACCAGTAGGTATCTTTAATTACATAACCTTATCGGGCTAAGTTTGCTGGCATATATGGAAATATTACCCACCCCCTCAGATTTTCTTAGCCCTCCCACTGTCCAACAAATTTTACTTAACCCTAACTTTAGTTCATATTCATACAATCCCTATGGATTAGATTAGGTTAAGTAGTCCAATACATTACCATGTCCATTTATGGTTTATAATGGGCTAGACCTCCCACATTAGGCCTACAACTTGTGGATGCTGGATATGTCGGTCGGGTCCGGGCAGACTTCTTCCACAAGTTGGGCCTTACCTCATGTCATAGCCCGTCTCGTATTTGCGCACTTAGACCTCTCACATTAGGTTCAACATTAGTGGCTATTGGATATGCCGGTCGGGTCCGGGCAGACTTCCACTACTAATGCAACCTAACCTTGTGTCATAAGTGCAATTACAATTTTTAATTTTAATCCTAGGCATTCATTATTAATCAATTATTTAAACCTATGCCATTATAGGTGTTAGTGCCCATTTACCCAATTGTATTCATGATGGTTTATACGTCTAAATTCCTATTATTCAAATTATGCCAATTCATATTTTACATATGATCCCATTTGCGTCCAAATCATTTTTCTATACTTATGATCCAATTTAAGATCTTTTAACATAATTTGGTCGATGCCCAAACCTATATTTATTTATTCCATTCTATGTTAACATGAATTCATATAATCGTATACTTACTTCAATTATTTCCTGCATACAATTAGGAAAATTTTACATGTAAACTTTTTAGCACTCCAACAAATCCAATATATGAATTATATAAACATTCCAACATTTCAACTGATTCAATATATGAATTATTCATATTATCAATTTGAAGTTATATCATGCTAATCGTTCCCACATGTCATTTACACCACTTTAATCATTATTAGCATATGTTTATGCATCTTAACATATTAACTAATTTAACATATTATCCATTTTAGCACAATAATGTACTTCATCAAACCAAACCTTCCAATATGTCCATTTTGGGGAATGCCAAAGATCGATGTACTATTATTCAAAAAATATATTTTAAACCCACTCACCTACATGCTTTCCCCAAATTTTGGATCTGATCCGCTCTATCATCCATGGTTTCAATTTTAATCGGATTTACAACCTATCGACCATGGATTTATTATTTTCATGAAAAGAGAAGGGAAAGAGATTGGCCTTAGAAGTTTACCTTGCTTTCAATAATCTTTTATTAACATTGACTCTCTCCTTCAGATATGGATTCATAATCGTCCTAGGCTAACATTTTAATTTCAGAATAGATTTGAGAAGAGAGTGAGAGAGAGCCATGGTAGAGCTTTGGCGTCGCCTCAGAAATTATGAGGACGGAGTAAACCTAAACATCTTATTTATAGGCATGCTAAATGAATTTGGTCCTTTAGATTTAAATAAAACTCCATCAGAGCTAACTCCGTCATACGACCAATAAGAAATGGCCATGTCGCAACAAAAACAAATGTTCACCAATCAAAATGCGCCACGTATGTTGAATGATGCGCAGGGGTTGACACCCCTGCTTGGGTGTCGACACATGTGTCGACACCCCTATGGTGGTGCCGACACCCCCGCCGTATATATATATATATATATATATATATATATATATTTGAAATTTGATTTATTTATAATACATATAATTCTTGCACATAAATCAAATTTTGAAACATCCTTTATGTTTGCGCGCTACCCTCCATTTGAATTATGTTCATTTATATTCAACTCTTATGCATATGCTAAGCTTTTGTACGCGAACAATTATTTATTTTGTTCCTGTTTTATCTTGTTACATACATATATTTAAATAAATATATATAAGCACTAGACCTCTTATTAACCCTTTTCACAATAAGCCACTTTTTAATTAAAATGCTTTCACACTAAGCCACTTTTTAGTCATTCCCTTAAAACAAAATTATGATGCTGGTGGGGATCGGACTCTGTATCTCTTGTATGCAAGTCACATGCTCTAACCAACTGAGCTACTTAGGGTATTATTAACAAGGCTTAGAACAGTGCTAGATATTATTCTTTTCTCAATCATCTTTTTCATGTTTTGTTACAATATTTAATTTAAAGATATCTCTTTCATTTTAAATCAGTTTTCTACAACCCATAGGTCTAAATTGACCAGAAAATCGCCAAGAACGCCATGACGCTAGTCCCATGACCAAATTCTGGAAGCTCTTCATATTTTCCCTTTTCTTTTAAATGTTCGAATGCAATTTCAATTACATTCCATGCATTTCTTCTCATTTTATACATTGCATGTAGTTTCTTTTATTAATCTTCTTCTTCATCTCAATGCACGGACTTATTACATGCAATTATATTATTATTTAATTTTTTCTTTAAATATATCTATGCATATAATATATATACATATATGCATATTTTTATTTGCATTTAAAATGTGGAATGTTACATTCTCCCACCCTTAGGAAATTTCGTCCCTGAAATTTAATAAGGGTAAAATGAATAATCCCTCACATAATATCCACCCATCATGTATGCGTCCAATTATTGCAAACATAGTGCACATGTGCAAAGTGAAATACATCATAGTAATGCATGCATTCCTAAGCGGTACCTCTTATGTGTATGCAAGTTTTTCAAAAATCCTTTTAAAACATGATGCTCACATCCTAAATATACTGGCAGTTCTATATGAATGCAATATTTTGAAAATCAAAATCTTTTTTTCATCCAAATTTTGCCACACTCTTATTGAGTAAGAGCATAGTTCATCCAATTGTTGCATCCATAATCCTACCAACCAACTTTATTTTTCGAATTTTAGAAAAAACAAATTTTCTAAATTCGATTTCTTATGTTACAAAAAGTTGGAAAACGGAAAACTTGGCATCCTCCATTTTTCTTTTCCAACCTTTTTCTAACCTTACTTGGGTTTTTATGTAACTATTTATGAAGATTACCTATTTCCTTATCCAAGCATAGTCCACATAAGAAAATTTTCTTTTGTTACTGATCTTCTCCTCATCTTATCTTGGAAATTTTCCATTCTTATTCATCTTTTCTCAATTGGGTTTATGACTTGTTCTTACCTATAAGGTCGGTTCAGTCTCTTACTACAAGGTACCAACATCCACTCTATTCTTATTTTCTACAACTTAATTTGTCCACCCACAGAATTATCTTAAAATAATTTATCAAAAAGGGTTGTCATAAGAATAGAGATTTCAAATATTTCTTTATTAAAAATTCTGCTATGAAATGTAACAAGAAAACTAGCGAGTTATACATGCTCAACAATATGCACCTTTTTACTGAGAGAATTTACTTTAAAACTCAATATGTACTTCTTTACATATTTTAAAACTATAACTTTTAAGATTAAAACTTGAAAACACCATAAACCTTTATCCTAAAACTTTTATAATTTCAAGTTCTTAAAAGTTAACCATGGGGTTAGACTCAAAGCGGGCTTCCAATTTTCTTCTAGGCTTTCCTAGACACCCCCCAATGTCAATTCTCTCAACTATATATATTCCTAATCCATTTTTCTCTTTCTAACCTTTTACAATTTATAAGGTTTTCAAGCCCACTAGACCAAAATACTAATCATATGAGATTCACTTTCCTTCTATACATTATACACTTTCCACCCAAATTACCTGAGGGTCTCAGATTTCCATATTCAATTCTTTAGTGTACAAGGCAGTCATCCCATTTCTTACCATATTATACTCTTTCTATTTAGTGGGTTCCTCCATGGATCAAGTTATATAAAATATATTTATATTTTTTAAAAAATACAAATACGTTCACTCACTATTTATATATGAATCCTAAACCTAAGCTCTGATACCAGATGTGACAACCCCAATTTCAATAGACCATTTTTTCTTTAAATTCCAATCTATTGAAACTCGGATTGGTTTGTTCTGGTATCCTGCAGAAAAGACAGAGACATAAAATATGTCAGAGCTCAGAAAATATCTCACAGCGGAATGGATATAATATAAATCAAAGTATAGCCTCACCGTATTAATAATACTTCCTAACTAGTATCCAAAACTATAATGTCTCATGTCCCTGCCACAAATCTAACCTACGAGTATGTTATGAGGAGGGGGTCAGAACAAAAGTTCTGGTGACTGGATTTAAACTATACACTTTAGATAATCCTACATATATAGTTCAATCATATTATCTTATTTATTAGGTTACTTGGGTTAACAGCAATCAAGGCTTACACACACGTCGTACCCATTTACTTCCCTGTGAATTAACCTAATACAGTATTTGTGTAGCTACCCCCAATATCGAAGTACACCCCGTGGAACCCCACGCGCATGGTCTCCACTGTAACACTATCGCAATATACGCAGTCCCTCATCCTACGCCATGGTGACGTACGGACAACAATATTACGTTCCGCATATATCTATCATTACTATGCTACACAAATGTACGGACTTCCACCTTTTGTTCCAATAAGACTACATAATGGAGTAATGCCATAAAGTCTACGATACACCACCTAGAGCCAATATGCATGTATCTAGACTATCCACCATATGTATCTTCATTTGTAGCTCGAAGCCTTAATTGCAAGTTCTCTAATGTGCACCGAATTCCATGGCAGGGCAATAAACACGGAACTCGGTCGGGGGCTTTTCCATATCTGTACAGGTCCGTCCTTAAAGAGCCTCTACAAATATACCTAGGGTCTGTTTTCATGGTGGCTATGGCCCTACCTCGGCCCCTCCCTCAACTAGTAAAGACTACAAGAGCTAAGCGACCGCCCCTACGCAAACAATCTAAACATCCATGTGGCGTTTCCCCTCAACCCCTTACCCCGATAGTGAAGGGTGAAATGGTATCTTGGGTTTAGCTCTAGTCTTTCCACGTCCCACAGGCTGCCGATGATGGGTATCTGATGGTCTACTATCCTTGTTGGTCGTGACCCTCTGCCTCCTTCTGCCTCCTCGTGAGGCAATCGCCGAACCACCCTGGTGTCACCTCGTCACAACATTCTGACTACATAGCTACATCTGCAGTCAAGGCCCACCCACCCACTTAGTAGTTACGCGCAGACCTAACCTCTGCAGTCACAGCCCAAAACATCTTCGACCACGCAGAGGACTATTAGGAGCACCTTACGTACCTCAGGAAGCCGTGTGCTTCCCCTTCCAGTCCTTCGGAGTCGTCAGAACAATCATATGAATGTGCGCTCCCCCTCGTGCCTTATAACACCTCGATGATCTACCATGTTGGGTTATTCACCCTCAACCGCATGGACTGGCCTAAGCGCCTTACTTTAGCATGTTGTTAGACCCTATGTCTAAACATTCTTTTATGTGTTTCCCTCACCTCATCAGGTTTCCAGTTAACTTGGTTATTCCAATTCATATTGAATTATTATTCAAATTATCAAGTTTCTCTTGCTTATTAATTTCAGTCATATAGCTTAACACATTTAAGTTCATTAATAAGCCCACAACATGTTACTCTCTAGATTGTGGTCCAAGGTCTGTGATTCACAATCCCCTTATATTCCTGTTTGGTTTCATCATTAAAATAACATGTTTTACTTAATATGTAATTAAGTATATCCCAATTCACATGTTTTCTAATTAGCATGTCACTTACCATTTATGATTAAATATAACTTATTTTATTTCACAAGTTTTCCTCGTCTCTTCTCATTTAATCATAATTCCATTTTACAGCGTCAATACAACTTATCGTTGTTTACTTATTAACTTAGTTTCACTAACTAAGGCCCATTAATAAGTTTCTCTACCCGTTTATTATAACCTATGTTATAATTTCCCCTTGTCCCTAGGACAAACCTAAACATTCTTATCAACGGGTTTCAGACTTCCAAGCTTACAGATTACTTAATTTATATTTAAGTACAATATATTTTCTCCCTTTTCGTAACTGGTTTCAGGTTTTCCCCTTTACTGATTATTTATTTTGCAATTATGTGTCCCTTAACTCAATTCACCAGTTATCCCATTCTCTTACTAACTTATTATAACCTAAGTTATAATCCCCACTTGTCCCTAGGACAAGTTTACCTATTACAAAACATTTTCATTAATGTTACTTATTTATAATAGGTGATTATCATTTCTAGAGCTGCACACAAACCCATATCCAACCCAACCCAACCCATATAAACCCAACCCAACCCATCCTATTTCGGGTCAGATGTGGGTTACAATTTGTAATCCAAACTATATATGGGTCAGGTTTAATATTTTCTTTAACCCAACCTTATTTTAACTCAACCCAACCCTATTTTAAAAATCAATTTAATATCAACATATTTAAAATTAGAATAATAGAATTGTAGAATAATATTTATGTATTCTATAGTAAATATACAAAAAACACATTTCATGTCGATTCAAACTAAATAGAATTTGGTAAATATATTTTAAAGAGCATTTTAATGTATTTTAAAATGAAAAACTAGTTCTATTATGTAGTAAATTGATTTCATATAATGTGTTTTACAATGAAATTTTAATGAACTGTCTTATAATGAATCAGTTATTTTAAATGCATTATGCTGACTAAAATCTGAAATATTAAGTTGAATATTTTAATTTTACTTTAAAAAAATTCCTTCATATTATCATTTTTTTATTATATTTAAGCAACCCAACCCGACCCTACTAAACCCGACCCAACCCATACTTCAACTCAACCATATCCAACCTCATATATGTTCGGATACGGATTGAATTACCTTAAACCCATACTTATGCGGGTCGGATGAAGTATTTGGTCTGACCCGACCCAACCCATACTTTGTGCAGCCCTAATCATTTCTACAAGTTATGCTTACCCTAAAGGTGTCTTTAATTACATAACTTAATTATTTCTACCGGTTATGCATACCACTAGGTATCTTTAATTACATAACCTTATCGGGCTAAGTTTGTTGGCCTATATGTAAATATTACCCACTCCCTTAGATTTTCTTAGCCCACCCACTGTCCAACCAATTTTACTTAACCCTAACTTTAGTTCATATTCATACAATCCCTATGGATTAGATTAGGTTAAGTAGTCCAATTCATTACCATGTCCATTTATGGTTTATAATGGGCTAGACATCCCACATTAGACCTACAACTTGTGGAAGCTGATTATGCCGGTCGGGTCCGGGCAGACTACTTCCATAAGTTGGGCCTAACCTCGTGTCATAGCCCATCTCGTATTTTTGCACTTAGACCTCTCACATTAGGTTCAACATTAGTGGCTGTTGGATATGCCGGACGGGTCCGGGCAGACTTCCACCACTAATGCAACCTAACCTCGTGTCATAAGTGCAATTACAATTTTTAATTGTAATCCTAGGCATTCATTATTAATCAATTATTTAAACCTCTGCCTTTATAGGTGTTAATGCCCATTTTCCCAATTATATTCATGATAGATTATACGTCTAAATTCCTATTATTCAAATTATGCCAATTCATATTTTACATATGATCCCATTTGTGCCTAAATCATTTTTCTATACTTATGATCCAATTTAAGATCTTTTAACATAATTTAGTCAATTCCCCAAATCGATATTTATTTATTCAATTCTATGTTAACATGAATTCGTATAATTGTATACTTACTCCAATTAATTCCTGTATATAATTGGGACAAATTTACATGTAAACTTTTTAGCACTCCAACAAATCCAATATATGAATTATAATATGTAAACATTCCAACATTTCAAATGATTCAATATATGAATTGTTCATATTAACAATTTGAAGTTATATCATGCTAATCATTCCCACATGTCATTTACACCACATTAATCATTATTAGCATATGTTTAGGCATCTTAATATATTATCTAATTGCACATATTATCCATTTTAGCACAATATTGTACTTCATCAGACCAAACCTTCCAATATGTTCATTATGGGGAATGCCAAACGATCGATGTACTATTATTCAAAAAAAAATATTTACCCACTCACCTTTATGCTTTCCCCAAATTTTGGATCTGATTCGCTCTACAATCCATGGTTTCCCTTTTAATCGGATTTACAACCTATCAACCATGGATTTATTATTTTCATGAAAAGAGAAGGGAAAGAGAAATAATTTAAATAGACTGATCTTAGAAGTTTACCTTGCTTTCAATAATCTTTTATTAACATTGACTCTCTCCTCCAGATATGGATTCATAATCTTCCTAGGCTAACATTTTAATTTAAGAATGGATCTGAGAAGAGAGAAAGAGAGAGAGAGAGCCATGGCAGAGTTTTGGCGTCGCCTCGGAAATTATGAGGATGGAGTAAACCTAACCATATTATTTATAGGCATGCTAAATGAATTTGGTCCTTTAGATTTAAATAAAACTCCATCAGAGCTAACTACGTCATACGATCAATAAGAAATGGCCGCGTCGCAACAAAAACAAATGTTCATCAATCAAAACGCGCCACGTGAAACACCCCACCCTCCATTAAGATCACTCACTAAGGGAATGCCTTAACTTTGGTGGATGTTTATAGGTAAAAGTCACAGATAAAACACAAGACAGATATAAACACATATACAAAAGCAGCGGAAAACAACGTACTTTTTATTTCATAAAATACTTGTTCATACAAAACACTTCCATAACTGTCACATAATACTTCCAAAACATTACATCATCATTTCTGTCTTGGTTACTAAATAAAGAAGCATAAAACATAATTAAAACTGCATAAATCCCCATGATTGTATCGAATAGCCATAGCCAAAGCAAGAGAGTCCAAACCGTACATCTACTATCTTGAAGCTTGCAAAGAGTCTGATTAAGCTGATTTGTTTCCTCCCTATGGACCTTGGGGGGGGGACGGAAGAAAAGAAGATGAAAGAAAATAGGGCCAGACATAAAGCCTGGTAAGTCTAGTGACTCTTCAGTATGTGAATAAGAATAAGGGCATGATAGATATAAACTGGAAATAGGAAAGTATTATAAACTAAGGTAAAGCAATTTGAATCGAATATCCTATCGCACCCCACACTATATCTTTGCACCTACATGTATTAGTTCAGAACTGGCACCCCGTGTTGAGGGTAAAGTGATCCCCTTTTTCTAAAGATCAGCTCCTACTCGTATAATCATCTGTGTCTTACGGTCCCCAATGATTGTAGATACCTATGATGGTCCCACCATGGGGTGTATCAAGACCCATGGTGGCGGCCCGACACAATCCTTAGAATATATAGGTTATACTACTGATGCGCCAGTGCCCTGTTTGTCTGCTCCGAAGTGTGTGCATGCCCGCACTCCGTTAGAACCCACACTGTGCACCAACCACCGTCGCTTTTGACCGCTTACAATCAGCCCAGTAATCGTGCCCCACCCTGCCTAGTTCAAGGGTACCATGATACCTAATTGGGTTACGGCTGAAATGGGTCCCCGTTACTAGGGTTTTCTAGTCAAACATGTTAAGTGGTTAAGTGTCTGTATTAACCTAACCCCACCCATCAATTCTTGTTAACATGTTGAATTTGGTTAAGTGTTTTAGCTAACTTAACCCTACCATCTGTACTTAGCTTCTTAAAGCACCGACCACTCACATTAGACAGATATTGTTATGGTTACTGGATGTGCCAACCGGTTTTGGGAAGATTTCACCGTAACTCAGTCTAACATCGGGTCATTATTGGGCTCCATGCTTAACCACCCACATTGGATAGGTATTTTTGTGACTACTGGACAGCTGGGCGGGTCCGGGCAGGTTTACATCACAACTCAATCCAAACTCGTGTTAAGCATACTCGTATTTTCTAAATTTACATATTAGTCTTTATTACTTGTTATATGTAAATTTGTCAACCATTAAATGTTATGGCCCGCATTCCAAGTTTAACATTTTTGGTATAAGAATTTATACCGTTTAAATGTCACCAATTTTGGCATGTGTCAAGCACGCCAATTTCATATATTTTTATGCCAAGTTTTCCTACCCATTTTACCCAACGTTACCCCATCTAAATATTAGGCTAACAACTCTTAGCCTAATTTTCGTTCGCATGATTTTAACATATGATATTAGGCTAAAAACTTAGCCTAATTTAGCGCACAATGTTTGCATAAAGGAATCTATCTACATAACATGTCATAGGTGTAAACTTAGCCTAATTTAGCGCACAATGTTTGCATAAAGGAATCTATCGAAATAACATGTCATAGGTGTAAACTTATACATAATAGGGGTGAACTTGCAAAATGATCATCATGAATGTCATAGGTGTGAACTTGGCATTTTGGCATAGTCATTATGAACATAATAGGGGTGAACTTGCATTTAAATAGGGATCTAACCAAATAGGTGTCACATAAACTAACTTATGATTTAGACAACACAAGCCTAAACATGTTTTGGATCTAGGCATAACGTCGAACATCACTAGCATATGACAAGAATATGACATTTTCATAAGCATGTATAATTTTATGACAAGGGTGCGAACTAGATCCAATTATATATCAAATTACAACATGGAATATGTATTAAAGCGGATCTTGGCATGGATCCAATTAACTTGCAACTTTCTTACAAACATACTAGCATGTATGTGAACATAATCGTTTAGGCATAAAGGTTCTAACATATATATATATATATATATATATATATATATATATATATATATATACATGACATCTTAATCACATACAACCTATATAATCACATAAACATATAGGTGTCAATTACAACATGAACTATACAACTTGCATGTGATTATATATGTATAATAGGATCAATATCAATTCAACTATACCACAAACATCACAGTACTACAATCATTTCAATACATAGATGTGAATTAACATCGTTGTTACACAATAACATAATTCCATTTCCATTTTACATCGAATCAAATCCTAACTTTTATTCACATCGGAAAAATCACTATACTTACAATAAACAACGGTCTTGTTTTCTGATTTCTGAATTCTGAATTTGATATGCTTTCCTTTGGGTAGACTAACGATGATTTGATTCATGTTCTAACTCTAATTTGGCTCGTCTCTAAGCTTTTCTACAAGTGGAGGCTCCCCTCAATTTCCTACCGGCAGCATGGCAGCTCCGTCTCTAATTTCTTATGTGAATTTAGGTTGGAGTCTTAGGTTGTATTTATTGAATTTTAGATTGATTTGAGCCGTCAGATGATCATAGACGAATCTAGACCATTCACTTCGAAAGGAGCCAACCAAAATGCGACACGTCAGCCCTAGTGACACAGCCAAGCCTCAGAAATCGACCAAAACCCGACCAGGCCAGCCAGGGCCAAACCAGGTCAACTGGGCAGGTCAACCCCCAGGTCGACCCGCTGGTCGACCCCCCTGGTCGACTTGGTGCCTGGGTAGGAATTTTCCCGCCTAGCCCAGTTTGGGTCTGATTTTGAAATTTGAACTTCCTTTTTGAACCGTTTGAATTTTTATTTGAATTTTGAAGTTTCCGGAGGTCATAACTCCTTCATACGGAGTCCGATCACCGCAAACTCGGACTCTATCTCAAGAAGAATTCCGAGACGATCGCAACGGTGAAACCCGTTTCCCTTAATTATTTCATTTAGAATTAATTATACTTAAATTTGTTATTATACAGTTAACACTAAATTTGGGGTGTTACATTCTCCCCTCCTTTTAGGATTTCATCCCTGAAATCTTCAAGTCTGGAAGAACGTAAGTCCTAACATCCAATCGTCCATCTACTCAACCATTTAACACAGGCGTCCATTGTCCTTAAAAGACTTCTAGTGCTTTATGATCATATGCACAGTGTATGTATATGTCCTTATCTAATGCAAAATCAGGCGGTCTACTGATTCAGTTGACCTCCTTAATGCAAATCATGTAAGTGCCACGAATCCATTATGTATGTAAAGGTTTGTCCTTACTTATAATTCTACATGAGTGTGCAACCATTTATACAAATGCAACATCCATATGACGACATATCAAGTTTCAACCACACACAAATATGAATACATATATGCATATGCAGTATGAAGTGACTAAGCCGATCTAAAACCTAGGTTGTGTGTGTATATGCATCCACGAGCAACCACTAGCAACCACTTGCAGCCATCAATCATAACATGTTTCAAATACATGTTTACATCCAAAGGGGTTTCTACCTAAGGACAAAGGATAATATCGAGGAGATATACCTAAAAAGATAGATAAAGCACAACTTAAGGAAAAAGAGAGAGATCAAGGATATACCCTCAAAAAGAAAAGGGTAAGATGGGCGTATTCTGGCCTCAGTTTCCCAAGTCGCGTCTTCCTCGGCGTCGCTCCATTGAACTTTGATGAGCTTTACCTCGCGGTTGCGTAGCTTTTTTATTTCAGTTCCTACGATTCGAGTTGGAACTCTCCTTACAGTTGCTTCGCGTTCTACCTCGGCTTCTTCTAGAATGCTTGGCTCTACCACTTCCGTAGATTCATGTAGACATTTCCGGAGATGAGAAACGTGAAAGACGTTGTGAATTCCAGCCAACCTTTCAGGCAGCTCTACTCTATAAGCCATTTTCCCAATCTTCTCGATGATAAGGAACGGTCCTACAAATCTTGGTGCTAGCTTTCCTGCGGATCCGAAGCGAACGACGTTCCTTAAAGGAGATACCTTAAGGAAAACCCTGTCCCCAACCTCAAACTCAAGGTCGGTCCTTTTGTCGGCGTAGGATTTTTGTCTGTCTTGGGATGTCTTCATTCTTCTTCGTATCAAGTCCACTTCCTCTGAAGTCTCTCGAATCATGTCTGGCCCAAGTATAAGTTTGTCAGTAGACTCCCACCAACAAGTTGGTGATCGGCACGGTCTTCCATATAGAGCTTCGAAGGGCGCCATACCGATGGTGGCTTGGTAGCTGTTGTTGTAGGCGAACTCCACCAAAGGAAGATGATCCTCCCAAGTCCCTCCAAAGTCAAGAACGCAAAGTCTCAAAAGATCCCCTAAAACTCTATTCACCCTTTCCGTCTGGCCATCGGTTTAGGGGTGATAGGCCATGCTCAAACATAACTGTGTGCCTATAGCTTCTTGCAGACTCCGCCAAAACTCGCTTGTGAAGATAGGGTCTCGGTCAATAACAATGCTGGAGGGTATCCCATGGAGTCGAACTATTTCCTTGAGAAAAAGAGATGCTAGAGATGAGGCAGTCCTTCTACTCTTGACAGGTAAAAAGTGGGCGCTTTTAGTAAGCCTATCCACTATTACCCAAATGCTAGTATTGCCTCTTCTTGACCTAGGCAGTCCATCTATGAAGTCCATTGAAATGCTATCCCACTTCCACTGTAGGACCTCTAAAGGATGAAGCAGTCCTCCAGGCTTCTTCTATTCTGCCTTGACCTGTTGGCAGGTCATGCACTTAGAAACGAAATCTGCCACGTCCTTCTTCATGCCGCTCCAATAGAAAACTCTCTTTACGTCCTTGTACATCTTGTCCCCGCCTGGGTGTATTGTCATCTTGGAATGATGTGCTTCCTCGAGAACCTTCTTTGTCAACTCCCTTGCTTGTGGGACGCACAGTCTTCCATCTCGCCTCAGCAAACCCTTATCATCGATGGAGTACCTATTGAGGTGACTGGAAGTCTCACCCCTAATAAGTTTATCAGTCACATCAACAAGCTGAGGGTCTTCACGTTGTGCAGTCCCTATTGAGTCCAAGAGAGTAGGGCGTACTTCGAGAGATGCTAACAAACCCGGTACAAAATCCGAGGTGGGCCTAAAGTTAAAATTGGCTATATACTCCAAGCTTTACCTTTCCATAAAGAGAGGGCTTAAGGTCAGTTTCTTTCGGCTCAACGCGTCTGCTACTATGTTGCCTTTGCCAGGAGTATAGGAAATTTCAAAATCATAAGAGGCAAGAAACTCCATCCACCTTTGCTGCCTCAAGTTAAGATCTTTCTGCGAGAAGAGATATTTCAATGATTTATGGTCAGTGTATAATTCAAACTTCTCACCTAGGAGATCATGGCGCCAAGACTTAAGTGCAAAGACGATGGCGGCCAACTCAAGATCGTGGGTTGGGTAGTTCTTTTAATGAACCTTCAATTGCCTCCCACCATAAGCTACTACCCTCCCTTCTTGCATTAGAACAGCGCCTAGTCCCGTTCCACATGCATCCGTGTATACTGTGAACATTTTGCTTCCGTCAGGCAGAGTTAGAACTGGGGCTGTTGTAAGAGCCCTTTTTAGGCGTTGGAAAGCAATGTCACAGTCCAAATTCCAAGAAAATGCTAGATTCTTCTTTGTTAGCCTTGTGAGTGGGGCTGAGATTTTCGCGAAATCCCTAATGAACTTTCGGTAAAAACTTGCTAGCCCAAGAAAGCTTCGGACTTCGGTTGCATTTCTTGGTATCTTCCAATCTTGCACTTCCACCACTTTCGCGGGGTCCACCGCGAACCCTTCTTTGGACACTATATGCCCGAGAAACCTTACCTCTTCTCTCCAAAAGTGGCACTTGGAGAATTTGTCTTTTAGCTGATGAACTCGAAGAGTTTCCATGATTTCTTTCAGATGCTGAGCATGTTCTTTCTCATTCTTTGAGAAGATCAAAATATCATCTACGAAGACCACCACAAATTTATTGAGGAATTCTCTGAATACCCTGCTCATTAGGTCTACAAAATAAGCAGGTGCGTTTGTCAAGCCGAAAGGCATGACAAGCCACTCGAAGAAACCGTATGGGGTTCTGAATGTCGTTTTATCGATGCTATCTTCATCTACTCTTAGCTGATGGAACCCAGTAGCTAGATCAAGTTGGGAGAAAACCGACGCACCTACAAGCTGATCAAACAAATCGTTGATTCTGGGAAGAGGGTGCCTATTTTTCTTAGTCAGCTTGTTTAGCTCCCTATAGTCCACACAAAGACGTAGTGAACCATCTTCTTTGGTGGCGAACACCACTGGAGCATCCCATTTCGAGATACTCCTTCTTATAAACCCCTTCTCGAGAAGCTCCATAACTTTCTTACTGAGCTCCTTTCTCTCCTTTGGAGCCATGTGTCTAACAGGAAGAGCCACGGGCTTTGCATTATCCACAAGATATATGCAGAAGTCTATTTCCCGCTTCGGAGGTAAGCCTTTCACCTCTTCAAAGACATCCGGATATTCCCGGACCACTCTAACCGACTGTAAATTCTCAATTGAAGCATCAAGCGACTCTAGATAACTAAGCATAACAGCATTCAAGGGATTACAAGAAATTTCTAGAGTGTTACCGAGCCGAGTCAAGAGCCTAACCACTCTTTTCTCACAATCAAGAATGGCACTATTACTGGATAACCAGTCCATGCCTAAGATCAATCCATATCCTGAGAAGCCCAAAACAAAGGCACTACATCTAAATTCAACACTTAGAATAGAGATTTTCAAATCCAAGCAAACCATCGACAAATAAGCCGAGCCCCCAATTGGATTTGAGACAACCAAGGGATCTTCTACCATACTAGTGTCTAGGTGCAGAAATTCTACTAAAGAAGATGAAATAAAGGAGTGTGATGCACCAAAATCAAAGAGAGTGCGAGCTGGGTGATCATAAAGATAAACTAAGCTTTCTACAGAAATATTTCTACCTCGTTCCTGTGGAGGTGCCACTAATGCATGAACTTGGCACCCTGAAGTGGATCCAACCCTCTGTCCCTGCCCCCGCTTCTTTGGGCAGTCCTTAGCCAAGTGCCCAGTCTCTCTGCAAAGGAAGCAACCACCATTCATCTTCGCCTTCTTCTTTCTGCAGTCTTTCACTATTTGCCCAACAATGCCACAGAAATTGCACTTTCTTTTTTCATGGGTTTTGTTGTTCTTCCCGCCTTTCTTGAAGTCAGTTTTCTTAGCCTGTAATCCTTCCTTCTTTTCTTCCACCTTAGTCTCTTTCTTGCCCTTGTCTTCCTCATGTAGCAATGCCATGTCCACTAAGCTTTCGTAAGTCGCTCCCGTGGATACATGGGTCATAGCAAAGCTGTGTAGAGGCTCATTCAGACTTTTGATGAAGCAGAGCGACTTCTTGTGTTGGGTGTTTACTAAGTCCAGCCCAAATCTTGCTAGCTGATTAAACTGATTAACGTACTCCCTGATTATCATACTTCCCTATTTCAGAGTTAGGAACTTCTCCATTTGCAAGCTTCTTTCAGCTTGGGAGAAGAATTTCATCTCAAATCTCATCCTGAAATCTTCCCATGTTTCCACTGGCCTCTCAGCATTGGTGATCTCCCACCAATAAGACGCTTCATCTTTAAGCAACCACACTGCTAGCTGTATCTTTTGCCTGCCGTCAACTTCAAAGATGACAAACAGATCCTCGGTCTCCTTTAGCCAGTTTCTTGCTACTACAAAGGATTCAATTCCATAAAAGTCCTTTCCACCCATAGCCATGAAGTCTCTACATGTATTTGCAAAAGCATTTCCACGAGGAGGAGGCGGAGGAGGAGGAGAAGGAACCGCTGCCACTAGAGGAGGAATGTCTGCTAGGCCCGCGCCATTGGCCCTAGCTTCTGGGTACCTCCTAAACCAGCCGGGTATCGGTACTCCTTCCGGAAGGTTAAGGTCTCCAGACATGCTGAAACAAAAAGGAAAGGTTCAAAATGAAGGATAGATAGATAGTGCATATGGCTTTTTGGGGGATTATGCCTTTTTAAAATATCAAAACTTTTCTTGAAAATGCTTCTTTAAACTTCTCTTTGAAAATAGTTCCAAAAACCTTTATCTAATCTGGTAAACCTATGCTCTGATACCAAGTGAAACACCCCACCCTCCATTAAGATCATTCACTAAGGGAATGCCTTAACTTTGGTGGAGGTTTATAGGTAAAAGTCACAGATAAAACACAAGACAGATATAAACACATATACAAAAGCAGCGGAAAACAACATACTTTTTATTTCATAAAATACTTGTTCATACAAAACACTTCCATAACTGTCACATAATACTTCCAAAACATTACATCATCATTTATGTCTTGGTTATTAAATAAAGAAGCATAAAACATAATTAAAACTGCATAAATCCCCATGATTGTATCCAACAGCCATAGCCAAAGCAAGAGAGTCCAAACCGTACATCTACTATCTTGAAGCTTGCAAAGAGTCTGATTAAGCTGAGTTGTTTCATCCCTGTGGACCTGGGGGGGAACGGACGAAAAGAAGACAAAAGAAAACAGGTTCAGACATAAAGCCTGGTAAGTCTAGTGACTCTTCAGTATGTGAAAAAGAAAAATGGCATGATAGGTATAAACTGGAAATAGGAAAGTATTATAAACTAAGGTAAAGCAGTTTGAATCGAATATCCTATCGCACCCCACACTATATCTCTGCACCTACATGTATTAGTTCGGAACTGGCACCCCGTGCTGAGGGTAAAGTGATCCCCTTTTTCTAAATATCGGCTCCTACTCGCATAATCATCTGTGTCTTACGGCCCCCAATGATTGTAGATACCTATGCTGGTCCCACCATGGGGTGTATCAAGACCCATGGTGGCGGCCCGACACAATCCTTAGAATACATAAGTTATACTACTGATGCGCCAGTGCCCTGTTTGTCTGCTCCGAAGTGTGTGCATGCCCGCACTCCGTTAGAACCCACATTGTGCACAAACCACCGTCACTTTTGGCCGCTTACAATTAGCCCAGTAATCGTGCCCCACCCTGCCTAGTTCCAGGGTACCATGATACCTAATTGGGTAACTGCTGAAATGGGTCCCCGTTACTAGGGTTTTCTAGTCAAACATGTTAAGTGATTAAGTGTCTGTATTAACCTAACCCCACCCATCAATTCTTGTTAACATGTAGAATTTGGTTAAGTGTTTTAGTTAACTTAACCCTACCATCTGTCCTTAGCTTCTTAAAGCACCGACCACTCACATTAGGTAGATACTGTTACGGTTACTGGATGTGCCGGTCGGTTCCGGGCAGATTTACACCGTAACTCAGTCTAACCTCGGGTCCTTATTGGGCTCCATGCTTAACCACCCACATTGGATAGGTATTGTTGTGACTACTGGACAGCCGGGCGGGTCCGGGCAGGTTTACATCAACTCAATCCAACCTCGTGTTAAGCATACTCGTATTTTCTAAATTTACATATTTGTCTTTGTTACTTGTTATTTGTAAATTTGTCAACCATTAAATGTTATGGCCCGCATTCCAAGTTTAACATTTTTGGTATAATAATTTATACCGTTTAAATGTCACTAATTTTGGCATGTGTCAAGCATGCCAATTTCATATATTTTTATGCCAAGTTTTCCTACCCATTTTACCCAACGTTACCACGTCTAAATATTAGGCTAACAACTCTTAGCCTAATTTTCGTTCGCATGATTTTAACATATGATATTAGGCTAAAAACTTAGCCTAATTTAGCGCATAAAGTTTTCATAAAGGAATCTATCTACATAACATGTCATAGGTGTAAACTTATACATAATAGGGGTGAACTTGCAAAATGATCATCATGAATGTCATAGTGTGAACATGGCATTTTGGCATAGTCATTATGAACATAATAGGGGTGAACTTGCATTTAAATAGGGATCTAACCAAAAAGGTGTCACATAAGTTAACTTATGATTTAGACAACACAAGCCTAAACATGTTTTGGGTCTAGGCATAACGTTGAACATCACTAGCATATGACAAGAATATGACATTTTCATAAGCATGTATAATTTTATGACAAGGGTGCGAACTAGATCCAATTATATATCAAATTACAACGTGGAATATGTATTAAAGCGGATCTTGGCATGGATCCAATTAACTTGCAACTTTCTTACAAACATACTAGCATGTATGTGAACTTAATCGTTTAGGCATAAAGGTTCTAACATATATATATATATACCTGACATCTTAATCACATACAACTTATATAATCACATAAACATATAGGTGTCGATTACAACATGAACTATACAACTTGCATGTGATTCTATATGTATAATAGGATCAATATCAATTCAACTATACCACAAACATCACAGTACTACAATCATTTCAATACATAGATGTGAATTAACATCGTTGTTACACAATAACACAATTCCATTTCCATTTTACATCGAATCAAATCCTAACTTTTATTCACATCGGAAAAATCACTATACTTACAATAAACGACGGTCTTGTTTTCTGATTTCTGAATTTTGAATTTGGTATGCTTTCCTTTGGGTAGACTAACGTTGATTTGATTCGTGTTCTAACTCTAATTTGGCTCGTCTCTAAGCTTTTCTACAAGTGGAGGCTCCCCTCAATTTCCTACCGGCAGCATGGCGGTTCCGTCTCTAATTTCTTATGTGAATTTAGGTTGGAGTCTTAGGTTGTATTTATAGAATTTTAGATTGATTTGAGCCGTCAGATGATCATAGACGAATCTAGACCATTCACTCCGAAAGGAGCCAACCAAAATGCGACATGTCAGCCCCAGTGACACGGCCAAGCCTCAGAAATCGACCAGAACCCGACTAGGCCAGCCAGGGCCAAACCAGGTCGACTGGGCAGGTCGACCCCCAGGTCGACCCCCTGGTCGACCTGGTGCCTGGGCGGGAATTTTCCCGCCCAGCCCAGTTTGGGTCTGATTTTGAAATTTGAACTTCGTTTTTGAACCGTTTGAATTTTTATTCGAATTCTGAAGTTTTTGGAGGTCATAACTCCTTCATACGGAGTCCGATTCCTGCAAACTCGGAATCTATCTCAAGCAGAATTCCGAGACGATCGCAAGGTGAAGCCCATTTCCCTTAATTCTTTCATTGAGAATTAATTATACTTAAATTTGTTATTGTACAGTTAATAGTAAATTTGTGGTGTTACACCACGTATGTTGAATGATGCGCAGGGGTAGACGCCCTTGCTTGGGTGTCGGTACATGTGCTGACACCCCTATGGTGTTACAAATTTGTGGTGTTACACCACGTAAATTTGTGGTGTTACACCACTACCGTATTATTATTTTTTGATTTGAAATTTGATTTATTTTATAATATATATAATTCTTGCACATAAATCAAATTTTGAAACATCCCTTTTGTTCGCGCGCAACCCTCCATTTGAATTATCTTCATTTATATTCAACTCTTATGCATATGCTAAGCTTTTGTACGCGAACAATTATTTATTTTGTTCCCGTTTTATCTTGTGATATATATGTAAATATATATATATACATATATATATATATATATATATATATGCACTAGACCTCTTATTAACCCTTTTCACACTAAGCCATTTTTTAATTAAACTGCTTTCACACTAAGCCACTTTTTAGCCATTACATTAAAACAATAATATAGCGTTGGCGGGGATCAAACTCTGTATCTCTTGTATGAAAGTCACATGCTCTAACCAACTGAGCTACTTAGGCTATTGTTAACAAGGCTTAGAGCAGTGCTAGACATTATTCTTTTATCAATCCTCTTTTTCATGCTTTGTTACAATATTTAATTTAAAGATATCTCTTTCATTTTAAATCAGTTTTCTACAACTCATAGGTCTAAATTGACCAGAAAATCGCTACGAACGCAATGACGCTGATCCCGTGACCAAATTCAGGAAGTCTTATACTTTTCCTTTTTCTTTTAAATGTTCGCATGCAATTTCAATTACATTGCATGCATTTCTTCTCATTTTATACATTGCATGTAGTTTCTGTTATTAATCTTCTTCTTCATCTCAATGCATGGACTTATTACATTCAATTATATTATTATTTAATTTTTCCTTTAAATATATCTATGCATATAATATATATACATATATGCATATTTTTATTTTTACTTGCATTTAAAATGCTGGGTGTTACAGATATCGTATTGGGAATAACGATATTTGTATCTTCCAAATTCCACAACAATATCTGTATAATCACGGAACCCAATGTCGAAATATTCCGAAGATTATTTCTTCTCAAATCCAATCCAATTAATACGTTGGAAATTTTGGTTATATTAAAACCAATCCAATTTATTATTTCTAAATTAATTGGATCAATATTCTAGTTATTAACTAGTTCATTCAGATAAAAATACCTTTTATCTTTTCAAATATGGAATTTTTCACCCAAAATCTTTCCAAATCATTTATTATGAATTTACCCTATTTTTAATAATTTTATTAAGGCTCTTACAATCGGTTTCCAATAATGGCCACCGAACTGCATCCATAGTGACATTTTCCAAATTTGATTTGGACATATTTCAAAATCTAACCGTTCAAATTTAAATCTCTTATATTCATTGAAAAGCTCTTTTCGATATGAACCCAATGGTTCCGGTTATAGGATAATCCGATGGTCGGATCTACCATTACATCGATTTGAAGTTAATGGTTGAAATTCGCGAACGGTCGCTGCGCTGCGCTTCTATTGTAATCATTATTTATATATATAATATATATAACGTTGATTTCTATTTAAAACGTATTTTATAAATCGTTTATAAATTCATTCTAAAACGATTTCAACTTCATTTTCAATTTTAAATCAAAATTGAATATTACATATCATTATATAAGGATAATATTTTCAAAATATCAGATTTTGAAATCAATTCTTTTCGATATTCGTTATAAAATGAATAAAATCGATCGATAAACCCGTTCGGGCTAAAATGGCCAATATCTACTTACTCGGCTTCATATATTCCAATATTTTCGTGTCCATCGAAAATCGGACATCAAAATCAGATTTTAATTCTTCACTGAATATTATATTAAAATATTCGTTATTTTAAAATATTCATTATTTCTGAATCGGAATGCGACTCAATCAATTACCATATAATTTCAGTTATATGGATTTCATACATCACATTTATTCAACCATAATGATAAACAATCATTCCACATTCAAACATAATCCAGAGTGCAATTTACAACTGTATAAGCATTAAAATAAATAAATAACGCTCATCACAGCCTGTCAACCCATCGATTGGCATACCACTAATTATTGGGATTAGTGTATGTCAAATATCATCCCAATACCCGTGTGGGGTTTTCAAACAACAATAGTCGATTTAAATAAATCATTGGTTAATAAATTTAACCAATTCAAATTCGTTTTGAATTATTTTTCTACTTAACCAATTTTCACTATTTTAATATATAGATGATTATTTTGTCCACGTACATCTATTAGTTTAATATTAACATATCTAACATGTTAAATATCACAAAATCATATCACAATACACAAATCACCAAATCATCTAAATAAATAAATACTCAACTACACAATGCCATTTACGGCGCCATAAGTGGCCATTCACGGAGTATGAAATCTAAGTGTCGGTAATATCCATTTATTGCTTCCAATTTGTGCGATTTGTGCGAATTCGAGTGTTGATCTCCATACAATAGATAAAAATCTATACTGGCAATTTTTATATATTTACATTAATAAAATAAATTAAATAACTATATAAAATTTTAATGAGAGAATTTTCACATTGGGTTCCACTCCGTCATTCTTTACTTCTGAATTGTTCTGTTTTGATTTTAAAATCGCCTCAAATTCTAATTTGCTCCAAATCACTTCTAACCGGTTCCATTGTGTAGTGTTCGTCATTGCGGATCCAACGCAACTGAAATTGTTCAATTTGGACCTCGTATGGAAATGATATGAATTTTTTTAAACATTGAAATAATTAAAGATGTAATTAATTAAATTAATAACGTTTAGAAACGTTACCCTCTTCTTAATCATCTTCCCATTTGAACGCTTGCCTGGAACCCATCAATTCCTACCGTTGACTGGTCATCGCTCCTCCATCCTCACCCTGACCGATGATCCACTGGCGCCACACCATAGCCCATCCCCTGTGCTCCCCACGACCAGGATTCAGGCCAACTCGCAACCCCCACGTGCCCGCAAAACGAGGCCGACTCCGGCCCTTTTCTGGCCAAAAATTGCGCCCTTCCCTCCACCAATTCAGATCTTAGCCATATGAAAGCAAACCCCTTAGAAATCTCTACAATACTCGCTTAAGAATCATGATTCAATTTAGAGCGGATTGGAAGTTATTATCGATTGAAATGGGAGCGTTCAATCCATTGTATTCAGTTTGATCGACGGGTTTCAGAAAGTGATTAGGGTTAGGGCTTTGTGGGCTATTTATATATAATTTATTTTATTTAATATTCTTTTAGTCCCAAAAATGTTAATTATTACGTCCGAACTCCAAAAGAATCCCAACTACAATCGCCCCTAGCAAAATACCCCGTCCAGACACAATGGAATATGTTTCATAAGCTAATTCGACTGTTTTGGTCAGTTTTTCTTTAAATTAAAATATAAATCAGTATATTGAATTTTTAAACGTACATTTTAATTTACTGGGGCCACATACTAACTCCTAAAATTACAGAAAAATAAATCTTGCTATGTTTTGACTATACGGTCCTAAAAAAACTAATTTCGTCGAATTTGGAGATCGTTTAAAAAATGGCCATTTTCTAGTTGATTAAATTTAAACTAAAATGACAAAACACGTTTAAATTTACCACGCTCACATATTAATTCCAAAAATTATGAAATTTGAAATCTAAACAATAATTTTATATTTCGGATCCAACAAAAGTGGTTTCATCGAAAATGGAGGTAGTTTGCAAAATGGCTATTTTTAAGGGCTATATATTATATTAAAATATATACAAATTTCACACTGACTGTTTTAAGTTTTAAACTGGACATAACTTTCAATTTATATTATGAAATCTAAATTTTTCATATTCATTAGAAAGATATAATCAAAACAGATTCTAATGTTTCTGGTTTTACTGAAATTCGGTTTATTTTGAATTCTGTACATTCATTTTAAATTAGAAATCGAATTTTCAAACTACTGCACCATTTTGTGTTCGTTTTATAATTAATATAAATTTATACGTTCTAACCTCGATTTAAAAAAAATTAGTCGTTATTATTTAAAATAATCATTTTAAAACTTCAAATCCCATTTAAATAGCTAAAATAAAAAAAATTAATTGGTTCAGAAATTCCAGGTTGTTACATGTAGCCTATGGTTTTCTTTCCCTGTTCTCATTCTCACATTTCATTTTCAATTTTTCATAGATCCGCTCATCCGCAGAAGTTTCTCCTTCCAAATTTTTCAATCTTCTCCAAACTGAAAACAACAACGCCTAGGATTCTCCAAAAAACAGCGTTGTAGCCTTGGGTTTTCCAAACAGCAGTCTTCTCGGTCGATCTGCAGCGCTTGATGTGAGTCAATCTCCATCGTTCTGTGACTTCTGCCAATGATCCAGAAAGGTATTTTGATTAGGAATGAAATATTGGTAGATACTAAAAATTAATGGCTTTTCATTGATCTAATAAAAAATTAAACTGGGAATGCCATGTGGATTGTGGTGTAAATGTCATGGTATTATTTATTAAAAGCTTTAGTGTATCTTGTGTTTGCCTTGTACAACGGTGTCAGTTTTAGCCAAATATATGCTTTCTAAGATTCAGGAACTTGGAAGAGAAACTTGTGAAATCAAATTAATGCCAAATATACATTTTCAACTAGTGTTAGTAATCTGAATTTTAATCCACATACATGCTGATGTGTATATTGGTCCACATATTAAGGCATTAGGTATGTAGCAAGTTTGTGTCAAACAGTTTAAATAATAATAGTAGTTAATAGAGTTTTTTTAGGTCATGTCATCCCTCCTACTTAATTCTACTAATTTTACATTTCTATGATAAAAGCATTATATTTTCACTATATGAAAATAGTGAGAACTTAAAAAATTGCCTTGCTTAACTCTCTTTAAATTGAGGAAATCCTCTATCTTTGTTGTTTTCATTTTTTTGTTTAACAGCAGCTGCATTGGTCTTTGATTGGTTAACATGAGAATTCAATTTCTCTTTGTTGTCAACCTTGTATGCATTTTAACATCTAGTTTTTTCTTTTATATGAAACAAATGGGTGAAAAAAAAAGTCGACTGCTGTAAAATGGCTGAAGCGGAAACGTAGAGACGCATATTCTTTTATATGATGCTACATTATGATTTTGACCATTTGATCAAAACTTAGAATTTCAGCATGTTACGGTGGATATAACTATCAACCTGGTACATCTATTCGAAACTAGGATTTTTTTAGGACACAAAAAGCAAATTATAAATTATTAGCATGAATGTTATCAACTTGTTATGATAAGATACTTCTATGGTGAAAAAGTATAAGAATGTCGCTTGGCATCTTGATAAATCTCTACTTTGTTCCATACTTTTGCATAATCTACGGACTTAATAATAGAAAGTAATGGCTGTGGATTGGATTACGATAGGCTTTAAAGTTTGTTGTGCTCTTCCTTCGGTCATTCTAATATTTAGATAATGATTTTATAGAAAGATAACGCTCGTTGTCTTACTATGCAGCATCTTCTGCTACCACAAACTCGTTGCTTGTTGCTGGTCCAAGGGTGTTCATGGATCAAAACTTCTCGTGCTTTGATTTTCATTAACTAGCGCAATTTAAGTTTCCGTTTTTGCATAAATATTTGATGAATACATCCTGATTAAATGAAACGATGTAGACTTCCCCGATCCCCAAAGAGACGGAGGAGCCCGGATTGTTTTGAGGATACGACGCATTAAAACACAAACAGGAGAACATTTCATTGCTATGACAACAATTTACATCAGAGTACAAGAATATCAGAGTACGAATAAATAATACATAGCGGAAAATATCAAAGATTTAAAATTTCAAATAGCGGAAATATATATACACACACACACACACATAAATATAATACAACGGAAAAATCATATACCACAACTGAAAGAAATACATGAATACAAAGCATTTTGAATATAGCTCCAGCTGTAATCTAGGATCCTGCTAAATAGAAATCTGCAAAACCAAAACTATTAGCTGCCCATGTAGGAAATATGGGCACCCAGAGTTTAGGTGGAAACAATAAACTCCGATTCAGTCATGGGACTGGTGTGAGAACTAAAACAGTTATTAACTTTATTTTAAATTTGGGTAAATCAAGGGACCATGCCGTATAACACGGAACGGTTTCACTCCCATGAATACCATAAAACCAGCAGCGCAATGCTTAAAAGAAAAATGAAGCCATTATGAGACTCAGGTCCCATCACACAATGCAAACACTAACCAGAGGACAGAGTTTTACCTTATAATGACCAAACATGCTTGGCATGCAAAATTTAGCTTGTATTATTACTATAAGTGAAAAAATCAACTTGAAATATAAATGTATCAATCATAGACGGCATAGTACCCCATCCTACTATGTCGCATATAGGTTTACAACTAAAACCGAAAAGTCGCGTATTGGAAATTGGATCCCATCATGAGTCAAGGCAAGGATGGCTCCTTCCGATTCGAGACACACTAGCAAATGCCTCAGGATTACACACTGTGGGCAACCCTTGATTCTCGCAGGGCCGGTCCACACTAACTTTAGTGGATTAGTTATTCCTAAGCAATACGTTTCCCGGTCCTATCAGACCTACAAACAGGTCAGTACGTCGACCCTATGAGCATATAGCCCGATATCCGAGGTTCCTTGCATCCGTCATCCACATAAGTATAAATGTATAGGCTCCATACCATGACACCACTTCTAGCTAGAAAGAAACTTATGCATTCCCCGCATCCCTGATCCCGTTTTATACTCATACCGGGGTGTGAGGCTCGCGAATTAACGCTTTACACAAAGTTCTGCTAATTAAAGTCGTGCTTTGATCATCATCCACAAGACTCTGCTTTTCAACAATAACCCTTGATCATTTGCATCTTAGCATGCACACTAACAATTCTTGTCATACAACTGATGTCTATCAATATATAACCTCTAAGCTCGTACGTCTAAGAGAAGGGTATTAAGTAAGAGAATAAATTCTCCGCCACCAAATAGATAAATATTTAATAGAAATTAGTCAACACAGAATCAAATCCAATGTCAGACACACATCCATTTACAAGTCCGTTCCGGGTTTGAACAAAACCGGAGGCACTTTATTCCTCGTCCCATATGTTCAATACAGGAGAGAGATCCCCGCATATCCGATCAATCTCCAAGTACGTCTGGACGATCACCACTTATTATCTTGTTGTAATGGCCCAAATTTCCGTACCCTTTGAGTCGACTAATATCACCACACGTCCGACCCAAATTGCATAGAAATGTGAATCATTAGTAGAAAGAAGTTAGAGGATGAGAAATAGAAAGAAAGAGAAATTAGAATAGAAGAAAACGAAGAACACAAATCCTACAACGGAATGAATAAAATATATTAAATAACATAACTTTTGAATTAGTAATTGTATATACATACCATCATCAGAGCACAACAGCTATTTCTGAAACTGACATGTTTCCAGTTACAACTTAGTACACAGTGGAGAATATGATAGTCTATAGCTAACTGATGAAGCCTCCTGCTTTAAGCTCCACCAAGCGAATTTGTAAAATCCTGACTACTTGATTGCCCATAAAAATTTTTGCACCCCAGAGTTTAGACTCAAAGGGTACAGAAATTCGGGCCATTACATTTGTCTTGGTTGTACAGCCCAATCAAGACATTAGTATACATCCAAACGATGTGAAGATCTCCGATCTTCAACCACGTCTTCATTATCGACTTTTAGTCGCCGTACTAGTTATTTAGAATGGGTTAAACCCGATCTTTTTGAAAAGCTCGCTAGTCCTATAAAAACAAATCATACGCCTCATTCCAATTCAGAATATTCTTTTATTCAAATATTCCCATCTTAGGGGAAAGGTTCCCATTAA
This sequence comes from Allium sativum, assembly GCA_030737875.1. Lineage (NCBI taxonomy): Eukaryota > Viridiplantae > Streptophyta > Magnoliopsida > Asparagales > Amaryllidaceae > Allium > Allium sativum. Next base: position 341,206,351 of record CM060926.1, read on the forward strand.
TTTTATCAAAGATATATAAGTTCTTTTAAATTTATTCTTTAAACTTCCTTTGGATATCAATTTCAAAAGATTTTGTTTTATCCTTTAACAATTCTAAACCAAATTAAGGTTTATAAAACTAGTCGAGGTTATCGAGCCTTATCGAAGTAATTATTTATTATTTCTAATCTGAATCTATTCATCCCATGGAGTAAAACAGGTAGTACTCCATATCTAACACCTACTGTGTTATCAGTAAAATTAATTACCATTTCACGTTTCAAATCTAATTAAAGATTTAACTATCGCCTAGAGAAAAACTGGTGGTACTCCATTCTCGATAATTTATTGAATTCGATAAATTTAATTATCCCATTCTCATTTCAATTTACTTAAAGATTCACTAAAACTCTAGTTCAGTTTTAATCTCAAAAATCATTACTTTATGATTATTCAACTTTAAGAAATTAATCTTGTCTTTAACTGGGTTAAAGAACCAATGTTATTAAAAACACAGTTCACAATTAACCCAAGTCAACTTCCATTAAATATGGAATCTTCGCGGAAAACAAATGAATATATAATTGATATAATTTCCGTTTCAGACTAATAATATAAATGGAATAACGACAAAGCATTTTAAATTCCATATATAGTAAGGGTCTTCCTTTACAGAAGCTCATCTCGATTATTACTAAATCGAATTCCATTCAATTCCAATTTAATATATTAAATTGGAAAATTTTCCATTAAATCTTAATAATTTTTTTTATAAATTCAAAATAATATCTTCACTACTAATTGGGTTTTAAGAACAAATGTTATTTAAAACATCATTCACAATGAACCCAAAATCATCTTCAATTAAATACGAGACTCTAAATAGAAATTATATCGACTAATATTCAATGTCAAATTTTGAAACTAACGGATATCGTATTAAGAATAACGATATCTATATCTTCCAAATTCCTCAACAGTACCCATATAATCATATAATCCAATATCGAAATATTTCGAAGATTATTTCCATTCAAATCCTTTCCAATTCATACGTTGGAAAATTCTAGTTATATTAAAACCATTTCAATTCTTTTTCAGTTCTTTATTTAAGTTGATAAACAACTTATTTTGATAAAAATATCTTTTATCTTTTTAAACATGGAATTTTCCATCTAAAATCATTTCAAATCATTTATTATGATTTCACATAATTTATTCATATTTTTAATAATTTTAGTAAGGCCCTTATAGTCGGTTTCCAATATCGGTCACCGAAATGCATCCATGGTGACCTTTTCCAAAACTGATTTGGACATATCTTAAAATCTTACCGTTCAAATTTAAATCTCATATATTCATTTGAAATATCTTTTCGATACGAACCCAATATTTCCAGTTTTTGGAGAATCCAACGGCCGCATCTCCCATTATGCCAAAGTCAATTGTCGAAATTCGTGAAAGATCGCTGCGCGAAACATTTTATTCAGGCCATTTAAATGTATATATATATTATATACTACGTTGATTTCCTTTTTAAAATGTATTTTTTATAAATCGTTTATAAATTCATTTTAAAACGATTTAAACTTCATTTTCAAATTTATATCAAAATTGAATGTTCTATATCATTATAATATTAAAATAATAATATTTTCAAAATATCTGATTTTGAAATCAAATCTTTTCTATATTCATTATAAAATAAATAAAATCGATAGAAAAATCCGTTCGAGTTAAAATGGCGCACTTCTACTTAACTCAGCTTCATTTATTTCAATATTTTCGTGTCTATCCAAAATCGGACATTAAAATCATATTTTGATTTTTCACTGAATATTATTTCAAAATATTCATCATATCTGAATTGGAATCAGACTCAATCAATTATCATGTAATTTTATTCATATGAATTCCATACATCGCATGTATTCAAAAATAGCGATAAACAACTACTAAACATTCAATTCACATCCAGAGTGTAATTTACCACTGTATAAGCATTAAATAATTAAATAATGCTTATAACAGTCTTTTAATCAATTGGTTGACATACAATTAAATTCAAGGGAGATGTGAATTAATTATCATCCCCAGACTCGTGTGGGGTTTTCAATCATCAACAAATAATTGGGCTATGTGTAAAATTATCATTCCAATACCCGTGTGGAGTTTCAACCAAAAACAATGAATTCAAATTAATCACTGGTTAATAAATTTGACTAATTCTAATTTGATCCGAATTAATTTTCTAATTAACCAATTTTCACTGTTTAAATTATAAATTGATATTTATAATTTAATTTCAACTGGTGCAGGGTTTCAACCAACAACAATGAATTCAAATTAATCACTGGTTAATAAATTTAACTAATTCTAATTTGATTCGAATTATTTTTCTAATTAACCAATTTTCACAGTTTAAATTATAAATTGATATTTATAATTTAGTTTCAACTACCACAATAATATAAACATTATTTCTAGTATGTTAAACAACACAATCACAACACAATACAGTCAATTAAATCATCCATGGTTTTTAAACAATAGTGAATGTGAGCTAACAGACACTGTACAACATTTTTGTGATAATTAAACAAATTAAAATCAACACTGATAATCTATATATTTTCATTTATAAAATAAATAACTATACAAAATTTTGAGTTTAGAGAGTTTTCACTTTGGTTTCCACTCCATCAGTCTTTATTTGAGAATTTCTGTTTTTAAACTAAATTAAACGACCATTTAATTTAGCTCAAAATTCCACTTGCCCCGTTTCTGTTCTGGTCAGTTCCATGATATAGTGCTCGCTGATACGAGTGCAACGCAACTGAAATCGTCGGATTTCGATCTAGTATGAAAAAGATATGTTTTACAAACTTTAATTACATAATTAAAATAATTAATTTAAGAATTAACCTAATTAATTTAATAATTAACATAATTTCTCCAATCCCCCTTCATCATTTACCCTACAGGAACCTTTGAACCCATCCTCCATGAGAAAATCCCGCCGTAGCTCCTTTACCATCAGACCGGACCCACATCGCTGAACATCCCCTCGATTGCCTCGAGCCCGCCATCCACCGCCGTGATTGGGCCCCAGCTCAGTGGCCCTCTGAACCTCGAAACCCGCGTCGAACGTTGCCTCTTTGGGCGTGAAAATCAAAGCAAAAACTCCATGATAAATGATCTTAGCCATACGGATTGAAAGATGGTAAAGAGTATTATGATTTTGGTTTAATAAGTTTTTGAAATCGATTTGTGGATTGGAAGAATTTGGCATATGAAAGTCGGATGATTTCGGCCCTTCTTTTGAGGGTTGCGGCTACGTAGAAAGGAATAGGGTTTGGTGAGAGATGAGGGTATTTATACTAATATATATTATTATTTTAATTCTTAGTTTTGACGATTTTGCATCCGAACTCCAAATCAAATCCAAAGACCATCGTTCCTAATCAAATACCCCTGTTCCGGACACAATGGAATATGTTTCATAAGCCAATTCGACTATTTCGATCAGTTTTTATCAAAATTAAAATGTAAATTAATATAACTGTCAGTATTGAATTTCAACGTACATTTTAATTTACCGGGGCCACATACTGGCTCCAAAAATTATGGAAATTGAAATTTGGCTATGTTTTGATGATATAGTCTAACAATATTAATTTTTTCGAATTTGAAGACTGTTTGAAAAATCGCCTTTTTACTGGCTTATTAAATTCAAACTGAAACTGAAAACGCGTTTAAATTTACTGCGCTGACATATTAAATCCAATAATTATGAAATTTTAAACCTCACTATAATTTGACATATCGGATCCAACAAAAGTGGTTTCATCGAAAACGGAGGATGTTTGCAAAATGGCCATTTTTAAGGGCTATATAATATTAACATATATAAATTCCATAGCGACTATTTCAAATTTTAAACTGGATATAACTTACAATTTATAAAGTGTAATCTTAGTTTCTTACATTCATTAGAAAAGTACAGTTCAAAATATTCCAATGTTTCTTGTTTTATTGAAATCCGATTTATATTGAATTATGTACATTCGTTTGAAATTAAAATTTGATTTTTCAAACTACCATACCATTTCGAGTTCATTTTAATTAAATTTTAAAATTATACATTTTAACTTCGATTAAAATAAATTTTAAATCATTAATTCTCAAAATAAATCATTTTAAATTCTTAAAATCCATTAAATCAATTAAAAGTAAAATTTTAAATTGGTTCCAAAATATGGGTTGTTACAATCCCCCCCACTTAAAATATTTTCGTCCCCGAAAAGGAAGATAGAATCGAAGGTCGTTTACTTAACCAACTCAACCTTCGTTTGACTCCAGTTCTTTAACTTTTCAGTTTCTATGAACTTTCTAATTTTTCAAAAATTTGGCTAACACCCTAAATTTTCGAAAAATTTCGCCATAACCTCCTTTGTATGGGCTGATCGGTAAAACCACAACTTGTCTCATAGGGCCCGCATCAATCAAAAAGAAAAAGAAAAAGCCGAGCGGCTTGCCAATTGGCTCATAAAATCATCAAACCCAATGAATATAGTAAACATATACCTATTTGTCGAGCATACAATTTTATTCTTCTTCTTAACTTCCATGTTATGACATGTTCACACACACACACACATACACACACACACACACACACATATATATATATATAATACGAAATAATTTTCCAATTCAGTTCAACATTCGATTCAGTTTGGCTAAAATTTACCTTTCATTTCCATATTGGTTTCATTAGTCCAATATTTTTATTAGTTAAACTAATTATCACACAACACAACCAGCAATCAATTAGTTGATTAGCTTTTCAAATACATATCTTTTATATATTTAAAATCATAGTTTCAATGCCAAATCACAAACAAAAAACTCAAACTAAGTTCTGGTTCTCACACCAGTCAATTGGAATCATATAGTTATACCACTTTCGAGACTCGAAAATAATTACTGATGATGCACGAGCTATCATAGAAATCATCTCCGGGCCACTAGAATGTGATACTATATCTATCCAACATATTTGAGGCTTCGAATACACGTGGACCAGACGCATATCCAAAATCTTTCTATAATCGGTAGTCCAAAATCAATATAAAATAAAACACTTAAATAGGTATAATAAGATATAATTTTCAAAACTAAATTTGTTTTTTTAATAAATAACGTACACTCTTCAAACTCATTCTAGGGTACTACTAACCCTAGCTCTAACGAGTCATTCTTATAGGATATTACCAATCCTATCTCTGATGAATTCTCCTATTCAGTTCTAATGTGTCTTGTTCTCCGAGCTTTGTAAACCAAAGCTCTGATACCACAATGAAATGACCTAGACTTACCCAATCCCCGAAGAGATGGAGGAGCCCGGATTGTTTTGAGAACACGACGCATTAGAACACAAACAGGAGAACATTTCATCGCTATTACAACAATTTATATCAGAGTATAAGAACATCAGAGTACGAATAAATAATACACAGCGGAAAATATCAGAGATTTAAAATTTCAAAACAGCGGAAATATATATACACATAATATAATACAGCAGAAAAATCATATACCACAACTGAAAGAAATACACGGATACAAAGCATTCTGAATATAGCTCCAGTTGGAATCCAAGATCCTGCTAAATAGAAATCTGCAAAACCAAAATTATTAGCTGCCCGTGTAGAAAATATGGGCACCCAGAGTTTAGGTAGAAACAATAAACTCCGAGTCAGTCATGGGACTGGTGTGAGAACTAAAATAGTTATTAACTTTATTTTAAAGTTTGGTAAGTCAAGGGACCATGCCGTATAACACGGAACGGGTTCACACCCATGAATACCATAAAACCAACAACCCAATGCTAAAGGAAAAATGAAGCAATTATAAGACTCAGGTCCTTTCACGCAATGCAAACACTAACCAGAGGATAGAGTTTTACCTTATAATGGCCAAACATGTTTGGTACGCAAAATTTATCTTTTATTATCACATTAAGTGAAGAAATAAACTTCAAATATAAATGTATCAATCATTAACGGCATAGTACCCCATCCTACTATGTCGCATATAGGTTTACAACTAAAACCGAAAAGTCGCGTATTGGAAATTGGTTTCCATCATGAGTCAAGGCAAGGGATGGCTCCTTCCGATTCGAGACACTCTAGCAAATGCCTCAGGATTACATACTGTGGGAAACCCTTGGTTCCTGCAGGGCCGGTCCACACTTACTTTAGTGGATTAGTTATTCCTGAACAATATGTTATCCGGTCCTATCGGACCTACAAACAGGTCAGTACGTCGACCCTATAAGCATATAGCCCTATATCTGAGGCGCCTCGCATCCATCATCCACATAAGTAAAAATGTCAAGGCCCCATACCAAGACATCACTTTTAGCTAGAAAGAAACGTATACATTCCCTGCGTCCCTGATCCCATTTTAGATTCACACCGGGGTGTGAGGCTCGCAATTAATGCTTTACACAAAGCTGTGCTAATTAAATCCATGCTTTGATCATCATCCACAAGACTCTTCTTTTCAACAATAAGCCTTGATCATTTGTATCTCAGCATGCCACACTGACAATTCATGCCATACAACTGATGTCTATCATTATATAACCTCAAAGCTCGTACGTCTCAGAGAAGGGTGTTAAGCAACAGAATAAATTCTACACAACCAAACAGATATATATTTAATAGAAATCAATCAACACAGAATGAAATCCAATGTCAGACACACATCCATGTACAAGTCCATTCTGGGTTTGGACGAAGCCGGAGGCACCTTACTCCTCGTTCTATATGTCCAATATAGGAGAGAGGTCCTCGCATATCCGGTCGAACTCGGAGTACGCTGGGCGAACACCACTTATTACCTTATCTTGGGTGTACAGCCCAATCAAAACATCAGTAATCATCCAAATGATGTGAGGATCCCCGGTCTTCAACCACCGTCTTCATCATCGACTTTTGGTCGCCGTATTAGTTATCCAGAATGAGTTAAATCTGGTCTTTCCAAATAACACTCTAGTGCTTTAAAAGCACATCATATGCCTCATTCCAATTTAGAATATTCTTTTATTCAAATATTCCCATCTAAGGGGAAAGGTTCCCATTAATTTTATTTAAATAAGTTCTTTTAAATTTATTTTTTAATCTCCCTTTGGATATCAATTTCAAAAGATTTTATTTTATCCTTTAACAATTCTAAGCCAAATTAAGGTTTATAAAACTAGTCGGGATTATCGAGCCTTACCGAAGTAATTATATATCATTTCCAATCCCAATCTGTTTATCCCATGGAGTAAAACTGGTAGTACTCCATATCTAACACCTACTGTGTTATCGGTAAAATTAATTACCATTTCACGTTTCAAATCTAATTAAAGATTTAACTATCGCTTGGAGAAAAACTGGTGGTACTCCATTCTCGATCATTTCTTGAATTCGATAAATTTAATTATCCCATTCTCATTTTAATCTACTTAAAGATTCATCAAAACTCTAGTTCAGTTTTAATCTCAAAAATCATTACTTTATGATTATTCAACTTTAAGAAATTAATCTTGTCTTTAACTGGGTTAAAGAACCAATGTTATTAAAAACATAGTTCACAATAAACCCAAATCAACTTCCATTAAATATGGAATCTTCATGGAAAACAAATAAATATATAATTGATATAAATTTTCGTATTGGACTAATAATATAAATGGAATAACGGCAAAGCCTTTTAAATTCCATATATAGTAACGGTCTTCCTTTACAGAAGCTCATCTCGATTATTACTAAATCGAATTCCATTTAATTCCAATTTAATATATTAAATTGGAAAACTTTACATTGGAAATTTTTCCATTAAATATTAATAAAAAAAATTATAGATTCCAAATCATATCTTCATTGTTAATTGGGTTTTAAAAAAAAATCTTTTTCAAAATATCGTTCACAATTAGTCCAAAATCATCTTCCATTAAATACGAGACTCTAAATAGAAATTATATCGACTTATATTCAATGTCAAATTTTGAAACTAACGGATATCGTATTGCGAATAACGATATCTATATCTTCCAAATTCCTCAACAATACCCATATAATCACGGAATCCAATATCAAAATATTTCGAAGATTATTTCCATTCAAATCCTTTCCAATTCATAAGTTGGAAAATTTTGGTTATATTAAAACCATTTCAGTTCTTTTTCAGATCTTTATTTAAGTTGATAAACAACTTATTTTGATAAAAATATCTTTTGTCTTTATAAACATCGAATTTTCCATCTAAAATCATTTCAAATCATTTATTATGATTTCTCATAAATTATTCATATATTTAATAATTTTAATAAGGCCCTTATAGTCGGTTTCCAATACCGGCCACTAAACTGCATCCATAGCGACCTTTTCTTAAACTGATTTGGACATATCTTAAAATCTAATCATACAAATTTAAATTTCATATATTCATTTGAAAGATCTTTTCGATACGGACCCAACTGTTCTGGTTTTAGGAGAATCCGACGGTCTGATCTCGCGTTATGCCAATTCAAAGTTAATGGTCGAAATTCATGAACGATCGCTACGCGAAATGTTCTATTCAGGCCATTTAAATATATATATATATATATATATATATATATATATATATATATATATATATATATATCGTCGATTTCCTTTTCAAAACGTAATTTTTTATAAATTGTTTATAAATTCATTTTAAAACGATTTTAACATCATTTTCAATTTTATATCAAAATTGAATGTTCTATATCATTATAATATTAAAATGATAATATTTTCAAAATATCTGATTTTGAAATCAAATCTTTTCGATACTCATTATAAAATGAATAAAATTGACAGAAAAATCCGTTCGAATTAAAATGGCACACTTCTACTTAACTCAGCTTCATATATTTCAACATTTTCGTGTCCATCCAAAATCGGACATTAAAATCATATTTTGATTTTTCATTGAATATTATTTTAAAATATTCATCATTTCTGAATTGGAATCAGACACAATCAATTACCAATAATTTTATTCATATGGATTCCATACATCGCATGTATTCCAAAATAGTGATAAACAACTATTAAACATTCAATTCACATCTAGAGTGTAATTTACAACTGTATAAGCATTAAATAATTAAATAATGCTTATAACAGTCTGTCAATCAATCAGTTGACATATAATTAAATCCAAGGAAGATGTGAATTAATTATTATCCCCAGACCCGTGTGGGGTGTTCAATCATCAACAAATAATTGCGCGATGTGTAAAATTATCGTTCCAATACCCGTGTGGGGTTCTAACCAGCAACAATGAATTCAAATTAATCACTGCTTAATAAATTTAACCAATTCTAATTTGATTCAAATTATTTTTATAACTAACCAATTTTCACTGTTTAAATTATAAATTGATATTTATAATTTAATTTCAACTACCACAATAATATTAACATTACTTTTAATATGTTAAACATCACAATCACAACACAATACAGTCAATTAAATCATCCATGGTTTTCAAACAACAGTGGATGTGAGTTAACAGGCACCGTACAACATTTTTGTGATAATTAAACAGATAAAAAACAACACTGACAATCTATATATTTTCAGTTATAAAATAAATAACTATACAAAATTTTGAGTGAGATCATTCTCACTTTGGTTTCCACTTCGTCAGTCTTTATTAGAGAATTTCTGTTTTTAAACTAAATTAAACAACTGTTTAATTTAGATCAAAATTCCACTTGCTCCGTTTCCGTTCTGGTCAGTTCTATTTGTAGTGCTAGTTGAAAAGCGCGCAACGCAACTGAAATCGTCGGATTTTGATCTCGTATGAAAAAGACATGGCATTACAAACTTTAATTACATAATTAAAATAGTTAATTTAATAATTAACCTAATTTCTCTAACCTCCTTCATCGTTTACCCTATAGGAACCTTCGAATCCATCCTCCACAAGAAAATCCCGCCGCTGCACCTTCACCATCAGACTGAACCCCCATCGTCGGACATCCCCTCGACCGCCTCCAGCCTGCCATCCACCGCCGTGACTGGGCCCCGGCTCGGTGGCCCCCTAACCATGTAACAACCCGTATTTTCAATAACCTGTTATAACGTAAATCGAGGCAGAATTTAATTTATAAATCTGAATCAAGAGAAACGGGCTATGCCATTGCGTTCGTCTCGGAAAAATACGCGAAATAGAGTCCGAGTTTTCGAAAATTGGAGTCCGTATGACCCGATTAAGGCCCAATGAAGTTTTCAGAAAATTTCAAGTTCAAAACAGATTTCAAATTTCGGGTTCAAAATTCGAAAAACGGTCAGATCGGGCCAGGCGGGTAAATTCCCGCCAGAGCACCCAAGTCAATAGCCCTGTCGACTTGGGAGTCGACTTGGTTGGACCCAAGTCGACAGCCCTGTCGACTTGGCTGTCGACTTGGTTCAGCCGGGAAGTTTTGCCTGCTGCACCATTTTGGGGTCTTGGTTAGGTTTTGCGGCCAGATTCGGTTTTAAGGGCTGAGATTGGAATTAGGGTTTAATCCTAAGGTTGAAACTAATCCTAATCTCTATAAATAAGACCCTAACCTAACCCTAAATCATCATTATTCATTCATACAATTAAACTATGGCAAAATCATTCCTCTCATGGCCTCCACTCTCTTCATAAATTTCCTAAATAAATTTCTATGAGAGATTTTCCATGCATACAAGTGTTTTCAAGCTTGTATGAGTGTCATTAGCTTGCATTCAAGTCAAGTTTCCATATTTACATCATAAAGAAAGAGTTTTAATCATTTTTGCTCAAGGGTTTTTCTAGTGGAGCTTGCATTTTGGGTTTATTTGATTGCATAAGGGCTTTGTCTCAATCTATATATATTTTTGTGCCTTCATAAGCATTGTAAGCCCTTTTCTACTTTCATATTTAAACTCTAAAGTTAAATGAATGATGCAAGTTGGGTTGATCATTATGATATGCAAGTTTGCCATGATATGCAAGTTTACTATGTCATGTTATGCAAGTTTGATATGTTATGATATGCAAGTTTACTATGTCATGTTATGCAAGTTTGATATGTTATGATATGCAAGTTTGCCATGTTATGTTATGTAAGTTGCCATGTTATGATATGCAAGTTGTCATGTTATGTATGCAAGTTTGGGTGGATCATTTACTCATGTTATCATGTTATGCAAGCTTACCTTGAGTATATGAACATAAAGCTTCAAGCTTTATGCTAAAGGTTGCATTTTGGCAACATGTAAGTTATCATATCTCTTATGATAACTTGCATATGAGGCTAAATGCGAACTTATGGCCATTTCTACATGTCATTTATCACCATGTATCACCAATATGCTAAGTTTGGTTTTATGCATGCTTTTGAGGCCTAAAAATGTAATATGCAAGTATATGAACATATGTACATTTCATATGCCACCATGTTAAACTTGTGGCTTCAACACCTTTATGTCATGATTATGCCAAGTTCCCTCTTTCTATCCTTTATGTGCTATTGCGATATGTAAGCGATGGGATTGCGTTTGGGGTTGGGTAAACTTAAAAGACATAAAAACATAAGATTGGGAATTTACCTATTAAGTTAGGTCTACCCATTGGGAATTTACCTATTAAGTTAGGTCTACCCAAATGCTTGAAAACTTGTAATATGTTTTGTAAACATAATGGACATGACACTTAGAAAATATAAGTGTGACCAACTCGAGGTTGGGTTGAATTTGTAGCGTAAACCTACCCGGAACCGACCGGCTTAACTAGTTGCTACAAACAATAGGACCCAATGTGAGAAGTTGGTCATGTTGTACCTTGAACCCGAGGTTAGACCAAGTTGTGGTGTAAAGCTACCCGGAACCGACCGACTTAACTAGTAACCGCAACAAAGTCTAATGTGAGAGGTTAAGGCACATTAATTAATTAATGCCTCATGATTAGGGTTAAGTCATGGTCCACTTAATACTTAACCCATTTGGGCTTGGTAGATTAATCAGGGTTAAGTCGTGAACTCATCGTTCCACTTAACCAAGTTAATCCATAATTAGCAAGAGGGTTAAACCGTACTTAACCCACTAGAAAATCCTAGCAATGGGGGTCCACTCCAGCAGTAATCCCAAGTTTGTATCATTATGACCCTAGGGACTAGGCTAGGGTGGGGCACGATTACTGGACTTGAGGTAAGTAACCAAAAACGACGGCAGAGTAGTACGCCGGTGTAGTTCCGGACGGACTATGGTCGTGCACATAGTCCGTAGCCGGAGAAAACATGCACGGGTACCAGTAGATCGAGACTGTGCACTTATGTTTACGGTGTGCAGGGGTTTACACCCTAGGGCTTGATACACCCGAAGGGTGGACCCGGCACAGTCCGATTACAATTATGTTTGGGCCGTATTGACACCAACACGTGACGAGTTAGGCTTAGGGAGCCGATCGATTAGACCGTTTGGTTGGACCTCGTTTTAGGGTCACTTCATGTTATTGGACCTCGTATTAGGGTCACTTCATGTTATTGGACCTCGTATTAGGGTCATTTCATGTTATTGGGTCAAAGCTTGGGCCAAGGGATCAATACGTGTTTATTCAAGTCATGTTAGTTTGCTTGTACACCTGTGGTGCAAAACCTTAAACCTGATTATGCGATGACACCTTTATCTACCTTGTTAGTTAATCATCATGCTAGTATGTTGTTATCCTTATGTTCATCCCTGCTTCTCATGTCAGTTAACTTTATCAGTTTACATTGATTGTAGTAGGGCTTACTCAGTCTTTTTGACTAACCTGTTTTCTTTCGCCTCTTTTCTTCCGTTCCCCCCCCCCCCCCCCCCAGGTTCTCAGGGTGGGAATATTGGAGCTTAGCTTGGATTTCTGATCGCTTTCTTGTGGGATTTAGCTCATGTACGGTTTGACACGAAGCTAGCTATGGTTATCACTTATTTTGGGGATAGTACTTATGTATTTCAGTTTTTTTCAGTTGATGTTGTTTTTATCTAGACTTGTTTATTTGGAAAGTTGACATTATGTTGTACCAGACTTGTTTTGAAATGGTTTGAAATCTTCCGCTGTTTTATCTATGTTATTTACTCTGTTTACATATATACATATGTTCTTGTTCTGCCTTGACATATCATTATGCATGTTTACCCGGTACAAACGCCCCTCCAAAGTCAGAGTGCTTGCAAGAGACACCCTGGCGGAGATGGGGTGTTACATTTGGTATCAGAGCGAGGTTTTACGAGAAGGAACAAAAAGGTTTTCAAAACTTTTGGAAAACTATTTTCAAAACCAAGTATAAAGTATTTTCCAAAGAAAAGTCTAGTTTATTTTAAAGGCTATTCCCCAAAAAGCCATTAGCAAAAATTCCTTCGTTTTTCTCCATTCTGAATCTATCTTTTTTTTTCTTCGTTTTCAGTATGGCCAATAACTTTGCCATTCCGAAGGGAGTACACGTACCTGTTTGGTATAGGAGACTTTTGGAGGCTAGGGCGACCGAAGCCGGCCCTGCCGATGTTCCTCCTCCTCCGGTAGTTAATGTTCCTCCTCCTCCTGTCGCTGAGGTTCCTCTTCCTCCTCCCCCTCAGCATCCTCAAGCTGACTTCGCAAAGACTTGCAAAGATTTCAAAGCAATGGGTGGCAAGAACTTTCTAGGCACTGAGACTTTTGTAGAGGCCAGAAATTGGTTGAAAGAGACCGAGGATTTATTTGCTATCTTTGGGTAAGACGATCAGAGGAAGATCTTGTTGGCGGTTTGGCTTATGAAGGATGAAGCCGCTTATTGGTGGGAAGTCACCAATGGTACTAGGCCTGTTGAGACTTGGGCCGATTTCAGGGCAAGGTTCGTGCTTAAGTTTCTATCTTCTGCTGAGGAGAATATGCAAATGGAGAGGTTCATAACTTTAAAAAAAGGAGATATGTCTGTCAAAGAATATGTGAACAAGTTCAATCAGTTAGCTCGTTTTGGTTTGGATATGGTGGGTACTCCTCAGAAGAAGGCTCTTCGTTTTGCTAGAGGATTGAATGAGCCGTTGCAGGGATTGGCTATGTCACATATTCCCCATGGGGCCACGTTTGAGAGCTTGGTTGATATGGCGTTACTTCAGGGAGATGTCAAGAAAGAGATCAAGATGAATGATACTCAAGCCAAGAAGACCGATTCCTAGTGGAAAGGAAATCAGGGTAATCCAAGTGGTCAGAGCAGTCAAGGCAATCTGAACAAGAACAAGAACAAGAACAAGAGTCAAGGCAACAAGGGGAACAACAACAAGGGAAATAACAAAAAGGGGAAGTGCCATTATTGCGGTTCAGTTGGGCATCTTATTAGGGATTGTAAGAAGAGGAAAAGGAAGAATGGTGAATGCTTTTTCTGTGGTGAGACTGGACATTTCAGTAAGGATTGCCCGAAGAAGCAAGGGCAAAGACAGGGTCAAACTCAGCGTGCTGGACCTTCAGGAGGGCAAGTCCATGCTCTCAATGTCGCTCCAGTTCCCGATCGAGGTAGTATTTCTGTTGAGAGCCTTGTATATATTTCTGATTTTCCAGTTCGTACCTTGTTTGATTCTGGTGCATCGCATAGCTTTATCTCATCTGATCTTGTTGATAGTTTGCACCTTAGTACTAGCTTAGTAGATGATCCCGTCTGTGTCTCAAATCCTATTGGGGGTTCCGCCCATCTGTCTATGATATGTGGGGATTTGAGGATCTCTATACTGAGTGTAGAGTTCTTGTGTAGTGCTTATGTTCTTGGTTTTAGGGGATACGGATTGATATTGGGCATGGATTGGTTGTCCAGATATGGAGCCATCCTTGATTGTGAGCATAGGGTTGTAAGGCTCGTGACTTGCCTCGGAAACACCCTAGAAATTTCTTGTAATCCGAGAGGTCCCGTCATGTTGTGCTATCTTGAATCACTTGACTCGTCAATGGAAACTCTTAAGTCTGTGAGAGTGGTTCGAGAGTATCCGGATGTTTTCGAGGAAGTTAGGGGGTTGCCCCCTAAGCGAGAGATTGATTTCCGCATTTATCTGGTGGATAATGCAAAGCCGGTTTCTTTGCTCGTTCGGTACATGGCTCCGCGTGAAAGGCGGGAGCTAAGTAAGCAAGTGAAGGAGTTGCTTGAGAAGAACTTCATTAGACGAAGTATATCTGAATGGGGAGCGCCTGTGGTATTTGCTACCAAGGCAGATGGTTCTCTCCGACTTTGTGTTGACTATCGAGAGTTGAATAAGCTGACTAAGAAGAACAGACACCCGTTACCGAGGATTGATGATCTCTTTGACCAGCTCATCGGTGATTCTGTTTTCTCTTAGCTTGATCTTGCTACTGGATTCCATCAGCTCAGGGTAGCTGAAGATAGTATAGACAAGACTGCATTCAGAACTCCAGATGGATTCTTCGAATGGCTTGTCATGCCGTTCGGTTTGACTAATGCACCCGCATATTTCGTGGACTTGATGAGTAGGGTGTTCAGGGAGTTCTTGAACAAGTTTGTCGTGGTCTTCGTAGATGATATTATGATCTTCTCTAAGGATGAGGAAGAGCACGCAAGGCATCTCGTGGAGGTGATGGATACGCTTAGAGCGCATCAGTTAAAGGCCAAGTTCTCCAAGTGTCACTTTTGGAGAAGGGAAGTTAGATTCCTTGGGCATATAGTATCTAAGCAAGGCTTAGCGGTGGATCCCGCTAAGGTAGTTGCAGTTCAGGATTGGAAGACTCCAAGGAATGCAACCGAAGTGAGAATTTTTCTAGGTCTTGCAGGCTTTTACCGGAAGTTCATCAAGGACTTCGCGAAGATTTCCGCTCCTCTCGCTAAATTGACGAAGAAGAATTTAGTTTTTGCTTGGAGCATAGAATGCGAGCTTGCTTTTCAGAAGCTCAAGAGAGCTCTCACATCAGCACCTGTTCTAGCTTTGCCCGATGGAGGGAAGTTATTTACAGTATACACCGATGCATGTGGCACGGGGTTAGGAGCTGTTCTGATGCAAGAAGGAAGAGTGATATGCTTTGGCGGTAGACAACTCAAAGTGCATGAGAAGAATTATCCCACTCATGACTTAGAATTGGCAGCAATAGTATATGCACTCAAGGCTTGGCGCCATTATCTTCTGGGAGAAAGATTTGAGCTTTATACCGATCACAAGTCATTGAAGTATCTCTTTTCTCAGAAGGATCTGAATCTGAGGCAACAAAGATGGATGGAATTTTTGGCGTCCTACGATTTTGAGATAGCTTATACCCCTGGCAAGGGGAATGTGGTAGCAGATGCATTGAGTAGAAAAAGGTTGACTCTGAGTCCTCTATTCGTTGAGATGAAGAATTTAGAGTATGTGGCAACCTTTGATTTCTCTTTGGCAATTGAGTCGATGACCGGTTCTTTAGCATCTCTGGAACTCAGACCTACCCTTCTTGATCAAGTTGGGGCTTCGCAGAGAGAAGACCCTCAGATAGTTGAGATTATGGATAAGCTGATTCGAGGAGAGGCGTCTAGTCATCTCGCTCGATATTCTATTGATGACAAGGGTTGGCTGAGGAGAGACGGAAGGTTATGTGTTCCAATGGTAGAAGATTTAGTAAGAAAAGTTCTTGAGGAAGCGCATCGCTCTAAGTTGACTATACATCCAGGCGGAGATAAGATGTATAAAGATATGAAGCACATTTTCTTTTGGCCTGGGATGAAGAAGGATGTGGCAGAGTTTGTCTCTAGATGTATCATTTGCCAGCAAGTTAAGGCCGAGTCGAAGAAGCCCGGTGGGCTATTGCATCCTCTAGACGTTCCACTATGGAAGTGGGAGAGTATTTCCATGGATTTATCGATGGGCTACCAAGGTCAAGGAAAGGGAATACGAGCATTTGGGTTATTGTGGATAGACTTACGAAGAGTGCTCATTTCATTCCGGTGAAGAGCAAGAGGACCGCATCTTGGCTAGCGTCTGTATATCTTCGTGAGATTGTGAGACTACATGGAGTTCCTTCTAGTATAGTCAGTGACCGTGACCCAATCTTTACAAGTCAATTCTGGAATAGCTTGCAAGAAGCTATGGGCACGAGGTTGAATCTAAGTATGGCTTATCACCCACAGACGGACGGTCAAACCGAAAGGGTGAATAGGGTACTCGAGGATCTGTTGAGGCTTTGTATTCTGGATTTTGGTGGTACTTGGGACGACCATCTTCCTCTTGTTGAGTTTGCATATAATAACAGTTATCAGGCAAGCATAGGGATGGCACCATTTGAAGCTTTATATGGGAGACCGTGCAAGTCGCCTACATGTTGGTGGGATACTACAGATGAGCTTATACTTGGGCCTGATATGATCAGAGATACATCCAAGAAGGTCGAGTTGATTCGGAGACGGATGAAAGCGGCCCAAGACCGACAGAAATCCTATGCTGATAAGCGAAGAACTGATTTGGAGTTTGATGTTGGGGATATGGTTTTCGTGAAGGTTTCTCCTTTGCGGAATGTGGTCCGATTTGGAGCCGTTGGGAAGTTAGCACCGAGGTTTGTTGGACCATTCCCTATTATAGAGAGGATCGGGCAGATGGCTTATAGAGTGGAGTTGCCCGAGAAGCTTACCGGAGTACACGATGTTTTTCATGTCTCGCATCTCCGGAAGTGTTTACATGAATCAGCAGAGGTTATTGAGCCATGTGTTCTGAAAGATGTGGAAGTGGAGAAAGAGGCTACCTTGAGGAGAGCTCCAATTCGTATCTTGGGGACGGAGACCAAGAAGCTAAGGAATCGAGAGGTCAAGTTGGTGAAGGTTCAATGGGGTGAAGCCGAAGAAGACGCAACTTGGGAAACCGAGGAGAAGATGCGTGGGCTTTATCCATTCCTTTTTGAGGGTGCACTCTCAACCTCTTTTCTTTGTTAGCATATCTTTCTCTTTGCTATCCATATTTATCTAGTTTATCGTGTTAATCTCGTCATGAGAACCTTAGGTAGAAACCCTTTGGATGAAACATGTGTTTGAAACATGTTATGCTTGATGTTTGCAAGTGGTTGCAAGTGTTTGCAAGTGGTTACTCGTGGATGCATTATACACATTAGGCACTAGATCGGCTCACACACTCCTCATATTGCATATGCATGAGTGTTTACGCTTATTCATGGATGATTTTTTTTTTGTGTTATCACATGGATGTTCCATATGGATGTATGTTATGTGCACACATATAGATGTTATACATTATGTTAGGAATTGCATACATATGGATTCATTTCACTAACATAATTTGCATTCATGATTTTTGCATTAGATAAGTACATATACACACACCTTTGCATATGTTCATACAACATTTAGAATCTTGTAAGGACAATGATTGCTCTTGGATGTTGTTTTGAGTAGATGGATGTTGGATGGTAGGATACGTTCTTCCTAACTTGAAGATTTCGGGGACGAAATCCTTTAAGGAGGGGAGAATGTAACAACCCGTATTTTCAATAACCTATTATTACGTAAATCGAGGTAGAATTTAATTTATAAATCTGAATCAAGGGAAACGGGCTATGCCATTGCGTTCGTCTCGGAAAAATACGCGAAATAGAGTCCGAGTTTTCGAAAAGCGGAGTCAGTATGACCCGATTAAGGCCCAATGAAGTTTTCAGAAAATTTCAAGTTCAAAACAGATTTCGAATTTTGGGTTCAAAATTCGAAAAACGGTCAGATTGGGCCAGGCGGGTAAATTCCCGCCAGAGCACCCAAGTCGACAGCCCTGTCGACTTGGGAGTCGACTTGGTTGGACCCAAGTCGACAGCCCTGTCGACTTGGCTGTCGACTTGGTTCAGCCGGGCAGTTTTGCCTGCTGCACCATTTTGGGGTCTTGGTTAGGTTTTGGGGCCAGATTCGGTTTTAAGGGCTGAGATTGGAATTTGGGTTTAATCCTAAGGTTGAAACTAATCCTAATCTCTATAAATAAGACCCTAACCTAACCCTAAATCATCATTATTCATTCATACAACTAAACTATGGCAAAATCATTCCTCTCATGGCCTCCACTCTCTTCATAAATATCCTAAATAAATTTCTATGAGAGATTTTCCATGCATACAAGTGTTTTCAAGCTTGTATGAGTGTCATTAGCTTGCATTCAAGTCAAGTTTCCATATTTACATCATAAAGCAAGAGTTTTGATCATTTTTGCTCAAGGGTTTTTCTAGTGGAGCTTGCATTTTGGGTTTATTTGATTGCATAAGGGCTTTGTCTCAATCTATATATATTTTTGTGCCTTCATAAGCATTGTAAGCCCTTTTCTACTTTCATATTTAAACTCTAAAGTTAAATGAATGATGCAAGTTGGGTTGATCATTATGATATGCAAGTTTGCCATGATATGCAGGTTTACTATGTCATGTTATGCAAGTTTGATATGTTATGATATGCAAGTTTACTATGTCATGTTATGCAAGTTTGATATGTTATGATATGCAAGTTTGCCATGTTATGTTATGCAAGTTGCCATGTTATGACATGCAAGTTGTCATGTTATGTATGCAAGTTTGGGTGGATCATTTACTCATGTTATCATGTTATGCAAGCTTACCTTGAGTATATGAACATAAAGCTTCAAGCTTTATGCTAAAGGTTGCATTTTGGCAACATGTAAGTTATCATATCTCTTATGATAACTTGCATGTGAGGCTAAATGCGAACTTATGGCCATTTCTACATGTCATTTATCACCATGTATCACCAATATGCTAAGTTTGGTTTTATGCATGCTTTTGAGGCCTAAAAATGTAATATG
Organism: Allium sativum; assembly: GCA_030737875.1. Lineage (NCBI taxonomy): Eukaryota > Viridiplantae > Streptophyta > Magnoliopsida > Asparagales > Amaryllidaceae > Allium > Allium sativum. The sequence continues at coordinate 341,226,150 of CM060926.1, forward strand.
CAAGTATATGAACATATGTACATTTCATATGCCACCATGTTAAACTTGTGGCTTCAACACCTTTATGTCATGATTATGCCAAGTTCCCTCTTTCTATCCTTTATGCGCTATTGCGATATGTAAGCGATGGGATTGCGTTTGGGGTTGGGTAAACTTAAAAGACATAAAAACATAAGATTGGGAATTTACCTATTAAGTTAGGTCTACCCATTGGGAATTTACCTATTAAGTTAGGTCTACCCAAATGCTTGAAAACTTGTAATATGTTTTGTAAACATAATGGACATGACACTTAGAAAATATAAGTGTGACCAACTCGAGGTTGGGTTGAGTTTGTAGCGTAAACCTACCCGGAACCGACCGGCTTAACTAGTTGCTACAAACAATAGCACCCAATGTGAGAAGTTGGTCATGTTGTACCTTGAACCCGAGGTTAGACCAAGTTGTGGTGTAAAGCTACCCGGAACCGACCGGCTTAACTAGTAACCGCAACAAAGTCTAATGTGAGAGGTTAAGGCACATTAATTAATTAATGCCTCATGATTAGGGTTAAGTCATGGTTCACTTAATACTTAACCCATTTGGGCTTGGTAGATTAATCAGGGTTAAGTCGTTAACTCATCGTTACACTTAACCAAGTTAATCCATGAGTAGCAAGAGGGTTAAACCGTACTTAACCCACTAGAAAATCCTAGCAATGGGGGTCCACTCCAGCAGTAATCCCAAGTTTGTATCATTATGACCCTAGGGACTAGGCTAGGGTGGGGCACGATTACTGGACTTGAGGTAAGTGACCAAAAATGATGGCAGAGTGGTACGCCGGTGTAGTTCCGGACGGACTATGGTCGTGCACATAGTCCGTAGCCGGAGAAAACATGCACGGGTACCAGTAGATCGAGACTGTGCACTTATGTTTACGATGTCCAGGGGTTTACACCCTAGGGCTTGATACACCCGAAGGGTGGACCCGGCACAGTCCGACTACAATTATGTTTGGGCCGTATTGACACCAACACGTGACGAGTTAGGCTTAGGGAGCCGATCGATTAGACCGTTTGGTTGGACCTCGTATTAGGGTCACTTCATGTTATTGGACCTCGTATTAGGGTCACTTCATGTTATTGGACCTCGTATTAGGGTCATTTCATGTTATTCCGTCAAAGCTTGGGCCAAGGGATCAATACGTGTTTATTCAAGTCATGTTAGTTTGCTAGTACACCTGTGGTGCAAAACCTTAAACCTGATTATGCGATGACACCTTTATCTACCTTGTTAGTTAATCATCATGCTAGTATGTTGTTATCCTTATGTTCATCCCTGCTTCTCATGTCAGTTAACTTTATCAGTTTACATTGATTGTAGTAGGGCTTACTCAGTCTTTTTGACTGACCTGTTTTCTTTCGCCTCTTTTCTTCCGTCCCCCCCCCCCCCCCAGGTTTTCAGGGTTGGAATATTGGAGCTTAGCTTGGATTTCTGATCGCTTGCTTGTGGGATTTAGCTCATGTACGGTTTGACATGAAGCTAGCTATGGTTATCACTTATTTTGGGGATAGTACTTATGTATTTCAGTTTTTTTCAGTTGATGTTGTTTTTATCTAGACTTGTTTATTTGGAAAGTTGACATTATGTTGTACCAGACTTGTTTTGAAATGGTTTGAAATCTTCCGCTGTTTTATCTATGTTATTTACTCTGTTTACATATATACATATGTTCTTGTTCTGCCTTGATATATCATTATGCATGTTTACCCGGTACAAACGCCCCTCCAAAGTCAGAGTACTTGCAAGAGACACCCTGGCGGAGGTGGGGTGTTACAAACCTCGAAACCCACGTCGAACACAGCCCCTTTGGGCGTGAAAATAAAAGCAAAAACTCCATGATAAATGGTCTTTGCCATACGGATTGAAAGATGGTAAAGAGTATTACGATTTTGGTTTAATAATTTTTTGAAATCGATTTGTGGATTGGAAGAATTTGGCATATGAAAATTGGATGATTTCAGCCCTTCTTTTGAGGGTGGCGGCTATGCAGAAAGGATTAGGGTTTGGTGAGAGATGTGGGTATTTATACTAATATTTTTTTTTTAATTCTTAATTTTGATGATTTTGCATCTGAACTCCAAATCAAACCCAACGACTGTCATTCCGAACCAAATACTCCCATTCCAGACACAATGGAATATGTTTCATAAGCCTATTCGACTGTTTCGATCAGTTTTTATCAAAATTAAAATATAAATTAATATAACGGTCAATACTGAATTTCAACGTACATTTTAATTTACCAAGGCCAAATACTGACTCCAAAAATTATGGAAATTGAAATCTGGCTTTGTTTTGACGATACAGTCCTAACAAAATTAATTTCATCAAATTTGGAGACCGTTTGAAAAATGGCATTTTTACTAGCTCATTAAATTTAAACTGAAATTGAAAACACGTTTAAATTTACTGCGCTCACATATTAAATCCAATAATTTTGAAATTTAAACCTGACTATAATTTGACATTTTGGATCCAACAAAAGTGGTTTCGTCGAAAACAGAAGTCGTTTGCAAAATGGCTATTTTTAAGGGCTATATAATATTTAAATATATATAAATTCAATAGCAACTATTTAAAATTATAAACTGGACGTAACTAACAATTTATAAAGTGAAATCTCAGTTTCTTACATTCGTTAGAAAAAACAGCTCAAAATATTCCAACGTTTCTTGTTTTACTCAAATCCGATTTATATTGAATTTTGTACATTCATTTGTAATTAAAAATCGAATTTTCAAACTACCGTACCATTTCAAGTTCATTTTAATTAAATTTTAAATTTATACGTTCTAACTTCAATTTAAATAAATTTTAAATCGTTAATTCTCAAAATAAATCATTTTTAGTTCTTAAAATCCATTAAATCAATTAAAAATAAAAAAAATAAATTATTTCCAAAATCTGGGTTGTTACATTAAAACAACTACCATAATATCAAAAATACACTAGGAAAACCTTATTACACTCCAGTTAGTAGCTATGCCAACAGAACTGAACATTCGATCAGAAATCAAAGTAGTTACAATATATATATATATATATATATATATATATGTGTATATATATACACACACACACACACATATATATATATATATATATATATGAATCTATGCATCACTCCACCACATGAAAGATATCTAGAAGTAGCATTTGAGGTTGGTTGAGCGTACAATTACGACATAAATAGTGTCGAATATTCATTTGTGAACTTGTTTTTATATCTGTTATATTGCTTGGCTACCAAGTAGAGCATATTGATAAATTGATACTTCAAATCTCTTGGTAGTTTCTTTTTTTTTTAAAATTGGTTACTTTATTTACAAGTTTAGGAGTTTCCAATATGTCACTTAATTAGTTAAAAGAAAGATTACTGAGTTTACATTAAATATTTTCATATTTAGCTAAAGTCACTAAATTTGCGACATCATAAGCATTTTTTCTACTTTAGTATGGGGTTTATTTGTATAGCCTGGATGAGTATGTGGTGCATGTGTGCATTTTTCAGTAAATTTATTTGCAAGGTTAGATGCAATTTGCATGATATCTTTGTATGTATCACTGCAAATGTTAACTGGCAGATATTGGGTACAAATGATTACTTGCATCATTATAAATATTTCTGCTTTTGCTTTTGCTTTTGTTTTCATCGAATGCATTATAATATTATGTCCTCTGTATAATTTTCCTTGTAGAATGACGACTGGAATGATATTTGAACTCCAAACTGAATGATATATAAACTCCAAATTGATTATAAAATGTGACCAAAAACCTATGTATTTTTGTTATATCTATTTGTATTATTTTTTCATTGAAAATGCATTCCAAATTGATAACAGTGTTGACGATCTTATGTCGCTTTTAAAACGAGGAAAGAAGGGAGGTAATCTTCTGCAGTTTTTTTGTGAGAACCCGTTACTTCCCAGTGAAGGAAAGAGCGGATACTTTGAGAACAACACACAACAGAATGCAGACGGAAGAACATTTCATTGTTATTACAACAATTCCATCAGATACAAGAATATACAGAGTATAAATGAATAAATTACATTCGATAAATATCAGAGATTACAATAAATTACATAGCAGCGGAAAGTAATACAAAGCACAACTGAAGGTGATATACGGATACAGAGCTTTCCGGATATCATTCCAGCTGTAAACCAGGATCCTGTGGATATAAATCTGCAAAACCAAAACTACTAGCTGCCCGTGCGGAAAATAGGGGCACCCAGAGTTTAGGTTAAAACAATAAACTCCAGGCCAGTCATGTGACTGGTGTGAGAACTAAAACAGTTATTTAAAACTTTACTTTAAAAGAGAGTAATTCAAGGGACCACGCCGTATAACACGGAACGGGTTTCCTCCCAAGAATACCAGTGCATAGAATAAACAGCGCAATGCTTTCTCGAAAAATGAAGCTATTATAAGACCCAGGTCCCATCACACAATGCAACGCAAGCCGGAGGATAGGGTTTTCCCTTATAATAGCCAAACATGCTTATCATTTGATACTATAATAAGTGTATAGTGTCAAAACAATTTCAATCATAAATATCAATCATAGACGGCATAGCATCTCATGCTACTATGTCGCCATACTAGGCTCTACAAATAAAGCCGAAATACACGTATTGGAAATTGGATTTCCGTCATGAGTCGAGGCAAGGGGCAAGCTCCTCTCCGCTTCGAGACACTCTAGCAAATGTCTCAGGACTACGCACTCTGGGCAATCCTGGATCGGCTGGGCCGGTCCTCATTTACGTTAGAGGATTGGCAATTCCTGAACACACGTTTCCCGGTCCTTACAGACCTAATATCGAGGCGTCTCATTCCAACAACCACAAAGGTGAAAAGTATATAAATGTCAGGGCCGGTAAGTCACTAACACCACCAAAGCTAGAAAGAAACGTCGTGTTCTCCCAACGGTCCGTATCCCGTTTTTAACTCATACCGAGGTGTGAGGCTCGCGAATCCACGCTATACACAAATCTATGCCACATAGGTCGTGCTTTGATCATCAACCACAAGACTTTGCTTTTCAACAGAAGCCTTGATCCAATGCAACTCAGCGTGCCACACAGGCAATTCATGCTATGCGATTGATATTTATCGATATATAACCTCTAAGCTCGTGCGTCTCAGAGAAGGGCGTTAAGCAAGAGAATAAATTCTCCGCCGCCAAACAGATATATATTTAACAGAAATCAATCAACACAGAATAAAATCTAATGTCGGACACACAATCCATTTACAAGTTCGTTCTGGGTCTGAACGAAACCGGAGGCACTTTCCTCGCATATCCATCGATCTCCAAGTACGCCTGGACGACAACCAACTGATTCTCTCATCTTGGGTGTACAGCCCAATCAAGATCATCAGTAATCACCCAAACGATGTGAAGACTTCCGGTCTTCGACCACCGTCTTCATCTTCGACATATCGTCGAATCGGTTATTCAGAATGGGTATAAACCCGGACTTTCCAAACAACCCGCGTATATTAAAACGAATGTTACACAAACACAACATACGCCTCATTCCAATTCATATTCTCAGGGAAAGGTTCCCATTAATTTTATCCAAGATAAATTCTTTAAAATTTATCCTTTAATCTTCCTTTGGGTGTCGTTTCAAACCAAATTATGGTTTTCTAAACTAGTCGAGATTAGCGAACCACACCGAAGTAATTATTTATTTTATTTCCCAATCCCAACCTATTCATCCCATGAAGCAAAACTGGTAATACTCCATATCTAACACCACGGTGTTATCGGTAAAATTAATTACCATTTCACGTTCAAATCTAATTAAAGATTTAACTATCGCTTTGGAGCAAAACTGGTGATACTCCATTCTCGCTCATTTTCCAAATTTGATCATTTAGATTATCAATTCACATTTCAATCTAATTGCAGATTCATTAAAACTCCTTTTACTGGGTTAAAGAACTAATGTCCTTTAAAACACAGTTCACGACAAACCCAAATCACATTTCATTTATTATCGGGTTAAAGAACAAATGTTATTTAAAACACTGTTCCCGACAAACCCACAAATCAATTCAATTTAAAACCCATTTCAAATCCAATTTATTTATTTAAAAATAAATGGGTTTTAATTTCAGTTCAAAACTAGTTCATTTCAATAAAATCTATTTTTATCCTTTCAAACATGGGGTTTTTCATCCCAATTTTTCCCAAATCATTTCTTATGATTCTACACAAATTATTACTATTTTTAATAATTTTATCAAGGCCCGTACAGTCAATTTCCATCAACGGCCATTGAACTGCACTTACAGCGACCTTTTCCAAATTTGATTTGGACGTATCTCCAAATCCAACCGTTAGATTTCAAATTTCTAATATTCGTTAGAAAGCTCTTTTTGATACGAACCCAACGGTTCCGGTTTTAGGAAAATCCGACGGTCGGATCTCCTGTAATGTCCGTTTGAAATAAATGGTCGAAATTCACGAACTGCCGCTGTGCGGCGCGTTCTATTCAGGCCATTATATTATATATATAATATATATAATATATATTTCGTCGATTACTATTTAAAACGAATTTTATAAATAGTTTTGAATTCGTTTCAAAAACAATTTCAACCTTTATTTCAAATTCAAATCAAAAATTGAATTTTCAATTATAAATCCTTTTTACTTTCATTTCTATTTGATTTCAATTCAAATCGATTTTAATTCGATTCGAATTCATTTTTCTTTTCTATCCGAATTCGTTTTCTATTCAATTCAAATTCATTTCGTTTTCTATCCAATTCGAATTCAATTTGTTTTCTATTCAATTCAAATAAAATTCGTTATATATTCAAATCAAATTCAATTCGTTATATATTCAATTCATTTCGAAATTGTTTTATATTCAATTCATTTCAAAATCGGTTTATATTCAATTAATTTTGAAATCGTTTTATATTCAATTCATTTCGAAATCGTTTTATATTCAATTCATTTCGGTTTCCTATTCAAATCAAATCAAATTCGAATATACTCGATATAAATATCGCTCGCGTCGAAATAGCGCATCTCTAATCAACACGGCTTTATATTCAACAAATGGATCTATATTTCTTTCAATACACGACTCTATATCTTTGTCAACACACGACTAATCTCAACGAATGAGTACTGTCCATGTGTGACTATTTTTGTTATTTAATATATTTTATAAAAATTATGGTATCTATCGTTTGATTTAAAATTAGACTCCAACCGTAAACTAGTAAGAGAACGATTCCCTGAATATTAACCCCGAAGGCCGAGACCAACATCAGATCAATATTCAGGAGACCACTCATCTCATCTATTTTCCAGTTAGTTTCTAATTTCATATATGATAAAGATGTAGATTTTATTGTTAAAATATTTCGTTCAACACATGACTAATCTCAACGAATGAGTACGGTCCACACATGAACTTTTATTTTATATTATTCCTCATTTTCTAAATTGGAATGAGGCCCAATCAATCACCATATAATATTAATTATATGGATTTTCATACATCACACGTATATAATAGCATTGAAAAATAATCAACCATCAACCAAAGTGCACTACACTGTATAAGCATCAAATATAGATATCTAACGCCTATAACAGCCTGTCGATCCATCGATCGACATATTTAATCAATCAGGATGAGTGAACTTCAAATTTCATCCCAACACCCGTGTGGGGTTTCAAATCAACAAACACAGATTTTATTTGTGCAGTTGGGCGATGTGTAAAATTTATCGACCCAATCAATGTCCTTCAAATAGGTGTACATAAACAAACCGTCCGGTTTGTAAATGAATATTTATTTATTCACATTCACGTTAAAAATTATATTTTTAACGATAAAATATTTTATTTTAACACATGAATTTTTATTCAGTTCATTTACACAACAAAAATGATATTTTTATTTTTCTAACATATTTTAGAAAATTTCGGCGGCATAACGGCACGATACTAGAAACGGGACGAGGCCTAGCCTTATCCCCGGTCTAGTGAAGGCCCACGCCATTCACACATCAATCAAATCAATTTCAATTCACCAAACAATTCAATTAAAACTAAATAATCTAACCAACTACACAACCAAACAATTAAACAAACAAGTCATCCATGGTCTGTGGATGACGGGTGTCAGGTGCTACTAAACACCGTCTGCATCCTAGTATATATATATATATATATATATATATATATATATATATATATAACTAGAAAAAGAAATTTTGAGTGAGAAGTTCTCACCAAAGCTATTCCAACTCCACGACACTTCTATTGTAGAAAATCTTGTCGTTCTCGCCTTTTGTCACTTTCGTTGGCCGTAGTCACTACATATATAAAAATCACATTTTTATTATCTACATTATATAAAAATCTTATCTTTATATCCTCTATAAGTTAAAAATCAGATTTTTATCCTCTCTATAATATAAAGATCATATTTTTATTTACTTCATATGTCAAAAACTGTAGAAGCTTTAAAATGGAGAAAACTTACTTTTTTTCCAACGCCCGGATTCGCTGTTCTGGTTCTAGAATTTGCAAACGAGCTTCAATCTTCACACCATCTTTTTTTCTAGCTTAAACGCGCCATTCCGGACAACTTTCACCTAAGAGACTTTTTGCCGAAAATGCTCCAATTCGCCAGAATTCGCAAAAGTACACGAATTTTTCCGCTTTCAGACAGCAGACTTTGAACGCGTTTTCCCGACAACTCCGCAATGCAAAATAGGACTTATCATATACCAAATCAAAGAGAAAATCGTGCTCTTCGACTTTGGTCTTGAGGAACTTTAGCAAAAAGCGCACCGTTTGGGAGTGATTGGCGAAATAAGGACAGAGGCTTATTTGCAAAACGGGAAATTAGTGAAAAAGTTGATTTTGAGGAGGAGGGACCACGGCCGGAATTGAGGGGGGCGCCGGGCCTGATGTGGCATGGGGAGGTGGCTAGGGGCCGGCGGCGGCGGTGGTGGTGGTCGTGGTGGTGGTGGTGGCTCCTAGGGTTTGCAAAATCACATAAAAGAGAGGAGAGAGAGAGGAGGAAGAGGAGGAGGAGGGGAGGAGGAGGAGGGGGTGCGGCGGCTCGCCGGAGGCCGGTGGTGGTGCTGGTGGAGGAGGGCAGCGGCGGTGGGAGGAGGAGGCCATTAATGAGTTTTTTCGAAGAAAGAGGAAGAGGAAGAAAGTGAAGAAGAAAAGGAAGAAAAAATGTTTATATGCTAGTTTCTCGCGTATCGCCTGAACGCTAGCGATCTCCGATGGCCGCGGATTTCGGACACGAGATAGTAGACGTGAAGACGAGTCCAACGAAACAAGTTTCGTCGAATTCCGAGTTCGTTTGACCATTCAAAAAAATCACGAAAATGCTCAGATAAGCTATAAAAATGCTATTTTGGCGCACCTTTTCTTCTCGCACGCTCACATGCTAACTCAAAAAATCAAGCCCTCTTGGATTTAACCATTATTAGACGATACGAATCCATAAAAAAAACGAAATCGAATTCTGAGGTCGTATCAATAATGTTCCTTTGTAAAACGTTTGCTCGCTTTACCCTGAACTGTTTCAGCTCGCACGGCCACATACTAACTCCGTTCGACGCGCCATTTGGAACTCAACAATGATTCGTCATTGTGAATCCATAAAAATTTATCTCGTCGAATTCTGAGCTCGTATGCAAAATTTCACTTTTTAAGGGCTATGTTTTGTTAACCGAAAAGCTCCTGTCAATTGCCACCATTCCGGATATCGGAATATATCGAAGCTTATACTTTTCGGAGTTCTAAATGGCATTTTGAACTCAATGGAAGTGGTTTTGAGTCCAAATTCATTCGTATGCAAAATTTGACTTTTTGGGCCATGTATAATTTACATAACGACTATTCTGAATTTTCAACTGGGCATAACTTTTGTTTCCCGCTATGAAATTTTGATTTTTCGGATTCGTTGGAAAGATATTCCCAAATAGATCCTATTATTTTTGGTTTCACTAAAATCCGGATTGTTTTACACCCGGTACATTCATTTGAAGTTTGAAATCGAATTATCGAACTACCGCGCCATTTTCAATTCCTTTTATAATTATATATAATTATTTATATTCTAACGACGACGCGTATAAATATATACGTTCTAAATATATTCAAAATAAATTTTCGTCGATATTATTTAAAATAATCTATTTTAAATATTCAAAATTCATTAAAATTGCCAAAATAAAAATTTTACACTGGCTCAGAATTTCCGGGTTATTACAATCTCCCCCACTTAAAACTTTTCGTCCCCGAAAAGGAACAAAGTCGAAAGTGGTTTGATTAATCAACACTACGTTCGATCTGGCTTCCATTCTCCAGCTTTTCAGTTTCTGAGAATTTCCAAATTCCTCAAAAATTTGACTAACACCCGGAATTTTCGAAAAATTTCGCCATAACCTCCTTTGTACGGGGAGCACGGGAAAATCCCGAAATTGCCATATAGGCCTTCTGATCTCAAAAAGAAAAAGAAAAAGCCAAGCGGCTAGCCAATAGGCTCATAAAATCATCATCACCCAAACAAAACAGTAAATTATAGTAAACATGTACCTATTTGTCGGGCAAACAAATTTTATTCTCTGCTCTAGCCTCCTCGCTATGACCTGTTCAATGTAAGTGTATGTATATGCAAGCAAATGCGACCTATTTTCAATACAGTTCAATTTTTGATTCTATTAGGCATAATGGTTCAAAATTATCAAACAAATAAACAAAAAACACAAACATCAATCAATTAGTGAATTTAACGTTTCAAATTCATAATTTTGATATATATATACAGAAAATCATGTTTTTGATGCCAATTCACAACAATAAATCTATCTATATAAGTTTTGGTTCTCACACCAGTCTAAAGGAAATATATAGATATCATACCTTCGAAACACGAAAATAAACCACTGATGCCGTACGTCATCAGTGGAATCATCCCCGGGCTAGTAGAGTGCGATTCTATATCTATCCAGTATATTAAAACTTCGAATATACGTTCATGACGCGTATATGCAAAACCTTTGTATACTAGATTGTCCAAATCAAAACAAATAAAATATTCAAATACGTAGAATTGATTTAAATTTTCAAAACAAAAATTGGTTTTCATTTGAAAAATATACTCTTCAGACTCGTTCTAGGATACTACTGATCCTATCTCTAACGAGTCATTCTAATTGGATATTACTAATCCAATATCTGATTATTCTTTCGTATGGTTCTAATGTGCCTTGTTCTCAAGCTCTGTAAACCAAAGCTCTGATACCAAATGTGAGAACCCGTTACTTCCCCGTGAAGGAAAGAGCGGATACTTTGAGAAAAACACACAACAGAATGCAGACGGAAGAACATTTCATTGTTATTAAAACAATTCCATCAGATACAAGAATATACAGAGTATAAATGAATAAATTACATTCGATAAATATCAGAGATTACAATAAATTACATAGTAGCGGAAAGTAATACAAAGCACAACTGAAGGTGATATACGGATACAGAGCTTTCCGGATATCATTCCAGCTGTAAACCAGGATCCTGTGGATATAAATCTGCAAAACCAAAACTACTAGCTGCCCGTGCGGAAAATAGGGGCACCCAGAGTTTAGGTTAAAACAATAAACTCCAGGTCAGTCATGTGACTGGTATGAGAACTAAAACAGTTATTTAAAACTTTACTTTAAAAGAGAGTAATTCAAGGGACCACGCCGTATAAAACGGAACGGGTTTCCTCCCAAGAATACCAGTGCATAGAATAAACAGCGCAATGCTTTTTCGAAAAATGAAGCTATTATAAGACTCAGGTCCCATCACACAATGCAACGCAAGCCGGAGGATAGGGTTTTCCCTTATAATAGCCAAACATGCTTATCATTTGATACTATAATAAGTGTATAGTGTCAAAACAATTTCAATCATAAATATCAATCATAGACGGCATAGCATCCCATGCTACTATGTCGCCATACTAGGCTCTACAAATAAAGCCGAAATACACGTATTGGAAATTGGATTTCCGTCATGAGTCGAGGCATGGGGCAAGCTCCTCTCCGCTTCGAGACACTCTAGCAAATGTCTCAGGACTACGCACTCTGGGCAATCCTGGATCGGCTGGGCCGGTCCTCACTTACGTTAGAGGATTGGCAATTCCTGACCACACGTTTCCCGGTCCTTACAGACCTAATATCGAGGCGCCCCATTCCAACAACCACAAAGGTGAGAAGTATATAAATGTCAGGGCTGGTAAGTCACTAACACCACCAAAGCTAGAAAGAAACGTCGTGTTCTCCCAACGGTCTGTATCCCGTTTTTAACTCATACCGAGGTGTGAGGCTCGCGAATCCACGCTATACACAAAGCTATGCCACGTAGGCCGTGCTTTGATCATCAACCACAAGACTTTGCTTTTCAACAGAAGCCTTGATCCAATGCAACTCAGCGTGCCACACAGGCAATTCATGCTATGCGATTGATATCTATCGATATATAACCTCTAAGCTCGTACGTCTCAGAGAAGAGCGTTAAGCAAGAGAATAAATTCTCCGCCGCCAAACAGATATATATTTAACAGAAATCAATCAACACAGAATAAAATCCAATGTCGAACACACAATCCATTTACAAGTTCGTTCTGGGTCTGAACGAAACCGGAGGCACTTTCCTCGCATATCCATCGATCTCCAAGTACGTCTGGACGACAACCAACTGATTCTCTCATCTTGGGTGTACAGCCCAATCAAGATCATTAGTAATCACCCAAACGATGTGAAGACTTCCGGTCTTCGACCACCGTCTTCATCTTCGACATATCGACGAATCGGTTATTCAGAATGGGTATAAACCCGGACTTTCCGAACAACCCGCGTATATTAAAACGAATGTTACACAAACACAACATATGCCTTATTCCAATTCACATTCTCAGGGAAAGGTTCCCATTAATTTTATCCAAGATAAATTCCTTAAAATTTATCCTTTAATCTTCCTTTGGGTGTCGTTTCAAACCAAATTATGGTTTTCTAAACTAGTCGAGATTAGCGAACCACACCGAAGTAATTATTTATTTTATTTCCCAATCCCAACCTATTCATCCCATGAAGCAAAACTGGTAATACACCATATCTAACACCACGGTGTTATCGGTAAAATTAATTACCATTTCACGTTCAAATCTAATTAAAGATTTAACTATCGCTTTGGATCAAAACTGGTGATACTCCATTCTCGCTCAATTTCCAAATTTGATAATTTAGATTATCAATTCACATTTCAATCTAATTGCAGATTCATTAAAACTCCTTTTACTGGGTTAAAGAACTAATGTCCTTTAAAACACAGTTCACGACAAACCCAAATCATATTTCATTTATTATCGGGTTAAAGAACAAATGTTATTTAAAACACTATTCACGACAAACCCACAAATCAATTCTATTTAAAACCCATTTCAAATCCAATTTATTTATTTAAAAATAAATGGGTTTTAATTTCAGTTCAAAACTAGTTCTTTTCGATAAATTCTATTTTTATCCTTTCAAACATGGGGTTTTTCATCCCAATTTTTCCCAAATCATTTCTTATGATTTTAAACAAATTATTACTATTTTTAATAATTTTATCAAGGCCCGTACAGTCGATTTCCATCAACGGCCATTGAACTGCACTTACAGCGACCTTTTCCAAATTTGATTTGGACGTATCTCTAAATCCAGCAGTTAGATTTCAAATTTCTAATATTCGTTAGAAAGCTCTTTTCGATACGAACCCAACGGTTCAGGTTTTAGGAGAATCCGACGGTCAGATCTCCCGTAATGTCCGTTTAAAATAAATGGTCGAAATTCAAGAACTGCCGCTGTGCGGCGCGTTCTATTCAGGCCATTATATTATATATATAATAAATATAATATATATTTCGTCGATTACTATTTAAAACGAATTTTACAAATAGTTTTGAATTCGTTTCAAAAACAATTTCAACCTTTATTTCAAATTCAAATCAAAAATTGAATTTTCTATTATAAATCCTTTTTACTTTCATTTCCATTTGATTTCAATTCAAATCGATTTTAATTCGATTCGAATTCATTTTTCTTTTCTATCCGAATTCGTTTTCTATTCAATTCGAATTCATTTCGTTTTCTATCCAATTTGAATTCAATTTGTTTTCTATTCAATTCAAATCAAATTCGTTATCTATTCAAATCAAATTCAATTCGTTATATATTCAATTCATTTCGAAATTGTTTTATATTCAATTCATTTCGAAATCGGTTTATATTCAATTCATTTCGAAATCGTTTTATATTCAATTCATTTCGAAATCGTTTTATATTCAATTCATTTCGGTTTCCTATTCAAATCAAATCAAATTCGAATATACTCGATATAAATATCGCTCGCGTCGAAATAGCGCATCTCTAATCAACCCGGCTTTATATTCAACAAATGGATCTATATTTCTTTCAATACACGACTCTATATCTTTGTCAACACACGACTAATCTCAACGAATGAGTACTGTCCATGTGTGACTATTTTTGTTATTTAATATATTTTATAAAAATTATGGTATCTATCGTTTGATTTAAAATTAGACTCCAACCGTAAACTAGTAAGAGAACGATTCCCTGAATATTAACCCCGAAGGCCGAGACCAACATCAGATCAATATTCAGGAGACCACTCATCTCATCTATTTCCAGTTAGTTTCTAATTTTATATATGATAAAGATGTAGATTTTATTGTTAAAATATTTCGTTCAACACATGACTAATCTCAACGAATGAGTACGGTCCACACATGAACTTTTATTTTATATTATTCTTCATTTTCTAAATTGGAATGAGGCCCAATCAATCACCATATAATATTAATTATATGGATTTTCATACATCACACGTATATAATAGCATTGAAAAATAATCAACCATCAACCAAAGTGCACTACACTGTATAAGCATCAAATATAGATATCTAACGCTTATAACAACCTGTCGATCCATCGATCGACATATTTAATCAATCAGGATGAGTGAACTTCAAATTTCATCCCAACACCCGTGTGGGGTTTCAAATCAACAAACACAAATTTTATTTGTGCAGTTGGGCGATGTGTAAAATTTATCGACCCAATCAATGTCCTTCAAATAGGTGTACATAAACAGACCGTCCGGTTTGTAAATGAATATTTATTTATTCACATTCACGTTAAAAATTATATTTTTAACGATAAAATATTTTATTTCAACACATGAATTTCTATTCAGTTCATTTACACAACAAAAATAATATTTTTATTTTTCTAACATATTTTAGAAAATTTCGGCGGCATAACGGCAGGATACTAGAAACGGGACGAGGCCTAGCCTTATCCCCGGTCTAGTGAAGGCCCACGCCATTCACACATCAATCAAATCAATTTCAATTCACCAAACAATTCAATTCAAACTAAATAATCTAACCAACTACACAACCAAACAATTAAACAAACAAGCCATCCATGGTTTGTGGATGACGGGTGTCGGGTGCTACTAAACACCGTCTGCATCCTAGTATATATATATAACTAGAAAAAGAAATTTTGAGTGAGAAGTTCTCACCAAAGCTATTCCAACTCCACGACACTTCTATTGTATAAAATCTTGTCGTTCTCGCCTTTTGTCACTTTCGTTGCCCGTAGTCACTACATATATAAAAATCACATTTTTATTATCTACATTATATAAAAATCTTATCTTTATATCCTCTATAAGTTAAAAATCGGATTTTTATCCTCTCTATAATATAAAGATCATATTTTTATTTACTTCGTATGTCAAAAACTGCATAAGCTTTAAAATGGTGAAAACTCACTTTTTTTCTAACGCCCGGATTCGCTGTTCTGGTTCCAGAATTTGCAAACGAGCTTCAATCTTCACACCATCTTTTTTTCTAGCTTAAACGCGCCATTCCGGACAACTTTCGCCTAAGAGGCTTTTTGCCGAAAATGCTCCAATTCGCCAGAATTCGCGAAAGTACACGAATTTTACCGCTTTTAGACAGCAGACTTTGAACGCGTTTTCCTGACAACTCCGCAATGCAAAATAGGACTTATCATATAGCAAATCGAAGAGAAAATCGTGCTCTTCGACTTTGGTTTTGAGGAACTTTAGCCAAAAGCGCACCGTTTGGGAGTTATTGGCGAAATAAGGACAGGGGCTTATTTGCAAAACGGGAAATTAGTGAAAAAGATGATTTTGAGGAGGAGGGGCCCACGGCTGGAATTGAGGGGGGCGCCGGGCCTGATGTGGCGTGGGGAGGTGGCTAGGGGCCGGCGGCGGTGGTGGTGGTGGTCGTGGTGGTGGTGGTGGCTCCTAGGGTTTGCAAAATCACATAAAAGAGAGGAGAGAGAGAGGAGGAGGAGTAGGAGGGGAGGAGAAGGGGGTGCGGCGGCTCGCCGGAGGCCGGTGGTGGCGCTGGTGGAGGAGGGCAGCGGCTGTGGGAGGAGGAGGCCATTAATGAGTTTTTTTGAAGAAAGAGGAAGAGGAAGAAAGTGAAGAAGAAAAGGAAGTAAAAGTGTTTATATGCTAGTTTCTCGCATATCGTCTGAACGCTAGCGATCTCCGATGGCCGCGGATTTCGGACACGAGATAGTAGACGTGAAGACGAGTCCAACGAAACAAGTTTCGTCGAATTCCGAGTTTGTTTGACCATTCAAAAATAATCACGAAAATGCTCAGATAAGCTCTAAAAATGCTATTTTGGCGCACTTTTTCTTCTCGCACGCTCACATGCTAACTCAAAAAATCTAGCCCTCTTGGATTTAACCATTATTAGACGATACGAATCCATAAAAAAAACGAAATCGAATTCTGAGGACGTATCAATAATGTTCCTTTGTAAAATGACTGCTCGCTTTACCCTGAACTGTTTCAGCTCGCACGGCCACATACTAACTCCGTTCGACGCGCCATTTGGAACTCAACAATGATTTGTCATTGTGAATCCATAAAAATTTATCTCGTCAAATTCTGATCTCATATGCAAAATTTCACTTTTTAAGGGCTATGTTTTGTTAACCGAAAAGCTCCTGTCAATTGCCACCATTCCGAATATCGGAATATATCGAAGCTTATACTTTTCGGAGTTCTAAATGGCATTTTGAACTCAATGGAAGTGGTTTTGAGTCCAAATTCATTCGTATGCAAAATTTGACTTTTTGGGCCATGTATAATTTACATAGCGACTATTCTGAATTTTCAACTGGGCATAACTTTTGTTTCCCGCCATGAAATTTCAATTTTTCGGATTCGTTGGAAAGATATTCCCAAATAGATCCTATTATTTTTGGTTTCACTAAAATCCGGATTGTTTTACACCCGGTACATTCATTTGAAGTTTGAAATCGAATTATCGAACTACTGCGCCATTTTCAATTCCTTTTATATTTATATTCTAACGACGACGCGTATAAATATATACGTTCTAAATATATTCAAAATAAATTTTCGTCGATATTATTTAAAATAATCTATTTTAAATATTCAAAATTCATTAAAATTGCCAAAATAAAAATTTTAAACTGGCTCAGAATTTCCGGGTTATTACATTTTTCGTACTACAAAGCGCACTGCTGAATTTTTCTCTGATCATTTCACAAAGGAAGGATTGGTGAGTCTCGTTGAGTACAACGACGAGAAAATGCTTAAGTCCAGACTTAAGGATATTAAATCAGCAATTAAAACTCGGATTGCTGAAGATACCGGATATCTGAAGTTATTGAGACCGTTAAACAGCGGGTAAAAGATGCTAAGATTCATGATATTGAGATTATACGCATCTTATGGGATGCGCTTATGGATGTTGTTCAGTGGTCTAGAAAAAATCAGCAGCAAAATGCGAATTTTTCACTTTGCTAGGTGAAAACTTGGGCTGAATTTTTGAATGCTTTTTGCACAAGTGGAAAGCTTGAGCTTGAACTCATATACAAGTAAAGTTTCAATGCTATTAAGATGTACTAGCTGAAGATACCATACTACTTTGTTTTCGTAAGGGGACAAACCCAAAAGGGAGACAAAGTTTTGTCAAAGCGGCAGAGCCATTTGTAAACTGGCTTGAGGTTGCAGAAGAGGAGGAATGAATGAAGCAATGAAGAAATCATATTTGATTTCACTGTGAGGTCTTTTAGTGTATTTGGTCTTACTGCAGTGTACTTTGGCATACAACAAGCATAGTAAAATGTGTAACACAATTATTCTGTTTTCACTTTCGATTTTTGAGTATTAAAAAAATATTTTATATTATATTTTCATTTTTATGTCAAGTGGCACTTTTGAACACCTTATATTCTCATGAGATTATAAAGTTAAGAAATATGTTAGAGAATGAGGCCAATTAAAAAGAGTAACTTGAGGAAGAGATAGCAGAATTGCGAAGTCATTTGTTGGAAATGACTTTGGAAGCCGACGAGGTATTATTATAGGAGCTACGCTATTGTTTTCAATTTACTACTGGATGTTATGCATTTTATGTTGATTATTACTTGATTAAGTCAACATTTGCTGAAGTTTTAATCATTACTTGACATTCTTATTGCATTGAGTATTATTTTATATTTTTGTTTATTTACATATGATGCTTTTACCATGTAGACTAGGAGAAGTCATGATGGAACTGGATCTGGAAAAAGATTAACTGGGCTAGACTCTCATGTATCCCAAGCTAGGCAGTTACATCTTCATGATTCTGGATATGGAACAGAGGCTTCAACTGCTAAACTATTTGAGCAAGGTTTAAAAAAATAAAATATTTTTTTCAATAATTTTATTGTAAGAACATGTATTTACGTCTATTTTCTTTGGCAGTGGGTTTGTAAAAGATACTATCGTTGCTATAGTCGGATGAAATCGATGTATGTATCCATGCTGTAAAAGTGGTTACAAATCTGGCAGTTGAGGGTAAAATCTCCATGTGCTAAATGATATTATATTTAACCTATATTTCCTATTTTACTGATGCATGATAGAAACATACTCTTTTTTTATTGAACTTTATCCATTAGCAGCCTTCTGCATCACTACAACAAAAACACCATATTACAACTTTAATTTTACAACGGTGCATAAAGCACCGTTGTAATAGATCCTTTTTTACAACGGTGCAAAACGCACCGTTGTAATAAATGTTTTTTACAACGGTGAAATAATCACTGTTGTAAAGAACATAGATATTACCATATCACAACTTTAATTTTACAACGGTGCATTTAGCACCGTTGTAATAGATTCTTTTTTACAACGGTGCAATAATCACTGTTGTAAAGAACATATATTATACCATATTACAACTTTAATTTTACAACGGTGCAAAATCACCGTTGTAATAGATCATTTTTTACAACCTTGCAAAACGCACTGTTGTAATAAACATATATATCACAAATTGAGATGCCTAGTGCAAACTTCATGTTTATAATATCAATATTTAATAACTAATTATATTGATACTTAATAATAATAATTAATTAATAACTATTGTTAATAAGTAATATTTGATTTGGTAGTAACTATTTCAGCAGGTTTAATAAATATAATTTTGACAAATTTGTTTATTCAGCAGTTAACTCTTTTATTTTGCCAATTATAACTTTTCTTTTTTGCCAATTGTAATAGATGCTTATTAATAACCTTTTTATTTGTTCATTCTAATGATAAATTAATATAATTAAATAATAATACTCAATAATTTAGTAAAAGATTAATAATAAATTATAATCATTACGAAATAATAATAATTAATTTGAAATATTAAATAAGTAATAATAAATATAACAATTAAAATTAATAAAAGATAATAATTAACAAATAACAATTATTTTTAATAATTACCGTTAAGTACTATTTAATAAGCAGTAACATATACATAAAAATTAACTTATAATTAACTTTTGTTAGTCAATATACAACTATAACTAAAAAAGAAATAAGAAATAAGTAATAAGTAGTTATAACTGTTATTGATATGCAATACTCAATAGTTTAATGAAAATCAATTCTTAGGAAACCCATATTATATTTAACACTAAAAATGACAGTCATGTTACTACGAAAATGTAAGAAATTGGCGGTCTCAGGCGGGAAAGTGAAAATTTAGCTCAAAAGTAATTCGTCCTTTCTTTTATTTTACACTTGCGTCTCCTCAAATTCGCTAATCTCGCATGGGGACTAGGGTTTTCCAGTTTCCACCGCCGCCCTCATTTTTTCCTACTTCATCGTTCCCAACACCACTTCCTCCCTCTCCTCACCTTCTACCTAGCTTTACCTATTGCTGAACGATCCGTGCTCTCAAGACTTCGAAGCCGAACTTCCCTTCCTAAAACTCAGATCTGAATCTGTTCACCGCCTTCGCATTCTAGCTTTTTCTTCCATCTTCCGTTTCACTTCATTGTCACCATGTCTGGCCATGAAATCGTGATTATTAAAAAAAAATCCGCGATCCACAAATCACTATTCGCGAACCACGAAATGAAAATCGCAGGCATTTCAAATCACACGGAGACGGCCAGGCAAGCACGGCATCATCGGCGGCAGTTTAAACCTTTCAGGTGAACGTCTTGATTTGAACATTGAAGCCTTTCCAGTATTGTTCCCAGTATCCAAATCATATGTATAAATTCTAATTAGTTAATTAGTACCCAATTCGGTAGTTCCCAAATACTGAGTTTGACGAATTCATGTTAATTATAATTATTATTGGTTAGAGTACTTGGGTTTTGATTTGATTCTCTGTTTGATGGATTCAATAATACTGTTTCTCTTCAGTAGGAATCTTTTTTTTCTTCAGAATAGTCTAATGCCTCCTGTCTTGTGATGAATGAGTGAAAAAGGGGCTTTGGAATTTAGGCAGAGAGAGATTGGGGATTTTAAATGAAATTCTAACTCGGCTAATCCAATAAATCTTGCAGTGGAGCATTGAAATAGTAATACATGACTTTTGTTCCTCTGGTGAGTTTCATTTTCTGTTTCTTAGTGCCGATTAATTCTCTGTTTGTTGTATTTTGGAGGTGGTTGGTGCTTTACTGTACGGTAGTATGGTTTGGTTTAGTAGGTTATTGATGGTGTTTCAACCTGTTGGTGGAAAAAAAATCGCTAATCGCTACTTTTGCTTGCAGTGCTTCTTGGAAAGACAGATTTTGGAAGGAATCCAGGGATGGGAGCTCAAACCAACTTTTCTCAGGGAAAGATTGTATTATGTAAAAGTGAGTTATGATTGTATTATGTAAAAGTGAGGAATGTACGTATTGTTATGACTGTATTATGTAAAAGCGAGTTGTACGATAGTGGATCACAAAGTTGTACTAATTCAAATATTGAAATAAAATATTTAATTGATTATTTCAGTTCAGTGCAGTATCATTTTATTCAATATAAATATTTTTATATGAAATGTAATGTATAAAGAAACAAAAATCATATTGTTATAATTAATTGTAGTAGGAATTACTACAACGGTGAAAAAAAGTTGTAATATGTATTACTACAATAGTGCAAAAATGTTGTAATATGTATTACTACAACGGTGGAAAACAGTTGTAAAATATACGTTTAACAACGGTGTAAAAAAGTTGTAAAAGATTTCAGTCTATTACAACTTCTTAATAGACGACGGTGGCTCCACCGTTGTAAAAAGTCTTTTACAACTGTTTTCCACCGTTGTAATTGGGTCATTTTGTTGTAGTGCATTTATATTGCAACCTTATTTAGATTAACCATTGTTTAGTTCATGCTTAGAAACTTATAAAGTTATCGTACTTCTGGGTTCACAATGACATGTATGTACGTATATTTTGATACACATATTTGTTAACAAATTTTTAATGACAGTATCATTTAAACATTACAGGTGGCAAATGCGAAAGAGAAGACCTCAGACTGGAAAAAGTGGTTTGTAGCAATGTTAGGTAAAGAATTAGTAACTCATATATTGAATTTTTAGCTCAGAGAATAATTTATATGCTTATCCTAGAAATCTAGGCTGTAAAGAAGTGTGTTTGGTTGTGTACAATTTCACCAAAATCCAAAAACGTTCATATTATATTGTGTTGCACTATTTTGTGTTAAATAGTAACAAATTTGTGTATTGTACTCATTACTGCATTTTTTAATTTTGCTTTATGGTTATTATTTATTTTACTGTTGATAGTTGAACGATAGTAGTTGGTAAAGTTGTAAGCAGGAAAGATGGAAGAATGTTTATTGGCAAAAAAGAAAGGGAATAGCGATGGATTACCTAGAGAAAATGCTTGACCTAAAAAATATTTTGTCGCTAATCCTTTGCTAATTAGCAAGTTTTTACCGTTGTTTTTATGTAAATAATAAATTACGAGAAAATATTTATCCGTCGGTAAATGATCGGTAAATAAATTAAAATTAAATTAATAAATAAAATCATATTTTTATTATATAAATGGTATAATGACGGAAAATTATCGAAAAACTCACGCTAAATTCCGTTGCTAAAATTTGACACAATTACCGTCATGGTTTTTACCGAGAACAGTGTTATATAGGAAATCGGTCGCTAAACTCAATATAGCGACGGATTTGAAGCGGATTTTGCCACTGCAAAATCATATTTTTCTTGTAGTGGATTAATGAAAAGTGAAATTGTTTTAATACATTAACCAAACATCAACGTTAATAATATATAAATATTAAGTAAGATCACTCATATAAGATTATAATTTGCATCATCCAAAAAATGATATAGAAACTATTATACTGAAACCATAATTTTTTCTGTGTGATATCGACTATTATTAATATAGCAACAATATACACTGAAAATAGAATATATATCGTTAAAATATAAAATTAGATAGGAATTAGTTATATTTTTATCACAATATTACCAATGTAGGTATGTAGTTTGGTTCATTTAATACGGTTGGGTCTACAGTTTAAACCGCAACCGGATCATATCATTGCGAGTTGTTTCGGCTTGAGGTATTTACTTTAGAATGAGGACGCAGTCCGATTTTCCGCACCATTTTATGGTTTTCTCTGTACGGTTTCCACATTGGGATGCGGATTATGCCCAACCCTACCCAAAACTGTTTTAAATGTAAAGAATTACATTTGAATAATGATATTTATGACATGAAAATCAGAAATTGAAACTTAAACTTGATAAGGACATGATTTATGATACGAAAATTTGAAATCGGAAATTGAATCCAATATTGGGTTGATATAGCATATGATAATATGTAATCAAAATTTGAACTAAATTGGTTTTGGCATGAAGTATGATGTTTATTAAAATATAAAATGATAACGGTGTGTAAAATGATGATTGATTGTTAAAGAGACCATGACTGGATATTAGCATACTCTTTGTCAATAATGGAATCATTTTAACAATTATGTACGTGGAGTATGTTCCAAAATGAAGCGGTTGAAGTAAACTTTTACTAGAATTAAGTAAGTGAATGATGATGGATAAGCATGACACTTGTGCCAAAATTAAAATAACTGAAACATGAGTCTATGTCTGTCCATTAAGGACAGTTATCTCTTATATACACACATCATCCTGTTACTCACTTGACCTGTGATTCGATTGGTGCACCTTGATTAGATTTATGGATGTTGTACGTCGTCCGTTGGTATTAGTTATGGCCACCTAAAAAGGGTAAATTAGTAAAATCATATCTTGGGTATTGCCTTATGTACCTTGCCATATTTTGTACTTATACGAGCCCACTATGAGGTTGGTTTGGCATTGTACCTATAAGGGACTCACTGGCAACCTTACTTACATGCTTTAAAATGTGTTAAGGTGGATTAATGTAAAGGCTTAACGCTATTTTAATATTTATTTTACTGATAGACACAACATATATAATGTATCTTACTATATATATATAATTTAACATGCCCTTAGGAGATGTAAAATACTGAAACATCTCTTGAGTTACTTGCACCCTTATTTCATGTTTTTTGATTTGACTGATATGAGAATATGTAAACTTGTCTGAAGTAAATTTTTTTGCGTTATGCTCAGGTCAGTCTAAATTGTTTCAGTTTAGAAGACGACAATGTTCTGAAAATGAGGATGTAGGCCGACAGTCGTATTTACTAGCTAGTATTATTCCACCATATTATTTAGTATGTCTGTTGATTACTTAACTTTGATATTGTAAAATATATAATGCAAATTGTTTTATGATTTATTTATGTGATCATTTTTTTCATTTCATTATTAGATTCTATTTTCTGTTTCTTTCTCATCACTTTTATTCTTATATTTGAATCCCCATTTACAATTCCTCTTTTCAAATGGTTTGGATTAGACATGTGTGGTTTATGGCCAGTCTGAACCGTTTAAAAATGATGGGTCATTACAATTATCTATTTGTAGAAATATAAAATTACGAATAACTGGAAAGGTTTCATGATAATTGGGCATTTAATTTTCTTAGTCTCTAAGTAATTCCTTCATTCCAAAGTCTGTTTAAACAAAGGATTTGATTTTCATGTTTTTATGTGAGTGAGGATGAAAGCAAATCATACATTATTATCTTTTTCTTCATCAGTATACTTTATTGTCAAACCAGATTAGGGATTTTGAGCATAAACATGTCTTTACAGAAATTCGTTCGTAATAGGTTATCTCTCTACCATGCAATCTAAAATTTGTAAAATTTCTCTTGCATTCTCCTTTTTCAGTGAAAAAAATAGTTATTGCGTTTGTTGACATATGCCTAACCGAACAATGTTAAATCTTCTTGCTTTTTTCTTTTTTGCATTCTCTTTGTTTGGTGATTATCATTCATTGAATTTGCAGTTGATAACTAAACGGCAATCTAGGTCATTCTTTTACTAGTTATGTGCTTTAGTATTCTGCTACAGTTTTGGGATTATGCAAATCAATTATACTTTTGCATACTAGATTATAATTTGGAACACACATCACCAAATTCACATATTTGAACTTCGCATAGGCACAAAAACTGCTGTTCTTTTTCCATACTTTAGTAAACTCTTCATTCCATTTTGGATTCAGAAGAGACTTCGACCAATGAACTCCAACTAAATTACGAACAACAAGTAATGCTTGGATATTTCATCTTGTGAATTTTTAGTGAATTTTTAGTGAATTTTTAATGTGTAACCCACTGATTGGATGAGTTGGACCAGATGGATCCATATATTAAATGAGTCAAAATAAATGGGTTGGATCAAAATCAATCCAAACCATTTTGACTCAACCCAACCCTATCTGCTATTATAAGCCAAGTTTGTATTCAATAAAGTGATAAACCTGCCACCTATATTTATGATAGTGGTGCAATACCTACTGCACAATCAAAAATATGCAGTTGTTAAATATATAACCTGGTCAAGGGAAAAAATCATGAAATGGTTAAAAGGATACTCAGTTTATTTATTTATTTAAAAAGAATCTAGCCTTACATTGAAAAACAATAATCTTTAGTCTTTAACCCTATATGAAAGAGAAAAGCAATGGGAAAAGTCCAGTACTAGTATACTATAGTTCCATTTACATCAGTATAATCTTTATTCAAAATAATTACCTTGAAAAGGATATAAATAGAAATAAGATAGTCTTACGGTGTCTAGATAGAACAATTATAGTAAAGCTAACAACACCCAAAACGTTAAGAGTTTGAGTGGTGCAGTCAGCCCTGAAGTAACATGGAGTATTAACATTTGAACATCAACAAGATGCACGATTACCAAATTGATCTTAAAGGAAAAGAACTATCGAAAACCGTTCACATATCCCCAATACATACGTGAAGTAATCAAATTGACCCTTGCCTTTCTTTATATGAATATTCAGTTTGGCTTCTTCTATTGCAAACCGACTCGAATAGTTTGTGACTGTGAAATAGGTGAATTTCTCTTCAATGTCAACTTCACATAGTAGTATTTGTTCAATTTATAGAAGTGATAAACTTACTAGGGTTCTCAACTGTAGGCCCTTGTTGATGTTTATAAGAATTTAAACATTGGACATATTTGTAAGGGGTGATCAATTCCTTTCAGCAGAAAAACCTCAATAGGATCTTACAATGATGTGATAGAACAAACAGATTGAAATGATTATCAATCACATATCACAGAAAAAATAAAGGCAACAGAGAATACACAAATTTACAGTAGTTCTACTATCATGAGATAGTGTACATCCACTTCAATGTGGAAGAGATTTCATTAATATTCAAAACATTACAGAGTTTTTAGAGTAGAGCAAAGAAATGAAGAAATACAGACGATCTCATTTCATAGGAATAACATCCTCAATGCCTCTCTTTAAATAGAGAAAAAATTACATGGTGATAAGGCAATTGATTTATGTAAATAAATCAATTCATGGAAGGCGAATATTCCATTAATTTTATTGTCATATGATTGATTGATAACTTTCCCTTTTCTTCATCAATCAATCATTTTCCCAATTTAATTTTTTTCGTTTCTTCTTTCATGAAACATGGCAACAAAATAAATGATGAATCTCCAATATCCCTTTCTCCTTAATATACCTTTCCATTTCTTTCTTGCACAAAATGGGTAACTAAATTACCCTGAATATCTCCAAAAGTCTAATTAATTTTTGGAAATATTGTATCACAAAAAATCCAATAATCTCCACCTTGATATAATATCTCTTGCAACCAAGAGTCTCTAATGTGAATGCTTCCCAATAAGTTCCTGCAAAAGCCACCCGTCATTGCACTTTGTCAGTGAACTCTTGCAAGGCCACCGCCTACCAACAAAGTGTTGGAAGCATTCAAAAAAACAAAGGTAGACATTGTGCAACCAACTCCTATCTCTTCATACAAGAAGAATACCACATCTTCTCTTGACTTCAACCAAGTCACTCTCTTCCCCATAGTGCCACCATGTGGTACTTAGCACTTCATCAAGTAAATCAAGTTCGAGCAATGCTCGAACATAGTAGCAGGTAATGACTTTGTAAACATGTCCACTGCATTGTTACTTGTGTGAATCTTCTGAAGACGAACTAACTTCTCCTCGTTCATAGAGATAAGGAAAGACTCTCTTACCTCTATATGCTTTGTTCTAGAACCGAAAGCCAAATTTTCAGCTAAATGAATTGTACTTTGACTGTCACAATTCACCAAACAAGCATCTTGTATGAAGCCCAAATCACATAATAACTTCTTCAAATAAAGTGGCTCTTTAGTTGCCTCAACTGCAGCTATCAACTCTTCCTCTGTAGTAGACAAAGCAACTATAGTCTGCAACGTCGCTCTCCAACTAATGGTTGTTCCTCCAAGTGTGAACACATAGCCTGAGGTTGACTTCCTTCTATCTCTATCTCCGGCATAGTCTGAATCACAAAATCCAACCAAGTTAAAATCTTTATTTCTACCACAAAAAAAAGCCCATAATCTGTTTTTCCTCTAAGATATTAAAAAATGTACTTCCCTGCCTCCCGATGCAATTTCCCTGGATTTGCCGTATATCTACTAACTAATCCTACAGCCTGAGCAATTCCAGGTCTAGTGCACACCATAGCATACATCAAGTTACCTACTGCACTTGCATAAGTCACCTTTTTCATATAGGCCTTGTCCTTTTATGAGATCGGAGAGCCCTGCTTAGAAAGCTGTATATGCAAAGGCATGGGTGTACCGATAGCCTTTGCTCCATCCATGCTAAACCAAGCAAGCACCTTTTGAATACATTCCTTTTGAGTAAGTCTCAAAAGTCCAAGCTTTCTCTCTCTTTGGATTTCCATCCCCAAAATTTTCTTCGCTTCTCCAAGATCTTTCATATCGAATTCCGCTTTTAATTTCAACTTCAACGCATCAATTTCAGCTTTATACTTGGAAGCAATCAACATATCATCCACATACAAAAGCAAAGACACCCAATTATTATTCTTTAAATGATTAAAATAAACACATGCATCTTTAGTACTACGATTAAAATCATGTGAAAGCATAAAAGAATCAAAACTTTTGTACCATTGTCTAGGCGACTGTTTTAGACCATAAAGAGAGTTCTTCAACTTGCATACCCAATCCGATTTTTCATCTACAGTAAATCCTTCTGGCTGGTTCATGTAGGTGGTTTCCTCCAAATCACCATGCAAGAAAGCAATCTTCACATCAAGTTGTTCTAACTCCAAATTGTGAGCAAAAACTATTGCAAGTAGGATTCTAATTGAAGTTTGTCTAACAACTGAAGCAAATATTTCATCATACTCTAACCACTTTCTTTGTGAAACCTCTTTGGCAACTAATCTTTCCTTGTATCAACCATCATCTTTCACCTTGAATACCCACTTGCAACCTATGGCTCAGCTTCCTTGAGGTAGTGGTACCAAATCCCAAGTCTTGTTCTTTTGCAAAGACAGTATCTCCCTCCCATAGCGCAATTCCATTTCAAGTTATCACTCGACTTCTTGCCTTCTTCGAGGCTCAATGGTTTATCATGAATTACATGTAAAGCATACTCAAACTGATCATCAAAGCACAAATTTGTATACTGCCAATCTCCATATCTAATTGGAGCTCTCTTTGGTCTCTGACTAGCCCGAATGGCTATATCGCCCGACTCTCCTTCAGCTCCACCTTGAGCTCCATCTTGAGCTGAATCCTCTCTAGTTTCATGACCATCACCTCACTACTAGGGGAAATATGTAGACTATCATGTGATGTATCATCAACTGGTCTATCACTATTATCAATAGTAATGGCTCTACTTCGGGTTTGAAAACTGTGAATCTCGATCTTTTCAGGCTTCTCATCAACTGAATATGAACCTTTCGATAAACCTTCCAAAGGTTTAAACATTATTGAATCATCAAAAGTCACATGTCTAGAATGTATAACTTTCTTCGTAATTGGATTCCAAATTCTATATCCTTTTATACCATCTGTATAACCAAGAAAAACACATTTGGAGGCCCTAGGCTCCAACTTGTCATGTCCTGTATTGTGAACATAAATTGGACATCCAAATATACGAAAATAACTTAATAAAGTGCTTTTACCTCTCCATAACTCCTATGGAATCTTCCCATCAATGGATGAGCACGGAATCCGATTAATAATATGTGCTGCAGTCGAAATAGCTTCAGCCCAAAAGCCCTTAGATATACCCATAGTCAATATCAAGCAACATGCCATTTCAAGTAGAGTCCTATTCATTCTTTCAGCAACCCCATTGGATTGCAGATCACCAGGTGTAGCAAAATGTCTTCTAATACCACGCTATCTGCAGTAGTCGAGGAACTCTTTGGAGACATATTCACCACCATTGTTGGATCTAAGAATCTTCAATTTCTTTTTTGTTTGGTTTTCAACAAGAGCTAACCAAACCTTAAACTTCTCAAATGCTTCCGACTTAGCTTTCATTACGTACACCCAAACCTTGCACGAGTAGTTGTCAATGAATGAAACAAAATAGTATGCTCCACCAGTAGAAGATGTAGAGTATGGCCCCCAAACATCTGAATGCACATAATCAAGTACCCTCTTAGAAGTATGCATGCCATCACCAAAAGAAACTCTGGTTTGCTTTGCCAATACACACTCCTTGCAAAAGTCCAACTTGTTGAAGATTTCTCCCTTGATCTTTTTCTTCTAACGAAGCAACTCTAAGTTCTTCTCCGAAGTATAACCTAATTTCGTATGCTAAAGCTTGGTAGCATCCAAACTTTTAGAACTATCGACTCCAATACATAATTCTCCATGGACAATGGTATCAATTAGCAAATACATATTTCACACCATAACACCCTTCATCAATACAAGTGCCTCTCTAGAAACTCTCAAGCCATCTCTGACAATGGTTATCTTGCATCCAATGATGCCAATTGGCCTAGTGATATCAATGACTTCTGAAGACCTGGGACATAACGACCATTTGAAAGTGTACGAACAATACCATCATACATGTGAATGCGGACTGAACCAACTCCCATAGACTTACATGTAGCATCATTCCTCATAAGGATAGAACTTCCTTCTTTAGCATCGAACGAAGAAAAATAATCCTTATTAGGGGTCATGTGAAATGATGCTCCAGAATCTAGTGGTCTGAAACATCTGATACAACCGCTGTCAATAAATCGCTACCATCTTTCTCCGTCGCAATAGATGAAGAACCATCAGTCTTCTTCTCCAAATCTGGTCATTCTCTTCTCTAATGGCCTGGTTTCTTACAATTATAGCACTTCCCGTCTTTAGACTTACTTTGCGAATTTGGCTTCCTAGAATTGGAACGCCCCCTATTTATAATAGCCCGCAAATCCGTACTATTTGAGCTGGCTAATACAAAGCACGTCCAGCTCAAATAATACAGAAATACGAGTCATTAGGGTTAAATAAAATAGAAAAGACAGAAAAAGAACAAAATAAAACATCAAAATCTCACAACGGAACGAATAATATATATTATATAACATAACTTTGAACTATAAATCTGTTTTATATATACATACCATATCAGAGTACAACATGACATTTGATACAGGGGAAATAACTCTAAATAACTAATGGTGAAGCCTCCTACTTCAAGCTCCTCCAAGTGTATCTGTAAAAGCCTGAAACACTTGACTGGCCGTACAAATTTGGGCACCCAAGAGTTTAGGGAAAACAAACAAAATAAACATTGGGTCAGTCATGGGACTAGTGTGAGTAAACTCCAACCATATTGTTTAACTTTGAAAAATCTTTTGAAAGGAAGGGTAATAGTAAGACCAGCCCACACATAAACACGGATGGTTTTTACCTTACTATAACCATCCATTTTTGATATCAAAATCCGTTGATATTATAATAATGTCTAATCAAGTAAATAACCAAATAGTAGAATGCTTGCATCTCATGCTCAACATATATAGTATAAAATCAAAAACCCACAGGGCGCTTATTGGATATTGGATTCCAACTATGACAAGGTATTGGACCACCTCCCGATCAGTGTACTCTAGAGGGGATACACTGGGGTTCGGCAAGAACATCTTGCAACCCAGCCATACATGACCTCCCACTCATTTAGATTGAGTGTAGAGAATATATTGTCACCCACGGTTGTTGGCCATCCAACCGTAACCCGTAAGATACAGAACCGAAAGAAGAACAAATGATGAATTTTCTCTAGATCATTGGTAAATATACCCTGCTTGGGTATAACCCAACTAGTCATGCTGCCTGCCCGACTTTTGTCATTTCCCGGTTGTAAGACTTGAGGCTACATTAACTTTTCGATCATCTGGCCACTATTTACTTTGAATGCCACATAGTCAAACTCGTCAAATCACTAGTTGATCTTCCCAAAAATATTACGGGTATAAAAAGCTAAGAGAAACGAATTTCTCTGCCACTAGACGTAATATCTTGGAAAGATCGTCTTATGTGATTCGTTACGAATACTGCGTCAGACATTTGTCCATACAAGTTGTCATGGGTCTGGACAAATAGAACAGCCCTTGCATTTTACTCCGTCTTCAATTTTTCTGCAGCATAATCTAATTCGTAACGCCTATGCCTATACAGAGTAGTTTTCGAATAATAAATCCAAATAGTCTCTCTGTGGTGACAAAGATGGTTCAAAAATCTTTGATAGCTGATGTTTTAACTATCAAAGGATAACAAACAAACATCAGCAATCACTGGCCCCTTTTTGGTGTACATTGTTCTATTATAAGTTCGTTTTCTTATCGATTTATATATTGATTTCTAATTATTAAAATTTCTTAAAAATATTTTAACTCATTAAATTTCCAGAAAATTACGCCAGCACCTCTTTTGTACCGGTCAATAGTTCAAACCCCAACTCGCCTCTCTAGGCCCTTTCCATTCAAAACGAAACTCAAACAGCCAAGCGGCTTGCCTAGTAGGCTCATAAAATCTCATATGGAAATTGAAACATGTACCTATTTGTCGTGCACTCAAAATATAATCTTCATCCCTTCATTCCATACCAGTTTACAAATATTCAACCATCCCTAATTTGTTTCAGATCAATTCATCGTCTTTTCTTAAATTGATTTCCATTAGCTAGTTAATTTCTAATTGGCACCTTTGCTTAATCACGTTCGTATTCACTTATAAATCAAACTCAACTTCTTGCTCACTTCCCAATTCTAATTCACGCCCCATATTCGAATTCCCAATTTCAATTTAACAAATTCAAATCACTTAACCAAAGTTAAAATTCGGTGCAAACCTTTATTAACTAATTTCTTTTAAAATTAGTTAACTTTATTCGAAAATTAAAATCTGATTTCTATCCCAAAAATCCATCCATTTACTCTACTTGAGTTCAAATCTATTTTATAACTCAAATCTGAATTTTTCTAACTGAATTTCGTATTTTTATTCACTAAAAATCCCTTTAATTAATTAAATAAATCGTTATGTTTTTTAAACGATATTACAGCGACTTTTCTAAAATTTGATTTTGACATAACTCAAAATCTTTAAGACGAAATCCAGATTTTTCTCTTCTATTATAAAATTATTATTCAATAGGCCCAAACGTTTCTAGCTTCATCAAATTCTGACTTATGTCGAGTTCTATATACTCAATTGAAGTTCGGAATGCCAAATTACGAACTACTGCGCCGCGGCGAGTTCGACATAATTAAATTTAATATAAACATTTAAACTTCGTTTAGTAAATAAATTTCAACTCCAATTTCAAAATTTTAAAATAAATTTAGTCGTTATCCAAATCTCACTTAAACAATTCTGATTTCTCAGCTCATCGATTATTTTATTGCACATTCATAACTTGGTTATGAACTTATTCAAATTCAAATTTACTTTATTCAAATTATTTATAAAATTCGATATAATCGAATTCCAATTATAAATTCCTTTAACGGGAATAATAAATTAATTTAACATCCTTTATTTTTACAAACAAATATCATCCCTTGGTAATAGTGAAGTCGTTCAAGTTGGGGTAATTTATTTACCTCTCAGACTTTGACCGACAACGTTCTTATCTTGGGATAGATAAAAGCTTATCATACAAGAACACGATTTAAATCTTGCCTTCTATTCCATTAAAAATATGTTTTATAAGCAATACGTACCTTGGAAAAATCTATTTCCAATATCTGATGAAAATTATTTCATCACTTTTATAAACCTTGTTTATAAATTAATTTCCTTATTTTATATACTAAAACAAACTTCCCATTTAACGATCCCATTTGAAACTTGATTCTTATTTTATTATAATAACTTATATTCAATCTATTTTCATATTAAATTTCAGTTATAGTTTCTATTTAATATAAATCCAATATCCTAGCTGGAATTAAATATTTTTATAAATTCTGTATAGTTGAATTCTGTTTATAAATTCTAACGGATTTATTCCAACAATAGTTATTTTTCTTCGTTCATAAATATTGTTTATAATTTCCTTTCTTGTTCTAAATATTAAGACAAGTTTCCGATTTCAAATTCCACTTGAAATCCAATTGTCACTTCAGAGAATAAATTTCCATTTTATATCTAGACTTGAATTTAAAATTTAATATTATCAAACGATAATTTTCCTTTCCATTTAAAAGCATCGTTTATACATTCTATTACTTGTTTTTACTATTGGAACAAGATAATATTTTCAAACTCATTTGAAATTTAATTTCTATTTTTGGAAGATAAAATTTCCCTTTTTAAATCTAAAAATCCCTTTTTATGATATTTTTAAATATCGATATCTAGGGCCAATGATATTCTAGTATCCAACACACAAATCATCCATTCAATTCACACATCACACACATATATAAATATGTAAACAATAGTAAATAAATTTGAGGAATCCAGTTGGATTCCTCCAACCTATTTTTCGTGCATCCACAGATGTTAAACATAAATAATACTAATCCTGCTTCAAGGTAGGTTATCGCGGTACAGAAGGTCATCCACTAATATATCGTGGGGCGATAAGGTCATCCGCTAATGATACTGCGGGAATCCGTTAATGGTACTGCGGAAAATCCAATAAATTATAACCACAACCAGCAAGCCTAGATAACTAATATATATATAATCACCAAGACTAATAAACAATTTACAGATGCACCCAAGCAACCAACAATTCATTTTAATGATAAATATAAATTTTTAAGTGAGATTTACTCACCTGATGTTTATCTGTCGAGTACCCCATTAAATCTAATCTCATCGCAGCAATGGTTTATCTCAAATAAATCTACTCCTGTCTCTTACATCTACGATTATTTATTTATTTATCGATTAGACAATATTAATTTAAATAAGCTATTAACATATAAATTAATTACTCTAATATGTAATTTAAATTTTGTAAAAATGTGTATACCTATATTTTGCACACTACTCGATCAACTCGAAGCAAACCCATCATCGCCATTTGATTCTGCTGCAACACCATTTTGTTTCATACATCCATCAGCCCCTAAATTGCAATTATTCATTCAGGCATTTCCTCGAACATTTCATAGGAAACTCCCATTTCTTTTTTCCTTTCACATAAACCACTGCTTGCCACTGTCGTGCCTTAAAGCCCCATCGGGCCTTACTACAAATAACTCCTCCACTGACTGTAACTATATATACACAGTACAGTATCACAACTTACAGACCAGTGCTTGTGTTCACCCTTCCCGAGTCACAAACTGAGTACACTAGTTTTCTCGCTACTAAACCCCCTCAATCCATATTAGTTTGCACTCCCAATCGAGCTTGCTACCATCCATAATCTCAACTTGCGATTGTCAAATGTCGAACTCAGCAAAACATTGAACGCGATGAGCTCTAGAAGGAAGACACACAATTTCAAATTGCAACTCATCTTCTCCTGTACGTGAGCGCCTCCACTTAGTTAAGCTTCAAGGAGTCTTGCGGTGGTAAACCGCGAGTTTGGATTTGAAATCGAAATCCGCTTTGAATCATCCTCGCACCTACCTCTCTCGAGTGCATCTCCAGAACGAAATTTAGCTTCGGAGAATCATGAATTTTCGAATCGCGATACCGGATTTAAATTCCCCTTTTTTATATGTAGAAGATTTAATTTCGTGAATGAATGAGGAAAATGAATTAAAGAGGAAGGCTTTGAAATTGATTTCGTTAGTTATAGGATTTTGTTTGAGAGGAGAATGAGGGACGACATTTTTATTTCAGAAGCTCGTGATTTTTATATGATTTTGAACGGGGGATTTTGTATTTCGATTGACTGGAGGAAGAGGAATGAAAGAGTAATTTTGTTTGTCGGTTTAACAGATGGGAAGTAACGAAGGTTTCAGCTTCTTTTATAGGTACGAATGAGGAAACATACGTACAAGGCCATTAAAATCCTGCTTCTTAGATTTCAAAGGAGGGAGGCAGATTGAACGTGAAAAGAAAAGGTAGCGTGAATCCTAAGTCTATATATATAGCTTAGGTCGGCTCCCCTATGATTTTTTTTTTTTTTCTTATCTTTGAATTAATATTAATCTATTTAATAAAATACCAGTTGATTTCAGACTCTGATTTTAGCGTAGCGACCGGCACCCCTAGGGTTATACCACTATTCTGAACACACTAGAACATGTTCCGTAGCCTAATTAGATCATTTGGGAAAGATATCAATTTGAATGGACTTTCAACTTAAATTGATTTTAAAATATAAATTGGTTTCAAATAATTAAATTAATAAATAAATATTATCGTTCTCATTTAAATAGAATTCATATTAATCAACTGAATTATTTCGATTTAGTTTTAAATTCTAAATTCAATTATCATCATTTCCGTATTACGATAATTTAATATCTTTGAAACTAAATCATTAAATCGATAAAAATCCATTTATTATTCTAGTTCAACATTTAAAATAAATTTAAATGTTCAAAATAATTTTGACTAAAAATTCGGGATGTTACATTCCATCCCCTTTAAAAGAATTTCGTCCTCGAAATTACTAAGGAAGAAGAAATGCTACAGACCCGTTAACTTTTCAAAAACCCACTTTGTTATAACTCAGTATTTCAAATTTTATAACTCAAGTCCAATACAACTTTAAGTTTTCATGGGAAAATTTAATTTTAGTTCATTTAACTGGTTTCCATCATTTCAATTTATTTAACTTGCTTAATTTAACTTCTAGAATTCAAATTCCCGGGTTTTTATTTCAAAAGTTTTCGAAATCATATAAACATATTTGTAATCATCTCAAATTCAAACATTTGAATTTTTCAAACAACTTGGTTTCTTCCAGCCAATTTTCATCACAAACTTTTCTAAGGTAGCAATTTGTCACTTAGAAACAAAAAAATGAACACCGATGATGTCGCGGTTCATCATCGGAATTATTTTCCAGTGACCGAAGTGAGTTCAATGCTTTATCACTTTCAAAATTTATTCAAAATGATATTTATTCAAAATCCTTCCAAAACAAAGTCATATTATTTTTAACATTTCAAAAAATATTTTCCAAACATCTAATATTTAAATTCAAAATTCTGGTTTTAATTTAATTCCATTTCATTTGTAAAACTCATTCTTATACAAATTATTTTGGCTATATATAATCATTCCAATTTTACAATCTAATTTGACAATAATCTCAATCAACACATCCATATAATATAATAATTTTGGAAAATTATTCCTTTCATATAAAAATATAGTTTCGGGTAAAATTATTTCATTTACCCAGCTTTCAAAACATACTGTGTCGACTGCTCAAGTGTTTAGAAACACCTATCGATACAGTTGTACATTCTGTACCGACCAGAATTCATAAACCACTCAACAAACCAATCAACACAATATAAAACAGTTTTTATAACAACTTACAAATACGCTCTCTCATATATATACAGTCAACTCATTCTAGGGTACTACTGACCCTATCTCTAATGAGTAAACCCCCACCAAAGCCTAGGTGTTCGCTCAACCCAAGCTCTGATACCAACTATAACAGCCCGCAAATCCGTACTATTTGAGCTGACTAATACAACACACGTCCAACTCAAATAATACAAAAATATGAGTCAGTAGGGTTAAAGAAAATAGAGAAGATAGAAGAAGAACAAAAGAAAACATCAGAATCTCACAGCGGAACGAATAAAATATATTATATAACATAACTTTGAACTATAAATCTGTTTTGTATATACATACCATATCAAAGTACAACATGACATTTGATACAGGGGAAATAACTCTAAATAACTAACGATGAAGCCTTCTACTTCAAGCTCCTCCAAGTGTATCTGTAAAAGCCTGAAACACTTGACTGCCCATAAAAATTTGGGCACCCGAGAGTTTAGGGAAAACAAACAAAATAAACTCTGGGTCAGTCATGGGACTAGTGTGAGTAAACTCCAACCATATTGTTTAACTTTGAAAAATATTTTGAAAGAAAGGGTAATAGTAAGATCAGCCCACACAAAAACACGGGCGGTTTTTACCTTACTATAACCAAACCATTTTTGATATCAAAATCCGGTGATATTATAATAATGTCTAATCAAGTAAATAACCAAATAGTAGAACGCTTGCATCTCACGCTCTACACATATAGTATAAAATCAAAAACCTGGAGGGCGCTTATTGGATATTGGATTCCAACTATGACAAGGTATGGGACCACCTCCCGATCAGTGTACTCTAGAGGGGATACAATGGGGTTCAGCAAAAGAACATCTTGCAACCCAGCCACACATGACCACCTACTCATTTAGCTTGAGTGTAGAGAATATATTGTCACCCATGGTTGTTGGCCATCCAACCGTAACCCGTAAGATACAGAATCGAAAGAAGAACAAATAATGAATTTTCTCTAGATCGGTGACAAATATACCCTGCTTGGGTATGACCCAACTAACCATGCTGCCTGCTCGATTTTTGTCATTTCCCAGTTGTGAGGCTTGAGGCTACGTTAACTTTTAGATCATCTGGCCAACATTCACTTTGAATGCCACATCATCAAACCTGTCAAATCACTAGTTGATCTTCCAAAAATATTACGGGTATAAAAAGCTAAGAGAAACGAATTTCTCCGCCACCAGACGTAATATCTTGGAAAGATCTTCTTATGTGATTCGTTAGGAATACTCTGTCAGACATTCGTCCATACAAGTTGTCCTGGGTCAGGACAAACAGAATAGCCCTTGCATTTTACTTTGTCTTCAATTTTTCTGCAGCATAATCTAATTCGTAACGCCTATGCCTATACGGAGTGGTTTTCGTATAATAAATCCAACCTGTGACGACCCGAACTTCCCTGTGATGGAAAGCCCGGATTGAATTGAGAACCCGACCAATCAGAACACAAACAGAAGAACATTTCATTGCCTATTACAACAATTTCATCAGAATACAATAATATACAGAGTATGAATAAATATTACACATTTACGAAATATCAGAGATTTACAAGTTACAATGCAGCGGAAAAATAATACAAAACACAACTGAAAGAGGTAAACGAATAAAGAGCTTTCCGAATACCATTCCAGCTATAAATCAGGATCCTATGAATATAAATCTGCAAAACCAAAACTACTAGCTGCCCGTGTGGAAAATAGCGGCACCCAGAGTTTAGGTTAAAACAATAAACTCCAGGTCAGTCATGTGACTGGTGTGAGAACTAAAACAGTTATTTAAAACTTTACTTTAAATCAGATATATCAGGGGACCACGCCATATAATACGGAACGGGTTTCCTCCCAAGAATACCAGTGCATATAACAAAACAGCGCAATGCTTTTTGGAAAAATGAGGCTATTATAAGACAAAGGTCCCATCACACAATGCAACGCAAGCCGGAGGATAGGGTTTTCCCTTATAATAGCCAAACATGCTTGGTACGTTAAAACAAATCATTTGATACTATTATAAGTGCATAGTGTATAAAACAACTTCAAATATAAATGTATTAATCCTAGACGGCATGGGTACCATATATCATGTCGCCAATACTAGGCTCTACAATCAAAACCGCACTTGTCACATATTGGAAGTTGGATTTCCATCTGTGAACCAAGGCAAGGGATCCTTACCGCTTCGAGACAATCTAGCCCATGTCTCAGGACCCAGACACAGGTGGACCCTTGGATCGTTAGGGCCGGTCCACTCGATGTGGATTAAAATGCCTGAACATACGTTTCCCCGCCCTATGGGTCGTAAATCTGGTCTGTATAAAGACCATCCATCGGCTCCGCAGAGACCGAAATAACCGAGGCGCCTCGCTATCCATCGACCACATAAGTAAAACGTCAGGGCTTGCAAAATGCTAACACTACTCTTAGCTAGAAGGAAACGCATATCCTCCCTGAAATCCTCTCCCGTTTCTGGTTCACACCGGGGTGCGAGGCTCGCGAATTAACGCTACACAAAGCTATGCTATATTAAAGCCGTGTTTTGATCATCAACCACAAGACTCTGCTTTCCAACAGAAGCTTTGATCATTTGCATCTCAGCATGCCACATAGGCAATTCACGCTATGCAACCGATGTCTATCAATCATACAGAATGAAATCCGATGTCAGACACACATCCATTTACAAGTTTGTTCTGGGTCTGAACGAAACCGGAGGCACCTTATTCCTCGTCCCATATGTCCAATACAGGAGAGAGGCCCTCGCATATCTGGTCGATCTCCAAGTACGTCTGGACGATCACCACTTATTACCTTGTCTTGGGTGTACAGCCTAATCAAGACATCAGTAATCATCCAAACGATGGGAAGACCTCCGGTCTTCAACCACCGTCTTCATCCTCGACACAACATGGAATTAGTTATTCAGAATGGGATAAACCCAGTCTTTCTGAATAACTCGCGTATATAATAAACAATTGCTATAAAAACGCAACATACGCCTCATTCCAATGCAGAATATTCCTTTATTCAAATATTCTTATACTTTGGGAAAGGTTCCCATTAATTTTATCAAAGATAAATTCTTTAAATTTATTCTTTAATCTTCCTTTGAATATCAATTCAAACCAAATTATGGTTTATCCAAACTAGTCGGGATTAGCCAAACTTACCGAAGTAATCCCAGTCTTTCTGAATAACTCACGTATACAATAAACAAGTGCAATAAAAACACAACATACGCCTCATTCCAATCCAGAATATTCCTTTATTCAACTATTCTTATACTTTAGGAAAGGTTCCTATTAATTTTATCAAAGATAAATTCTTTAAATTTATTCTTTAATCTTCCTTTGAATATCAATTCAAACCAAATTATGGTTTATCCAAACTAGTCGGGATTAACGAACCTTACCGAAGTAATCATTATTTTAATTTCCCAATCCCAACCTATTCATCCCATGAAGAAAAACTGGTAATACTTCATATCTAACACCACGATATTATCGGTAAATTCAATTACCATTTCACGTTCAAATCTAATTAAAGATTTAACTATCGCCTGGAGTAAAACTGGTGGTACTCCATTCTCAATCATTTCGATCTAATTAAAGATTCATTAAAACTCCACTTGGTTTTAATCTTCCCAAAAATCAATGTTAATGATTATTCAACTTGGGAAATCATATCTTGTCTTTAACTGGGTTAAAGAACCAGTGTCATTTAAAACACGGTTCACAATAAACCCAAAATCACATGCCATTCCATCAGCCTCTAACCGTAAATTAGCAAGTGAACAATTCCCTAAGTATTAACCCCGAAGGCCGAAACCAACATCAGATCAATACCCAGGAAACCATTCAACTTAACTAATCTCCAGTTAGTTTCTGATTTTCTTAACTCCATTGGGTCTAAGAACAGTATTATTAAAGATACAATCGACAACAACCCAAAATCTCATTCCATTGTTAATCGGGTTAAAGAACAAGTGTTATTTAAAACACCGTTCACGATAAACCCAAAAACCAATTTCAATTCCAATTAAGTATTAATTAATTGGTATACTTCATTAAATCTAAATGAAAAGATTTAATCTTTTCTCAACTGGGTTCAAGAACAGTGTTAATGAAGACACCATTCACGACAAACCCAAAATCACATTTGATATTAAATACAAGGCTCTGAATAGAAAATATATCGACTTATATTCAATATCAAATTCTGGAATCAACAAATACCGTATTGGAATAACGATATATATATATATCTTCCAAATTCCTCAACAATATCCGTATAATCACGGAATCCAATATCGGAATATTTCGAAGATAATTACGATTCAAATCCATTCCAATTTATATATTGGAAATTCTGGTTATTTTTAAAACCATCTCAAATCCAATTTATTTATTAAAAAATATTGGATTATAATTCTAGTTAATAACCAGTTCATTTCGATAAAAATCTATTTTTATCTTTTAAAATATGGAATTTTTCATCTTATGATTTTACACTAACTATTGATATTTTTAATAATTTTACCAAGGCCCGTACAGTCGATTTCCATAAACGGCCATCGAACTGCACTTACAGCGACCTTTTCCAAATTTTATTTGGACATACTTCCAAATCCATCCGTTAGATTTCAAATCTCTAATATTCGTTAGAAATCTCTTTTCGATACGAACCCAACGGTTCCAGTTTTAGGAGAATCCGACAGTCGGATCTCCCGTACTGTCCGTTCGAAGTCAATGGTCAAAATTCGCGAACTACCGCGGCGCGGCGCGTTCTATTCAGGCCATTATATATATAATATATATATTATATATATTTCGTCGATTTCCATTTAAAACGTATTTTATAAATCGTTTTAAATTCGTTTTCAAAATGATTTCAACTTCATATTCAATTTCAAATCAAAATTGAATATTCCATATCATCGATGTATAAATGATAGTATTTTCAAAACATTATATTTTGAAATCAATTCTTTTTCGATATTCATTATAAAAATGAATAAAATCGATATAAATATCGTTCATGTCAAAATGGCGTTAATCTAATCAACATGGCTGTATATATTTAAATATATTCGTGTCCATCCCAAATCAGACATCAAAATCAGATTTTGATTCTTTTACTGAATATTATTTTAAAATATTCATTATTTTAAAATATTCGTTATTTTAAAATATTCCTTCTTTCTGAACTGGAATCAGACATAGTCAATTACCATATAATGTGATTTATATGGATTTCATACACACATGTATATAACAACAATCAAACACAGTCAACCATCATCCATAGTGCATTCGACACTGCATAAGCATCAAATATAAATATTCAACGCTTACAACAGCCTGTCAATCAATCGATCGACATACAACTAAATATTGGGATTAATGTATGTCCAATATCATCCCAATACCCGTGTGCGGTTTTCAAACAACAAATACAGATTTATTTGTGCAGTTGGGCGATGTGTAAAATTTATCGTCCCAATCAATATCAGTCAAATGTGTGTACATAAACAAATCGTCCGATTTGTTTATGAATATTTATTTTATTCATTTACACGTTAAAAATTATATTTTTAACTATAAAATATTTTATTCCATTCCACATCACACAATAAATTTTCACAACACAATCAATCAAACAAACAAGTCGTCCATGGTATGTGGACGACGGGTGTCGGGTGCTGCTACGCACCGTCTGCATCCTAGTTTATATTTTAACTAGCAAATAAAATTAAAGTGAGAAGTTCTCACCTTTGGGATCCACTCCGCCAGTGCTTTGATTGTCGATCTATATAGTATACCTACGTTAAAAATTATATTTTTAACCAAATCAATAATTATTTCTTTGTATGATTATTTTATAAATAACACACATAGGCAAAAATTATATTTTTATCTTTCTAAAAATTATTTCATATTTTTAGAACAACGCTACAAAGATAAAAATCACATTTTTTACATTGTTATTATATAGATAAAAATCGAATCTTTCTATCGCTAATGAATATATAAAAACCACATCTTTAACACGATGTTTGCATTATAAAGATAATATTTTTATTTCGATGTTCTACAATAAAAATCATATTTTTATTTTCTCTATAATGTAAAAACCATATTTTTTTATTCGATTAAAAATCATATCCTTCTTTCGCTACTACATATAAAAAGATTACATTTTTATTTCAACGCTACATAGATGAAAACCATATTTTCACCTCGTTATTATATATAAAAGTCATGTTTTTACATCGTTAAAAACGATATTTTTATATCGTTATTATATAAATAAAAATCAAATTTTTATATTGCTACTACATATATAAAAATCTTATCTTTTCCAATGTAAAAATTGAATCTTTTTAATGTTAAAAATCAAATCTTTCTATTGTTAAAAATCTAATCTTTCTATTTTCAAAAATCACTTCTTTATATTTTATACATATAAATAAAAATAAAATCTTTTTGCATATTAAAATCTATTCTTTTCATGTATAAAGATCATTCCTTTTCATTTCTAAAGATCTGAACTTTATGATATCTATTTCATAATGAAGACCATATTTTTATACATCGTCATATATACATAAAAGATTAGATATTTATATGATTAAAAATCAAACCTTTTTAGATGCAAAACAATGTGTATATTTTTTTCTTTTCCAATAAAAAATATATTTCTAACTTGATTAAACTAAACTAAATATTTTAAATAAATTAAAACAAAATAAAATAATTAAAAGACTTACAACAAAAAGGGGGGCTGAGGGGGTGAACTGGCGGCGCAAGGGGGGCTCTGGTTCGTCGGAGGCGGAGGAGTGGCTGGTGGTAGCGGCTAAAGGGGTGGCGGCTTCTAGTGTGGTGGTGGAATGGGGGTTTCGAATTGGGTGGGGAGGAGAAGGGAGGAACGGCGGCGAAGAAGGAGGAGGAAGGAGGGGGTGCAGACTTGGGGGAGGGCAGCGGCAAGCGTACGACGGCGCGATGGTGAATGAGGGAGGAAGCGACGGGCTTTTCCAGATCCGGTTTTTATTTTTCGTTTTTTCGTTTTTAATGTTTTGAATGGTGAGGAGAGAATGAGGAATGAAGCAGAAAGTTGTTTAACTAACCAACTCATCTTTCATTATTTTAATTATGGCTTAAGTTCTTCAACTTTTCAGTTTCTAAGAATTTTCAAATTTTTCAAAAAATTTGGCTAACACCCTAAATTTTCAAAAAATTTCGCCATAACCTCCTTTGTACGAGAGCACCGGGAAAATCCACAAACCACCACACAGGCCTCTCCTATCAAAAAGAAAAATAAACAGCTAAGCGGCTAGCCAATCGGCTCATAAAATCATCAAAAACCCCAATAAATACAATAAACATGTACCTATTTGTCGGGCACACAATTTTATTCCTCTGCTTAGCTTTCCTGCTATGACCTGTTTAATGTATATACATGTACATATATGCATTTCCAAACAATTTTCAATACAGTTCAATATTTGGTTCAATTTGGCCTAAATTTGCCTTTAATTCATATGTTGGTTTAAATGAATAATCACACAACACAATCATCAATCATCAATCAATTAGATGATTATCTTTTCAAACTCATAATTTTGATATATATGCAAAAAAATTCCATATTTGGTGCCAAATCACAACAATAAGCCCTATCTAGTTTTGGTTCTCACACTAGTCAATTGGAATCATATAGAAATCCCACTTTCGAAACTCGAACACAAATTCTAATGATGTATCTACAATCATCAGAATCATCTCCGGGCGACTAGAGTGTGATTCTATATCTATCCAGTAAATTAAAACTTCAAATACACGTAGATCAGACGTATACGCAAAATCTTTATATACTTGATTGTCCAAATCAATATAAAAATAATATTCAAATACGAATAATACGATTTAAATTTTCAAAACAAAATTTGTTTTCATCTTTATTCGAAAACAACTCTCTTCCAACTCATT
Organism: Allium sativum; assembly: GCA_030737875.1. Classification (NCBI taxonomy): domain Eukaryota; kingdom Viridiplantae; phylum Streptophyta; class Magnoliopsida; order Asparagales; family Amaryllidaceae; genus Allium; species Allium sativum. The sequence continues at coordinate 341,271,085 of CM060926.1, forward strand.
CTAGGATACTACTTATCCCATCTCTAATGAGTCATTCTCATTGGATATTACTAATCTAATCTTTGATGAATTCTTTCGTTCAGTTCTAATGTGCCTTGTTCTCGAGCTCTGTAAACCAAAGCTCTAATACCAAACTGTTACGACCCGAACTTCCCCGTGATGGAAAGCCCAGATTGAATTGAGAACACAACCAATCAGAACACAAACAGAAGAACATTTCATTGCCTACTACAACAATTTCATCAGAATACAAGAATATACAGAGTATGAATAAATATTACATATTTACTAAATATCAGAGATTTACAAGTTACAATGCAGTGGAAAAATAATACAAAACACAACTGAAAGAGGTAAACGGATACAGAGCTTTTCGGATACCATTCCAGCTGTAAACCAGGATCCTATGAATATAAATCTGCAAAACCAAAACTACTAGCTCCCCATTTGGAAAATAGGGGCACCTAGAGTTTAGGTTAAAACAATAAACTCCAGGTCAGTCATGTGACTAGTGTGAGAACTAAAACAGTTATTTAAAACTTTACTTTAAATCAGATATATCAAGAAACCATGCCGTATAACACGAAACGGGTTTCCTCCTAAGAATACCAATGCATATGACAAAACAGCGCAATGCTTTTTGGAAAAATGAGGCTATTATAAGACCCAGGTCCCATCACACAATGCAACACAAGCCGGAGGATAGGGTTTTCCCTTATAATAGCCAAACATGCTTGGTACATTAAGACATATCATTTGATACTATTATAAGTGCATAGTGTATAAAACAACTTCAAATATAAATGTATCAATCCTAGACGGCATGGGTACCATATATCATGTCACCAATACTAGGCTCTACAATCAAAACCGCAATTGTTACGTATTGGAAGTTGGATTTCTATATGTGAATCAAGGCAAGGGATCGTCTTTACTGCTATGAGACAATCTAGCCCATGTCTCAGGACCCAGACACAGGTGGCCCCTTGGATCGTCAGGGCCGGTCCACTCGATGTGGATTAAAATGCCTAAGTACTACGTTTCCCCACCCTATAAGGCGTAAATCTGGTATGTATAAAGACCATCCATCGGCTCTGTAGAGACCGAAATAACCTTGGTGCCTCGCTATCCATCATCCACATAAGTAAAACGTCAGGGCTTGGAAAACACCGACACTACTCCTAGCTAGAAGGAAACGCATGTCCTCCCTGAAGTCCTCTCCCGTTTCTGGCTCACATCGGGGTGCGAGGCTCGCGAATTAATGCTACACAAAGCTATGCTATATTAAAGCCGTGCTTTGATCATCAACCACAAAACTCTGATTTTCAACAGAAGCCTTGATCATTTGCATCTCAGCATGCCACACAGGCAATTCACGCTATGCAACCGATGTCTATCAATCACACAGAATGAAATCCGATGTCAGACACACATCCATTTACAAGTTCGTTCTAGGACTGAATGAAACCGGAGGCACCTTATTCCTCGTCCCATATGTCCAATACAGGAGAGAGGCCCTCGCATATCTGGTCGATCTCCAAGTACGTCTGGACGATCATCACTTATTACCTTGTCTTGGGTGTACATCCCAATCAAGACATCAGTAATCATCTAAACGATGTGAAGACCTTCGGTCTTTAACCACCGTCTTCATCCTCGACACATCGTCGAATCAGTTATTCAGAATTGGATAAACCCGGTCTTTCTGAATAACTCGCGTATATAATAACAAGTGCTATAAAAACACAACATACGCCTCATTTCAATCCAGAATATTCCTTTATACAAATATTCTTATACTTTGGGAAAGGTTCCCATAAATTTTATCAAAGATAAATTCTTTAAATTTATTCTTTAATATTCCTTGGATATCAATTCAAACCAAATTATGGTTTATCCAAACTAGTCGGGATTAGCGAACCTTATCGAAGTAATCATTAGTTTAATTTCCCAATCCCAACCTATTCATCCCATGAAGCAAAACTGGTAATACTTCATATCTAACACCACGGTGTTATCACTAAATTCAATTACGATTTCACGTTCAAATCTAATTAAAGATTTAACTATCGCCTGGAGTAAAACTGGTGGTACTCCATTCTCGATCATTTCAATCTAATTAAAGATTCATTAAAACTCCACTTGGTTTTAATCTTCCCAAAAATCAATGTTAATGATTATTTAACTTGGGAAATCATATCTTGCCTTTAACTGGGTTAAAAAACCAATGTCATTTTAAACACGGTTCACGATAAACTCAAAATCACATTCCATTCCATCAGCCTCTAACCGTAAATTAGCAAGTGAACAATTCCCTAAGTATTAATCTCGAAGGCCGAAACCAACATCAGATCAATACTCAGGAAACCATTCAACTTAACTAATCTCCAATTAGTTTCTGATTTTCTTAACTCCGTTGGGTCTAAGAACAGTATTATTAAAGATACAATCCACGACAACCCAAAATCTCATTCCATTGTTAATCGGGTTAAAGAACAAGTGTTATTTAAAACACTGTTCAAGATAAACCCAAAAACCAATTTCAATTCAATTCCAATTAAATATTAATTAATTGGTATACTTCATTAAATCTAAATGAAAAGATTTAATATTTTCTCAACTGGGTTCAAGAACAGTGTTAATGAAGACACCATTCACGATAAACCCAAAATCACATTTGATATTAAATACAAGGCTCTGAATAGAAAATATATCGGCTTATATTCAAAATCAAATTCTGGAATCAACAAATACCGTATTGGAATAACGATATAAATATATATCTTCCAAATTCCACCACAATATCCGTATAATCACGGAATCCAATATCGAAATATTCCGAAGATAATTTCGATTCAAATCCATTCCAATTTATATATTGGAAATTCTAGTTATTTTTAAAACCATCTCAAATCCAATTTATTATTCAAAAATATTGGATTATAATTCTAGTTAATAACTAGTCCGTTTCGATAAAAATCTATTTTTATCTTTTCAAATATGGAATTTTTCATCCCAATTCTTCCCAAATCATTTCTTATGATTTTACACTAATTATTTATATTTTTAATAATTTTACCAAGGCCCGTACAGTCGATTTCCACAAACGGCCATCGAACTGCACTTACAGCGACCCTTTCCAAATTTGATTTTGACATAATTCCAAATCCAACCATTAGATTTCAAATCTCTAATATTCTTTAGAAATCTCTTTTTGATATGAACCCAACGGCTCCGGTTTTAGGAGAATCCGATGGTCGGATCTTCCGTAATGTCCGATCGAAGTCAATGGTTGAAATTCGCAAACTACCGCGGCGCGGCGTGTTCTATTCAGGCCATTATATATATATATATATATATATATATATATATATATATATATATATATATTGTCGATTTCCATTTAAAATGTATTTTATAAATCGTTTTAAATTCGTTTTCAAAACGATTTCAACTTCATATTCAATTTCAAATCAAAATTGAATATTCCATATCATCGATGTATAAACGATAGTATTTTCAAAATATTATATTATGAAATCAATTCTTTTTCGATATTCATTATAAAAATGAATAAAATCGATATAAATATCGTTTATGTCAAAATGGCGTTAATCTAATCAACACGGCTGTATATATTTAAATATATTCGTGTCCACCCCAAATCGGACATCAAAATCATATTTTGATTCTTTTACTGAATATTATTTTAAAATATTCATTATTTTATAATATTCATTATTTTAAAATATTCGTTATTTTAAAATATTCCTTCTTTCTGAACTGGAATCAGACACAGTCAATTACCATATAATGTGATTTATATGGATTTAGTACACACATGTATACAACAACAATCAAACACAGTCAACCATCATCCATAGTGCATTCTACACTGCATAAGCATCAAATATAAATATTCAACGCTTACAACAACCTGTCAATTAATCGATCGACATACAACTAAATATTGGGATTAATGTATGTCCAATATCATCCCAATACCCGTGTGCGGTTTTCAAACAACAAACACAGATTTATTTGTGCAGTTGGGCGATGTGTAAAATTTATCGTCCCAATCAATATCAGTCAAATGTTTGTACATAAACAAATCGTCTGATTTGTTTATGATTATTTATTTTATTCATTTACACACTAAAAATTATATTTTTAACTATAAAATATTTTATTCCATTCCACATCACACAATAAATTTTCACAACACAATCAATCAAACAAACAAGTCGTCCATGGTCTGTGGACGACGGGTGTCGGGTGCTGCTAAGAACCGTCTGCATCCTAGTACATATTTTAACTAGCAAATAAAATTAAAGTGAGAAGTTCTCACTTTTGGGATCCACTCCGCCAGTGCTTTGATTGTCGATCTATGTAGTATACCTACGTTAAAAATTATATTTTTAACCAAATCAATAATTATTTCTTTTTATGATTATTTTATAAATAACACACATAGGCTAAAAATTATATTTTTATCTTTCTAAAAATAATTTCATATTTTTATAACAACGCTACATAGATAAAAATCATATTTTTACATTGCTATTATATTGATAAAAATCGAATCTTTCTATCGCTAATGAATATATAAAAATCACATCTTTAACAAGATGTTTACATTATAAAGATAATATTTTTATTTCGATGTTCTACAATAAAAATCATATTTTATTTTCTCTATAATATAAAAACCATATTTTTTTTATTCGATTAAAAATCATATCCTTCTTTCGCTACTACATATAAAAAGATTACATTTTTATTTCAATGCTACATAGATAAAAATCATATTTTTACCTCGTTATTATATATAAAAGTCATGTTTTTACATCGTTAAAAACCATATTTTTATATTGTTATTATATAAATAAAAATCAAATTTTTATATTGCTACTACATATATAAAAATCTTATCTTTTCCAATGTAAAAATCGAATCTTTTTAATGTTAAAAATCAAATCTTTCTATTGTTAAAAATCAAATCTTTCTATTTTCAAAAACCACTTCTATATATTTTATACATATAAATAAAAATCAAATCTTTTTGCATATAAAAATCTATTCTTTTCATGCATAAAGATCATTCCATTTCATTTCTAAAGATCTGAACTTTATGATATCTATTTCATAATGAAGACCATATTTTTATACATCGTCATATATACATAAAAGATTACATTTTTATATGATTAAAAATCAAACCTTTTTAGATGCAAAACAATGTGTATATTTTTTTTCTTTTCCGATAAAAATTATATTTCTAACTTGATTAAACTAAACTAAACTAAATATTTTAAATAAATTGAAACAAAATAAAATAATAAAAAGACTTACAGCAAAAAAGGGGGGCTGAGGCGGTGAACTGGCGGCGCAAGGGGGGGTCTGGTTCGTCGAAGGCGGAGGAGTGGCCGGTGGTAGCGGCTAAAGGGGTGGTGGCTTCTAGGGTGGTGGTGGAATGGGGGTTTCGAATTGGGTGGGGAGGAGAAGGGAGGAACGACAGAGAAGAAGGAGGAGGAAGGAGGGGTGCGGACTTGGGGGAGGGCGGCGGCAAGCGTACGACGGCGCGATGGTGAATTGGGGAGGAAGCGACTAGCTTTTCCAGATCCGGTTTTTATTTTTCTTTTTTTCTTTTTTAATGTTTTGAATGGTGAGGAGAGAATGAGGTATGGGGGGTTGACTTCTTTTATATTTAATTAAATTTTTAATTTCAAAAAGTTACTTTTTCATTCGAACCCCAAATCGAACCCAACGACTGTCGCCCCTAGCTAATTACCCACATTCCGAACACAATGGGACATGTTTTGTAACCCAGTTCGCTTGTTTCGACCACTTTCCATTCAAAATAAAATATAAATCTATATATTGAATTTGAACGCGCATTTCAATTTACCGGGGTCACATACGGACTCTAAAAATTCCAGAAAAATAAATCTAGCTATGTTTTGACGATACGGTCCTAACAAAACTAATTTCGTCGAATTTGGAGACCGTTTGAAAAATGACCATTTTCTGGTCGATCCAATTCAACTGAAATTGACAAAACACGTTTTCTTTTGCCATGCTCACATTTTGATTTCAAAAATGATGAAAATTGGAATCTAGAAATAATTTGACATTCCGGATCCAACAAAAGTTGTTTCGTCGAAAACGGAGGTCGTTTGCAAAATGGCTATTTTTAAGGCTATATTTCCATAGCGACTATTTTGAATTTTCAACTGTGCATAACTTTTTATTCCCGCTATGAAATTTCAGTTTTTCATATTCGTTGAAAAGATACTTCCAAACTGATTCAAATATTTCTGGTTTCACTAAAATCTGGTTTATTTTGAATCCTGTACATTCATTTGAAATTTGAAATCGAATATTCAAACTACCGCGCCATTTTCAATTCATTTTATAATTAAAAATAATTATTTATATTCTAGCGTCGATTCAAATAAATTTATACATTCTAATTCTATTCAAAATAAATTTCTCATTGTTATTATTTAAAATAAATCATTTTAAATATTCAAAATTCATTAAAATTGCCAAAACAAAAATTTTGAATTGGTTCTGATTTTCCGGGTTGTTACACAACCGGTCTCTCCGTAGTGACAACGATGGTCCAAAAATCTTTGATAGCCGATGTTTTAACTATCAAAGAAAACAAACAAACATCAACAATCACTGGCCCCATTTTGGTGTACATTATTCTACTATAAGTTCGTTTTCTTATCAACTGATATATTGATTTCTAATTATTAAAATTTCTTAAAAATATTCTTACTCCTTAAATTTTCGGAAAATTTCGCTAGCACCTCCTTTGTACCGGTCAATAGTTCAAACCCCAACTTGCCTCTCTAGACCCTTTCCATTCAAAAAGAAAATCAAAAAGCCAAGCGGCTTGCCCGGTAGGCTCATAAAATCTCATATGGAAATTGAAACATGTACCTATTTGTCGGGTACTCAAAATATAATCTTCATCCCTTCATTCCACACCTGTTTACAAATATTCAACCATTCCCAATTTGTTTCAGATCAATTCATCGTCTTTTCTTAAACCGATTTCGATTAGCTAGTTAATTTCTAATTGGCATCTTTGCTTAATCACGTTTGTATTCACTTATAAATCAAACTTAACTTCTTGCTCGCTTCCCAATTCTAATTCACGCCCCATATTCGAATTCCCAGTTTCAATTTAACAAATTCAAATCACTTAACCAATGTTAATATTCGGTGCAAAGCTTTAATAACTAATTTCTTTTAAAATTAGTTAACTTTATTCGATTATTAAAATCTGATTTTTATCCCAAAAATCAATTCATTTACTCTACTTGAGTTCAAATCTATTTTATAACTCAAATCTGGATTTTTCTAATCAAATTTTGGATTTTTATTCATGACAAATCCCTTTAATTACTTAATTAAATTGTTATGGTTTTTAATCGATTTTACAGCGACTTTTCTAAAATTCGATTTTGACATAACTCGAAATCTTTAACACAAAATCCAGATTTTTCTCTTGTATTATAAAATTATTATTCAATAGGCCCAAATGTTTCTAGCTTCATCAAATTCCGACTTATATCGAGTTCTATATACTCAATTGAAGTTCGGAATGCCAAATTACGAACTATCGCGCCGCAGTGAGTTCGATTTAATTAAATTTAATATAAACGTTTAAACTTCATTTAGTAAATAAATTTCAACTCCATTTTAAATAATTTAAAATAAATTTAGTCGTTATCCAAATTTCACATAAACGATTCTGATTTCTCAACTTACTAATTTTTTTATTCCACATTTATAACTTGATTATGAACTTATTCAAAATTCAAATTTACTTTTTTAAATTATTTATAAAATTCGATATAATCAAATTCCAATTATAAATTCCTTGTATGGGAATAATAAATTAATTTAACATCCTTTATCATTACAATCAAATACCATCCCTTGATAATAGTGAAGTCGTTCAAGTTGGGGTATTTTATTTACCTCTCAGACCTTGGCCGACAACATTCTTATCTTGGGATAGATAAAAGCTTGTAATACAAGAACACGATTTAAATCTCTCCTTCTATTCCATTAAAAACATGTTTTATAAGCTATACTTACCTTGGAAAAATCTATTTCCAATATCTGATGAAAATTATTTCATCACTTTTATAAACCTTGTTTATAAATTAATTTCCTTATTTTATATATTGAAACAAACTTCCCATTCAATGATCCCATTTGAAACTTGATTCTCATTTTATTACAATTACTTATATTCAATCTATTTTCATATTAAATTTCAGTTATAGTTTCTATTTAATATAAATCCAATATCCTGGCTGGAATTAAGTATTTTTATGAATTCGATACAGTTGAATTTTATTTATAACTTCTTATGGATTTATTCCAGCGATAGTTATTTTTCTTCGTTCACAAATATCGTTTATAATTTCATTTCTTGTTTTAAATATTAAAATAAATTTCTGATTTCAAACTCCATTTGAAATCCAATTGCCACTTCGGAGAATAAATTTCCATTTTACATTCAGACTTGAATTTAAAATTTAATATTATCAAAAGATAATTTTCCTTTCCATTTAAAAACATCGTTTATACATTCTATTACTTGTTTTTACTATTGGAACAAGATAATATTAATATTTTCAAACTCTTTGAAATTTAATTTCTATTTTTGGAAGATAAAATTTCTCTTTTTAAATCTAAAAATCCCTTTTTATGATATTTTTAAATATCGGTATCTAGGGACAGTGATATTCTAGTATCCAACACACAAATCATCCATTCAATTCACACATCACACACATATATAAATATGTAAACAACAGTAAATAAATTTGAGGAATCCAGTTGGATTCCTCCAACCTATTTTTCCTACATCTACATATGTTAAACATAAATAATACCAATCCTGCTTCAAGGCAAGATATCACGGTATAGAAGGTCATCCACTCATATACCGTGGGGCGATAGGGTCATCCGCTAATGATACTGCGGGCATCCGTTAATGGTACTGCGGGAAATCCAGTCTATAATAACCACAACCACCAAGCCCAGATAATTAATATATATATATATATATATATATATATATATAATAACCAAGATTAATAAACAATTTACAAATGCAACCAAGCAACCAACAATTCATTTTAATGATAAAAATAAATTTTTAAGTGAGATTTACTCACCTGATTTTTATCTGTCGAGTACCCCGTTAAATCTAATCTCATCGCGGCTATGGATTGTCTCAAATAAATCTACTCTTGTCTCAAACATCTACGATTATTTATTTCTTTATCGATTAAACGATATTAATTTAAATAACCTATTAGCATATATAAATTAATTACTCTAATATGTAATTTAAATTTTGTAAAAATGTATATACCTATATTTTGCACACTACTCGATCAACTCGAAGCAAACCCATCGTCGTCATTTGATTCTGCTGCAACACCATTGTGTTTTCATACATCCATCAGCCCCTACATTGCAATTATTCATTCAGGCATTTCCTCAAACATTTCATAAGCAACTCCCATTTCTTTTTTCCTTTCACATAAACCACTGCTTTCCATTGTCGTGCCCTAAAACCCTATCAGCCATTACTGCAAATGACTCCTCCACTGATTGTAACTATATCCAGTACAGTATCACAACTTACAGAACAGTTCTTGTGTTCACCCTTCCCAAATCACAAACTGACTACACTAGTTTTCTCACTACCAAACCCCCTCAGTCCACATTAGTTCGCACTCCCAATCGAGCTTGCTACCATCCGTAATCTTAACTTGCGATTGACAAATGTCAAACTCAGCAAAACATTGAACGCGATGAGCTCTAGAAGGAAGACACACAATTTCAAATCGCAACTCATTTTCTCCTGTACGCGAGCGCCTCCACTTAGTTGAGCTTCAAGGAGTCTTGCGGTGGTAAACCGCGAGTTTGGATTTGAAATCGAAATCCGCTTTGAACCATCCTCGCACCTACCTCTCTCGAGTGAATCTCCAAAACGAAAATTAACTTTCGAAGAATCACTGATTTTCGAATCGTGATACCGAATTTAAATTCCCCTTTTTTTTATATGCGGAAGATTTGATTTCGTGAATGACTGGGGAAAATGAATTAAAGAGAAAGGCTTTGAAACTGATTTCGTCAGTTATAGGATTTTGTTTGGGAAGAGAATGAGGAACGACATTTTTATTTCAGAAGCTCATGATTTTTATATGATTTTGAATGGAGGATTTTGTATTTCGATTGACTGGAGGAAGAGGAATGAAAGAGTAATTTTGTTTGTGGGTTTAACAGATGGGAAGTAAAGAAGGCTTCAGCTTCTTTTATAGGTACGAACGAGGAAACATACGTACAAGGTCATTAAAACCCTGCTTCTTAGATTTCAAAGGAGGAAGGCAGATTGAACGTGAAAAGAAAAGGTAGCGTGAATCCCAAGTCTATGTATATAGCTTAGGTCGGCTCCCCTATGAATTTTTTTTATTGTTTTATTTTTCTTATCTTTGAATTAATATTAATTTATTTAATAAAATACCAGTTGATTTCGGACTCTGTTTTTAGCGTAGCGACCGACACCCCTAGGGTTATACCACTGTTCTGAACACACTAGAACATGTTCCGTGGCCTAATTAGATCGTTTGGAAAAGATATCAATTTGAATGAACATTCAAATTAAATCGATTTTAAAATATAAATTGGTTTCAGAAAGTTAAATTAATAAATAAATATTGTTATTCTCATTTAAATAGAATTCATATTAATCGACTGAATTATTTTGATTCACTTTTAAATTCCGAATTCAATTATCATCATTTCCGTATTATGATAATTTAACATCTTCGAAACTAAATCGATAAAAATCCATTTATTATTCTAATTCAACATTTAAAATAAATTTAAATGTTCAAAATAATTTGAATAAAAATTCGGGACATTACACTATTATTCTTCACTTTCTTCTATGCTCTTCCTTTCTCAACAAATAAGCCTGAACTACTACTTCCTCCACTACTATCACCAACACCAAACTCTTTCATCTGATCTCTCAACTCTTCACTGAGCAAACTTGTCTTCACATCATTTAATTTCATTGTATCTCTACCATAGATAAGGCTGTTAGCGAAACCAGTGTATCGCTCTGGGAGCAAACACAACATAACCATTGCTTTCTGTTCTTCATCAATTTTCAACTCAATAGACGTCGTCTTCATAAACAGGTCATCAAACACACTTAGGTGTGTCTTAATTGAAGAACCTTCCTTCATCTTATAAGTGAAGAAGGTCTTCAATAGGATCAGACAATTAGTTAGGGATTTCTTTATGTAGAGGTCCTCCAGCTTCTTCCAAATGCCTTTAGCTGTTGTTTCCTGACTAATTTCAGAAATTACATTCTTTCTCATGGAAAGTTGAAGAGTATTAAAGGCCCATTCTTCCATCTCTTCTAGTTCCACTGATAAAATATCAGTAGGCAATGTCTCTGTATCAAATACTACTGGATGAACGCGATTTCTTCTCAAAACTGCCTTCCTCATCCATTGCCAATTTTCAAAATCTCCTTCACTCTTCCACTTCTCTATCGTTAGCTGTGATCCTGACGCCACATAGGAGCCTCTAACGTATGGAGCAACTACTGGCACTGGTGTATTATTTTCATCTCCTCCTGCTATTCTACCAAACACCTTATTTGCGAATCTAGCTCTGATACCAGTTGTAAGGGGTGATCAATCCCTTTCAGTGGAAAAACCTTAATGGGATCTTGCAATTATGTGGTAGAACAAACAGATTGAAATGATTATCAATCACAGATCACAGAAAAAATAAAGGCAACAGAGAACACACAAATATATAGTGGTTCCGCTATCACGAGATAGTGTACGCCCACTTCAATAGGGAAGAGATTTTATTAATATTCAAGAGATTACAGAGTTTTTAAAGTAGAGCAAAGAAATGAAGAAATACAAACGATCTCATGTCATAGGAATAACATCCTCTATGCCTCTCTTTAAATAGAGAAAAAATTACTTGGTGATAAGGCAATTGATTTATGTAAATAAATCAATTCATGGAAGGCGAATATTCCCATTAATTTTATTGTCTATGATTGATTGATAACTTTCCCTTTTCTTCATCAATCAATCATTTTTCCAATTTAATTTCTTTCCTTTTCTTCTTTCATGAAACATGGCAACAAAATAAATGATGAACATCCAATATCCCTTTCTCCTTAATATTCCTTTCCATTTCTTTCTTGCACAAAACGGGTAACCAAATTACCCTGAATATCTCCAAAAATCTAATTAATTTTTGGAAATATTGTATCATAAAAAATTCCAATAATATTTGGATGTCAAGATGACACCTTATTAAAAGCATTTGCTGTTAAGTAACTCATTTGAGTCATTTTCATCCAGTATTCATGCAGAACGTTTTTCCATATAAACCAAGCGTCTCACTCATTTTCTCAACTGCTCAACACCAAATAGGTTGCAACATGTATCCTAATGTGACATCAAATTGGATAGCATTGATATGATCAATTACACAAATCCACCGATCGATCATTTCTTCCACTGGTTCCGAAACACAACAAAAGGCTGAAAAAACTCTGAAATATGATGATGAAATTTACTCATGTATATGATATCAATCATCTATATTTTATCTACCTTTTTGTTCATCAATTTGGACGACTGAAGATGGGTTTCAACTATTTTGGGTGCGTAAGGTTTATAGTTTTTTATTTCGAATTTTCACAGATACAAAAGTACGAATGACGCACACAAATCGTGAAAAACGGTCATTTTACAAAACGAAGTTAACACACAAAATCAAAAACAACTTTTTATTATTTTTCATATTTTAAGAAACAATAAAAGGACGATAACAAATTATTTCATCCATCATCCTTTTGTCTCCTCCGTCACTCCCTCCGCATTTGATGCGTCACCTCCGCTATACTTCAAATTTTCGTAACTTTCTAAGTAACACTAAAAACTTAAAACTTAAAACACAAAATAAGACAAAAAATAGCTTCATTTTTTCCTTATTTTCTTTAGAGCGGTTTATTATTTTGCAACGCTTCATTTTGACTATTGTTTCGTACAATATTTCACTCTATCAAATTCTGACAGACCTCGTTTTATAGACGTACCACTTCTTTGTTTTATCACATTTGGTTTTTACATTTGCTTACCGATGGTTTACCTATACCAATATGTTTAAATCCATTTACAGATTGGTGTATTACGAAATCAGCAAGACAAATTCTTATAACTCATACTGATAGTTGATCTTGAATATGATTGATTTTTAAAACAAATTTTCAGAAGAAAAAAAACTTATTTATAAAATTGGACTCAGCCTGAACCTTGAATATGTGAATAGAAAAAAGATTAATTAGTGCAGTACAATCTATGAAAACGTAAACGTGCACTTTAGAAATGTGCAAGTACATATTTTAAAACTTGAACTATTTTTAAAGCAAGTTTCAGAAAAGTATTTTTTTTTTAACCTGTTTTCAAAATTATCCATTAATGGGTCAAACAGATAAATTTCAATTCGTTGAGTTTCCACAGCAAAGGAGTATTCAGTTCCATAAAGAATCACACCAGCTCAATTTTCGGACATTGAGAAAGATCTATTACTTTGGTTAACCTTTCAAACCGAAGGATTGATTGTTCTAGCTATAATTAGCAACTACAGTCGATCAAAAATTAAGCTACTTTTGTAATGTAAATATCTACCAAATCCAAATAACAAGATACAAAACTGGATTCATCAAAGTCATCCTCGTTATGGTCTGAATTCTTCTGTGGCAACAGAGAATCATGGCATAGAGGACACGTGGACTGTCCATGCTTAAACCATTTTCTTAAGCAACAGCTGTGGAATAAATGCTTACATTTTAGTTTCATGACTTCTTTCCTTTTGTCTATATCACACAGACAGAAGACACACTCTACTTGTTCATTAGCTACCATTGTGTATTGTGATACAATATATCCTAGATTATAAGATGGAGATTGAGACAATTCAGATTTTCCATGATGTAAAATGGATAATGATGTAGAATATTGGAGGAGAGAGACTGAAAAAGTTTAGGGGAAGATAATTTTATTTCTTGATTACTTAATTGATTGCTTGATTACATTGTAAATCTTTAACTTTATGTATACATGTTTCATCCTTATCCATTCTAGATAAGACTATTCTAAAATACATTTGGTTTTATCATAATCAATAATTCAACCAAGTATAACCAAATACCCAAATCAGGCATTATATATTTCACTTAACAAAGACAATATATAATGACATTTATTGGAATTTAATTTATTGCTCACAATGCTTCCCCTAAATTAAACTTGCTTCTTATTCTCAAATTTTTTGCACTTCTTTTGAAGGCTTGCCCATTAAGTGTCTTTGTCAAAATATCAGCCATTTGATCACTTGTTTTGCGAACATCTCGGTTTTGATTCCTTTATGTCTCATGTGCTTTGGTAGGAACAAACTAATCATGCAAGTTTTTTTTCCTCCTTTGTCATTGTCACGGTCTTCAACGCGATTACACAAATCTTTGTCGGACTCCTTTCGTTTTTTCTTTCTTTACTACTGTAGAATACTCCAAAAAGTATACGATTTATCTTTCATCTTGTTCCCGAGCTATGAATTTTGAATGAGTCAGATATGACATCTCTGAAAGAATTCTATTTTGCAAACTTTATCCCATTCAATTTCTTTATTTGTATCCAAATTTCTTTCTAAATATGCTTATGCTTCAGATCTCCACAAAGCTCTTTAATTTCTCCTTGTTTCATATGTTCTTCATTTTCGTCACTTTTCCATTCACAATTTTCATCATTGGCATCATCTTCATTTACTTTATTTTCTTTTTCCATAGTATTATCCTCTTTCTCATTAACGACCATTTCACATTGTTTTTCTTTGATTACCACTTTTTTAATTTCTTCGATCTCTGTAAGATCTTCTTCTTTAAATCATTGAATTCGTCATCATTCGTTTATCAAACTTAACTACCTTTATCTCTTTATTTTTGTTGGTTCTACTACAACCATTTCTTTTTTCTTGGTTATCTTTTCTTCCTCTTTTCCTTCTGCTGACATACTAACATCCTCAATGGTTTTACCAGTGTTCTCATCTTGAATTTCCTCAGTCATCATTTCTGTATTTATGATCTTTTTCTCTGTCTCTTTGTCTTCATCTTCAGGCTTAACTTCTTCCTTATGTTCTGCCACCACCGAAACAAAAGGCTCCACTTGTTTTGTTGCCTTCCCTAATTGTTCAACGTATTTGGTGATGTCTTCAACATCTTTGTTCTCATTTTCAAATGTCACATTGCCCTTCATCGATTCATCAAGCTCTACAAACATGGTTTTTATTCTGTCCATATGGTTGTTTGCACCGCTACCTACGTACCATTGATTATCCTCCCCTTTTTCATCTTTTTCTATCATCTCATTGCACTTCTCTTTAAACTTTTCTCCCTCTTCTTCCACATTTTTATTTTCTTCTCCTCTGAATGAACTTTGCAATATCTCCCAAGCTTGCTTTGAAGAAGTGACACGTTGTATTTTGTCAAAAGCGGCATCATATGTTCCTTTTCCCTTGTAGATATAAAACAAAGCTTGTTTGCTTTTTTTCTCCATATTCTTAATTTCTCTTTTTCAGCTTGTGTTAATTCTCCCTCATCTTCAACTTCGGTATACCCGCTTTTAACAATCTCTCATGCTTCTTGAGATCCAAGAAGAACTTTCATTTGAACACACTTTTTACTATAATTTTCTTTGGTTAATTGAGGAACAAAATGAATGGATAAAGAGTTGTTCATTTTAATCGAACAAGGCTCTGATACCAGTTTGTAGAATATTAGAGGAGAGAGATTGAAAAAGTATAGGGGAAAAGAATTTTATTGCTTGATTACTTGATTGATTGCTTGATTACAATGTAAATCTTTAGCCTTATTTATACATGCTTCATCCTTATCCATTCTAGATAAGACTATCTAGAATACATTTGGTTTTATCATAATCAATAATTCAATACCAAATATCCCAATTGGGCAATATATATTGCAATTAACAAAGACAATATATATGACATTTATTGCAATTTAATTTATTGCCAACAAATGAAAGCATTTCAGACAGTATCTAGTGAGCTGATGAATGTGCGTAAGGAATGCTACTAAAGGAACTGGGAGAATGTAGTTATTCAGATTTAGGACTTGGCTGTTAATTCTCATCATCGAGGACCCAAAAAGAGGAATGAATGGATTTTAGATACTTCAAATTAAGAGAAGGTCTTTATATAAGATTTTTGTAACATGACTTAAACAACAACTAAGCGATCTCAAGCAAGACAATTTTAACTGTTGGATGAAACTAAAGGTTCAATGCTACTGGTAACACATTCAATCCACTTGTTATTGGTTTCTTTTAAATAAATCGCTTAACTTTTCTGAGGTTAGTTGAAGATAACTATATTTAGTTAATAGCCACTACTTAACTAAGTCACATATATAACTAAGTAAACATTTGACATAACCATGTATAATTTTCCTTAAAACTAATTGTTCCGAAGTTTTGTTCTTAAAACTTACCCCTTGAAATCATGAGCCTAACAACCTAATTCTAGCATGCTAACATATACGGTAACGAGTTCCTTTACATTCTTTTAGACTAAAAAATTAGTAGCATAACATTATCTCATTGCCTAACCGCTGAAAAAGTTCTTATGAAATCAATAAAATTATTTCTACTCAAGATATAATAACAATTTCTTGGAATCAAATCCATTGTACCCAAAATCCTTTATCCCAGGTATCCAACCAATGAAAGTCCCCTAATTTCCACCTTTTTGTAATTAAGTCATCTTACTCTCTCTGACTTAATTGCAAAATTGTGTAAACTAGTATTACCGCATAACGGTGGAAAAACCGACCGTTAGGTTATATGATATTAAAAAGAAAAATATATTAACTATTTTATTAAATAAGAAATTAGTGAAAAATTCAATGTGTTATTTAGAATAAAGATGAATGAGTGAAAACATGTAAATTTTATTAATTAATATATTCTGAGTCATTACTAATCTTATAAAATGAAATTACAAATCAAACAAATATTAGCTTAAAACACATTAATATATTTATGAATTGCCAATTAAAGAAGATTAATTATGAAATAATAAGTGTAATAAATAAATCAAATATCAATGAACCACTTTATTTAAATAATAACTGAATATACCATTGTTAATTTAAAAAGCTAAAATTGTCGAGATGATTAAACTAACATTGCTGAAATAAATAACTAAACTTAAGAGTCTATAATCAGTGATATTTCTTCCGACAAAAAATTTGATTCGACCGAACAATCAACAATTGACTGAGACATAGCAGTGATAATTATGACTAAACAAATGAGATAATTAAGAAAATAATAATTATGAAACACAGAAAAAAAAAATCTTTTAGCTTAAATGGCTACAGAAATATCCACGTTTTATTGCCAATATTTTCTCAGCTAACCATAATTCTCTTACCAACTTATTTTGGAGTTGCTAGTGGTGTTTACTGCAACAGCAGAAAAACTTACCAAATAAGTCCCATATAAAATCGTAACCAGCTTCATAAGCCAGAAGCAAAATATACAAAGAAATATTATTTTTATTTCTCTTCAACCAAATAGCAATTAGCATGACATCAAGACTAGGTCTTCTTGCTGAATGGCCGTGGCAAAAACTAGGCAACTACAAGGTATATTGCAAACTTTGATATTTCAATTGATATCAATAACGCACAATACCCACAACAATGTTAACAGAGTCATGGTTAAAAGCATATTTTTATTTTCCTTAAAATATAACTGGTATAGTGGATTGCATTCACTTGTATTCTTTTGTTATTGCATGGATCTTAACATCAATCTCATAGTTCTCTGAAATAACTGCACCAATGTTTCAGAAAAACAAATAAATATTAGAAATAAAACTGTTTATGTTCATGTTGAATGCAGTATGTGGTAAGTAAAATGCAGTATGTGGTAATTGCACCTTAGGTTGTGTCATCAATACAAATATTTTTAAGTGCAACCAGAAAAGGAAAAGAAGAATGGTCAGCGTTTAAAATGTGATAAAAATTTTCCTATGGATATTTTGTAGCCATTTAATCGAACTAAAGTTGTATCTGTAGTCACATTTTTTAATTTTTACAAAAACAACTGTGTTGTACTGAGTTTATTGGGCAAAATTTACTCCAATCCAACAATGCCTTGTACGTCCTATGAATAGTTACCAACCTCAATATATGGATTTGCAAATTAAAAACCAACCTTTATAGCACCAAATGATTCCCTCAAAATACTGCTTCTTCAGGCAACAACACTTCATCTTATAACGCAATAGATGACAAATTGTAAAATGTCTCCGTCTATTCTCAACCCGCAATTTGTTCTTCCCACCCCACTAATTTAAAAAAAAAAAAAAAAATCACTCCAGGTTTTTCTTTTTCCACCCCGCTTATTCCTTAACTACGCTTGTTTCTTTCATTATCTATGTTTAGTTTCTTTTTTTTTTTTACTTCCTTTTACAGTTTTTCGTTTCTCCATCAAAACCTTAGCAACTTTACATTCTATTATCTGCAATGGAAAAGATGCAAACAGTAAGGAAACAAATATACGAAAAGAAGATCAAAACAGCGGTATTATAACAGTTTTTGATCTATTTTCTTATTTTGGTCGAATTAAACAATGATTTTGCTGAGTTGCATTCGAGGATAGGGTTGATTAAATCAACTAGCCCTTAAAATTTTGATTAATTTTGATTGATGTCACGGTTAACGGCAATTAAAATCATTAATTGCATTTAATGAAACGCACAATTAATAATTTAAGGGCAAAATTGGAATTAGTAATTTAATATTTCGAAGAGGGGTGGTGAAGAATAATTAATGGGGTGTTAATAGAAACAGCCTAGTAAAATCAACATATAAACTATAACCAAGTATAGAATCCACTCATAGGAAATTAAAAATGGCCCAAGCAATTCAGTCACATCATTAAAAGGATTGGTTTCCTTTTCCTTAACAATTAATTGTAAGCTTGCACAGTTTGCAAGCTAACATCTCTTGCATCAAATGATTTCATACAACACTAAATGCTTCTTCAAGCAGCATCACGAATCTTACAACGCTAAAAAAATTAAATCAACGAGGTCAACACAAAACCCATATCAAAATATAAAACTCGCTCACAACAAACTGTAGATGGCCCAAGGAATTCAGCTGAACCAACAAAAGAATTCTTGCCTTAACTGTCACCCAATAATTGTAGTTTCACAAATCCCTTGTCTCAGTTTAAGACCTCGAATTAGATTACCATTTCTGATATCTTCTTCTCTAACACGTACTGAAATTTTCCATTTATTTTTTCACATCCAATTAGGGATTCGGCTTGAAGCATGGATGAGAAATTTTAGTGTAAGGGGTTCAGGAGGATTTGGGGGGAAAACGATGACAATTTAAAAGTGGATTAATTCGGGTGAAATATACGTGCATGACGAGGATTAATTCGGGTAAAATGGCTTTTCGGAATTTAAGCGTTGATTTGGATTGAGGAATTAACCAGATTTGCACGAAGGAGGAAGAAACAGAGGAGGAAACGGAGAAAATAGGGGAGAGAGAAAGCAGGGAACGCGAAATAGATTTTCTAGCCAAAAATAATTGGCATAGAGAGTTTTATTTAGCGTCCCGAAACCTCTCTAACGGTCGGTTTAATCAAGGGCTCTCACTGGTTGGGTATAGAGAGATAGAAGATTTTGGATACATGAGATTTGCTCTCCAATTTCTTTCGATATACGATTCCTAAAACTGTTAATGACCATATTAAAGTACAGGAAAATATCCCATATAAAACCCTTCAAAAATATTTTGCTAGTAACATAAAATGTTTAACAATTTTTATCAGTCAAATAATATTTCAGTTCTTTGAACTGTTATAACGGCAGAGAGGATTAGTGTAAAGGTGGATTAATGTGTTAAGGTCCGGCTATTGCCACCCCGATATTTGCTCTTCACCCCCATTTAAAATTTTAAACATTTATTTCCACTTATACCCTTAATGATAAAATAAATAATTTGTCTAATGTAATGATTAAAAATAATAAAAAATCAGCAATGTTTCAGGCTAAATTACTTAAAATTAAAAATCAGCGTTGTACTTGATTTCAAAAAAAATCAAAAACGGAAATTACAAACGATGATTAAAAATTTTGAAAATTTTAAAGTCAACAGTGTATATAGTTATGTATTTTTAGACCAAATAGATCAACAACGTACAGGAATTGCAAATGCTTGAATAACAAATAATTAAATTATCGCTGTAGAAAGTGTTAATTTAAATAAATCAGCCCGAGTGGAGTGTTAATAAAACCACAACCAACAATAGACAATCAACGATGTTAAACGTCAATTAATTCGATCTAGACATTAAAAAAGAGATACACAAACAAACTGCAAGTTTGAAATAAGAAGTAAAGTAAAGAAAAAACAATAAGAATAAAAATGTAGTAAGGGCATTTTTGGAATAAGCGGGGTGCGAAGAGAAATAGTTGGGGTGTGCATTTTATTTTCTATTTAATGGGGGGTGAAGAGCAAATAACGGGGTGTCAATAGACGGACCCTTAATTTAAAGCCTTAACACTATTTCAACATTTATTTTACTGATAGACACGACATATATAGTGTATCTTACTATATATATGATTTAACGTACCCGTAGGAGATGTAAAATCCTGTTACATCTCTTGAGTTACTTGCACCCTTATTTCATTGTTTTTGATTTGACTGACATGAGAATATGCAAACTAGTCTAAAGTATATTGTTCTGCGTTATGCTCAGGTTAGTCTAAATTGTTTCGGTTTAGAAGATGACATTGTTCTAAAGATGAAGATGGAGGCCAACAGTCGTATTTACTAGCCAGTATTATTCCACCATATTTTTTGGTATGTCCATTGATTACTTAACTTTGATATTGTAAAATATATAATGCAAATTGTTTTATGATTTGTTTATGTGATCATTTTATTTTCATTTCATTGTTAGATTCTGTTTTCTGTTTCTTTCTCATCACTTTTATTCTTATATTTGAATCCCCATACAATTCCTCTTTTCAAATGGTTTGGATTAGACATGTGTGGTTTATGGATAGTCTGAACCGTTTAAAAATGATGGGTCGTTACAATTATCTATTTGTAGAAATATCAAATTACGGATAACTGGAAAGGTTTCATGATAATTGGACATTTAATTTTCTTAGTCCCTAAGTAATTCCTTCATTCCAAAGTCTGTTTAAACAAAGGATTTCATTTTCATGTTTTTGTGTGAGTGAGGATGAAAGCAAATTATACATTATTATCTTCTTCTTCATCATTATACTTTATTGTCAAATCAGATTAGGGATTTTGAGCATAAACATGTCTTTATAGAAATTCGTTTGTAATAGGTTATCTCTCTACTATGCAATCTAAAATTTGTAAAATTTCTCTTGCATTCTCCTTTTTCAATGAAAAAAATATTTATTGCGTCTGTTGATGTATGCATAACCGAACAATGTTAAATCTTCGTGCTTTTTGTTCTTTTGCATTCTCTTTGTTTGGTGATTATCATTCATTGAATTTACAGTTGATAATTAAACGACGATTTAGGTCCTTTTACTGCTTATGCGCTTTAGTATTCTGCTACAGTTTTGGGATTGTGCAAATCAGTCATAATTTTGCATACTATATTATAATTTGGAACACACATCACCAAATTCACATATTTGAACTTCGCATAGGCACAAAACTGCTATTCTTTTTCCATACTATAGTAAACTCTTCGTTCCGTTTTGGATTCAGAAGAGACTTCAACCGATGAACTCTCAACTAAATTACGAACAACAAGTAATACTTGGATATTTCATCTTGTGAATTTTTAGTGAATTTTTAATGTGTAACCCGCTTATTGGAGGAGTTGGACCAGATGGATCCATACATTAAATGAGTCAAAATAAATGGGTTAGGTTAAAATCAATCCAAACCATTTTGACTCAACCGACCCCATCTGCTATTATAAGCCAAGTTTGTATTCAATAAAGTGATAAACCTGCCACCTTTATTTAAGACAGTCAATTATATGCAGTTGTTAAATACATGACCTAAGCAACTCACGGTCAAGGGAAAAAAATCATGAAATGGTTAAAAGGTACTCGGTTTATTTATTTATTTAAAAAAAAAAATCCAGCTTTACATTGAAAAACAATACTCTTTTAGTCTTTAACCCTATATGAAAGAGAAAAGCAATGGGAAAGGTCAAGTACTAATATACTATGGTTCCATTTACATTAGTATAATCTTTATTCAAAATAATTACCTTGAAAAGGATACAAATAGGAAAAAACGATAGTCTTACGGTGTCTAGATAGAACTATTATAGTAAAGCTGACAACACCCACAACGTTAAGATTTTGAGTGGTGCAGCCAGTCCTGAAGTAGCATGCATGGAGTCAACATTTGAACATCAACAAGATGCACGATTGCGAAATCAGCTTGAAGGAAAGGAACTATCGAAAACTGTTCACATATCCCCAATACATACGTGAAGTAATCAAATCGATCTTGCCTTTCTTTATATGAATATTCAGTTTGGCTTCTTCTAATATTGCAAATCGAGTCGAGTAGTTTGCGACTGTGAAATAGCTGAATTTTTCTTCAATGTCAACTTCACATAGTAGTATTTGTTCAATTTATAGAAGTGATAAACTTACTAGGGTTCTCAACTGTAGGCCCTTGTTGATGTGGATAAGAATTTAAACATTGGACATATTTGGATGTCAAGATGACACCTTATTAAAAGCATTTGCTGCTAAGTAACTCATTTGAGTCATTTTCATTCAGTATTCATGTAGAACATTTTTCATATAAATGAAGTATCTCTCTCAAATTGGTTGCAACTTGCAACATATATCCCAATGTGACATCAAAATTGATAGCATTGATTTATTCACTTAAACAAATCCACCAATCATTTCTTCCACCTGTTCCGAAACACAACGAAAGGCTGAAGAAACTCTGGAATATGATGATGAAGTTTGCTCATGTATATGATATCAATCATCTATATTTTATCAACCTTTTTGTTCAATTTGGAGAACTGAAGACGGGTTTCAAATATTTTGTTTTTCGTTATTTGCTTCAGAGCAGTTTATTCTTTTGCAACACTACATTTTGACTATTGTTTCGTACAATGTTTCACTCCATCAAATTCTGACAGACCACGTTTTGTAGACGTACCTCTTGTTTGTTTTATCACATTTGGTTTTTACCTTTGCTTCAAGATGGTTTACCTATAACAATACATTTAAATAAGTTTACAGATTGGTGTATTACCAAATCAGCTAGACAAACTCTTATAACTCTTATTGATAGTTGATCTTGAATATGATTGATTTCTAAAACAAAACAAATTTTCAGAAGAAAAAAAAACTTATTTAAAAAAATTGATCTCAGCCTAAACTTCAAATATGTGAACAGAAAAAATGATTAATTAGTGTAGTACAATCTATGAACACACGTAAGTACATATTTTAAAACTTGAACTAATTTTAAAGCAAGTTTCGGAGAAGTTTTTTTTTTTCTTTAAGCCTGTTTTCAAAATTATCCATTAATGGGTCAAACAGGAAGAGTTCAATAGTAACTATTTTTAAGATACATTGAGTTTCCACAGCAAAGGAGAATTCAGTTTCCATAAAGAACCACACCAGCTAAATTTTCTGAGGCTGAGAAAGATCTATTATTTTGGCCAACCTTTCAAACTGAAGGATCGATCATTAATCTAGCTATAATTAGCAACTAAAGTAGTCGATCGAAAATAAAGCTACTTTTGTTATGTAAATATCCACCAAACCCAAAAATCAAAAGACACAAAACTGGATTCATCAAAATCATCGTCGTTATGGTCTGAATTCTTCAGCGGCGACAGGGAACTTCGGCAAAGAGGACATGTGGACTGTCCATACTCAAACCATTTTCTTAAGCAACAGCTGTGGAATAAGTGCTTACATTTTAGTTCCATGACTTCCTCCCCATTGTCTATATCACACAGGCAGAAGACACACTCTGCTTGTTCATTTGCTTCCATTGTGTACTGTGCTACAAGATGTCCTATATTATGAAATGGCGATCGAGGGACAACATTAAGATTTTCCATGATGATACAAAATGGATAATGAAAGCATTTCAGACAGCAGGTAGTGAGCCGAAGAATGTGCATAAGGAATGCTACTAAAAGAAGTGGGAGAGCATAGAAATTCAGCTTTGGGAATTGGTCGATTAATCCCATCATTGAGGACCCAAAAAGTGGGAATGAATGGATTTTAGAGACTTCAAATTGAGAGGAGCTCTTTATATAAGATATGGTAAATATAAATAAACAACTTATAAGTGATCAAGCAGGACAATTTTAGCTGTTGGAAGAAACTGAAGGTTCAATGTTACCAGTAATCATCCAATCCACTTGTTATAGTTTTTTTTTCAATAAATCGCTTAACTTTTCTGAGGTTAGTTGAAGATAAACTATATTTAATAGCCACTACTTAACTAAGTCACATATATAACCAAGCAAACGTTTGACACAACCATATATAATTCATATATAATTGTCCTTAAGTTAAAACTAATTGTTCGGAAGTTAACCTTGTTCTTAAAACTTGCCCCTTGAAATCATAAGCCATACACTATCTTTATATGTACTATAAAAATTAGCAGCATAACACTATCTCATTGCCTAACCGCTGAAAAAGTTCCTATGAAATCAATAAAATTATTTCTACTCAAGATATAATAACAATTTCTTTGGGCGTACAGTTCCTGAAACTGTTAACAACCATATTAAAATACAGGAAAATATCCCATATAAAACCCTTCAAAAATATTTTGCTATTAAGTATTAACGTAAAACGTTTAACAGTATTTATCAGTCAAATAATATTTCAGTTCTTTGAACTGTTATAACGGCAGAGAGGATTATTTTAGCTGTTAGATGAAACTAAAGGTTCAATGTTACAAGTAGCTCATTCAATCCACTTGTTATGGTTTTTTTAATAAATCCCTTAATTTTTCTGAGGTTATTTGAAGATAAATATATTTAATAGCCACTTAATTCGTAACCTACATCATACATATAACTAGGTAAACATTTGGACTTAACCATATATAAACTTAAACTACCAATGGATATATTGGGGCATATTTGAATTTGATTTTGAGACCCCTCTAATAAATGGATTTGATTTTGATTTTTGAGTTCGTTGATGGAACCGTATCAATTAATCTGTTGAACTTTAAAAAAAAAAAAAAAAAAAAAAAAAAAAAAAAAAAAGCAGGCTACTCAGATACACTGTACCAACCAGTTCACAAACATATTGGTCACTCTTAACCCCACCAATAAACCACTTTAGAGGAATTCATAATGCCGAATCATTATATGTTGCGTGAAGAACGATTAATCGTGACCATATACTTATCCAACATTATAAATGTCTGCTAAATTGGTGAATGTCATGATCGCCCAAGCGACGGCCATGGCAGTCAATGGTGAGTCCATTTTTGGACTCAAGATCCCTTGCTGACCGTTGAGAATGCTCTTAGTTATTTGCTGAAATTCTTATAATATCCATGTATGAGAACAATAATAAAGAACATGGCATAAACAAAGCACATGTGTTATACACTACACAAATATGGATTGCATCACTATATTTTCAAACAGTTAATACTCAGGGAGTTGCCATATCTATCTAATTTCAAGAAAATTCCAGTAGAAACTATGTTAGAAAAAAAAAAAAAAAAAAAAAAAAAAGATAAATAGAACGCAATGGATTCTAAAGCAATATTTTTCACTATATTTGTAAAAGATAACGGATACAAGCACACATGCCATTATTCAAATGGAAGTTGTGTCACCATCTCAAGCGAGAGTAGTAAGGTTTCTATCTCTAACCTTACTTCTCGTTTTCAACCTCTAAATCTATATAGTCTGTCATTGTTGCAATTTATTTCATAATCTGTATAAAGCTGTAGGTAAAACAGTTTGATCCAACAAGTGCTTTACTCAACTTCAGCAAAGTCACAAGTCCAGTTATCATAATAACCCTGGCCCCAATTGGACCCAACATGACAGAGTCTCTAGTAATATTCTACCTATTGGAAATCTGATTGTAATGCAAAATACTGTATTGAAAGTTATTGTACAGAAAGTATGTACATCTTTGCTTTATATAATGCAACGTTATCACAGCTAATGATATAAACAAAACAGACAATGGGCCTTAAGCCCAGCCCAATTACATAAAGCTTAATATATATCTGATGAAGCAAATAGCGAGTGGTTTTATTACCCACCCACAATTTTATCTAGGGTTTTCATCCTTCTCTCTGCGCCGCCGTCATCTTCAATCTTCATCTCCTCTCTAAACTTGACAAAATTTCTCTGTGACAACGGCTTTGTGAGGGCATCAGCTCTCTAGAATTGAGCGGGAACGTGGTTTACATCCAATTTTCCACTTGCAGTATGTTCTCGTACAAAGTATAAGTCGATTTCAATATGCTTTGTACGAGCATGTTGAATCGGGTTGGCAGAAAGCGATACTGTGCTCAAATTATCACACCACACCACCGGTCGTTTACTGGGAAGAAACCCTAGCTCTCCAAGCAATGAATTTATCCACATCACTTCAGCTGTGGTGCTTGCTAGTGATCTATACTCCGCCTCGGTGCTAGATCGTGAAATAGTTGGCTACTTCTTCGAGCACCAAGAGATTGGGTTGCATCCCGTAAATACACAATATCCAGATGTCGATCTACGGTCATCTGGGTCCGATGCCCAATCTGAATCACTGTAAGCTTGTATATGTAGGTTTTTACTATTTTTTAGCTTAATTCTGTAATTAATTGTTTCACTTAGATAGCGTAGAATCCTTTTCACTGCCATCCAGTGTTTATCAAGTGGAGATTGCATGAATTGGCACACTTTATTCACACTGTAACTGATGTCAGGTCTGGTAACTGTTAAGTATTGTAACGCACCTACTATGCTCCTGTATTCTTTAACATTCTGAACAGCCTCTCCTTCATGCTTAGATAGCTTTAGGTTACTGGTCATGGGAGTTGGCATAGATTTTGCCTTGTCCATTTTAGCTCGAACAAGTAGTTCACTAATATATTTGCTTTGAGACAATATAATTTCTTCATTGGAATTTTGAGTGACTTGTATTCCCAAGAAGTGGTTTAGATTTCCCAAGTCCTTGATAGAGAAAGTTTGATCCAAATATTGAACTATTTTGTTCACTTCTGCCTGATTACTTCCAGTGATTAAAATATCATCAACATACACAAGTATAAATGTGACATCAGTTCCTTTCCTTTTAATATGCAGTGAGTTATCTGACTTAGCTGTAGTGAATCCTAATCTCATGAATGTGCCTTTAAGTTTTTCATACCATACTCTAGATGCTTGTTTTAGCCCATAAATGGCCTTATTTAATTTGCATACATAATTCATGTTGTGATTAGCCTTGTATCCTTCTGGTTGCTCCATATAAACATCCTCCTGCAGCTCCCCATTTAGAAATGCATTACAAACATCCAGTTGTCTAATGCACCAATGTTTGTGTAGGGCAATACAGATGATTATTCTTATAGTAGAATATTTGAACACTGGGGAAAATGTCTCTTTAAAGTCAAAACCATATTCTTGTGTGTATCCCTTGGCCACTAATCTAGCTTTGTGTTTTAGTATGCTACCATCTGCTGCTCTTTTTAATCTGTAGGTCCACTTACATCCTATGATGTTCTTATGTTTTGGAGCAGTCACTAGATTCCATATTTTGTTTTTGATTAGGGCACTATATTCCTCATCCATAGCATTTTTCCGTTCTCGACATTTTACTGCTTCATTATAGTTGATAGGCTCTCTCTCCTCTATAGCTGTTGAGTACACCTTAGGCTTGAATATACCATGCTTGGCTCTTGTCATCATGTGGTGTCTGTTCTGATCATGTGGCTCATCATCACTGCTTGCATCTATTGTGGTATTGTTGTTCCCATTTCCTGAATTTGTGTCTCCACTTTCATTTTCATCAGTATTGTGGTTAGTATCACCACCTTCACCAACAATAGAATTGGCTGGACTGTAACTAGATCTGGTACTAGGCACACTTTCCTCATCCTTTTCTTCATCATGTACTTGTTGTTCATTGCTAATTTGTTGTTTATTGTTGTTCACCACATCTTCTATTAACTCTGGTGGTGCTAGAGTACACCTTTCAGTATTGATAATTCTCTTGGTAGTTTTAATACCTTTATCTGCAAAAGGAAATACATGTTCATCAAATACAACATGCCTCGAGATAAATAACCTCCCACTATTATCTAAGCACTTGTACCCTTTCTGGTTTTCAGTATAACCAAGAAAAGTACAAGGGCTTGATCTTAAGCTCATTTTATGCTTGTTATAGGGTCTGAGACAAGCAAAAAAATAGGCAACCAAAAATTTTCATTTCAGTATAATCTGGTTTTGTATTGTGCATCATTTCATATGGGATTTTGTATTTTAAAACCTTAGTAGGCATTCTGTTAATTAAGTACACTGATGTTATAAAAGCATCTGACCAAAATTTTAAGGGTACTGAGGATTGTGATATCAGTGTAAGCCCAGTCTCAACTATGTGCCTATGTTTTCTCTCAACCAGCCCATTTTGTTCAGAAGTATGTGGGCATGTCATTCTATGCAGTATGCCTTTATTATCAAATAATTTATTTAAAGACTTGAATTCACCACCATCATCTGTTTGCATAATTTTGACACTACAGTTTGTTTGATTTTCAACTAGAGTTACAGACTGTTTTGTCACATTACAAGCATCTGACTTGCTTTTAAGTAAATAAATCCAAGTATATCTAGTAAATGCATCAACAAAGGAAAGATAATACCTGTATCCATGATCTGTTTTTACTGGAGAGGGACCCCACAGGTCTGCAGCAATGAGTTCAAGTGGTCTGCTATATTTTGTATCAGACCCAGTGAAGGGAAGTTTATGACTCTTGCCAATTTGGCAATGTTTACACATATATTGATCAGGTATGATACTGCAATCAATTCTATTTTCATTCAGAATATATTTAACAGTTTTAACATTTGGATGCCCCAATTTGCTATGCCACTCATCAAAAGTTTTATACATGTTATTATCATTAGCAATAGTTCCAACATGACTGTCAACAAATTTAACATGATTATCAGTAATAGATTCAACATTATAGCAATGATTTCCATTGTCACTGGCATGCCTGGGCTTCAAATTCTTGAACTTGTATAGCCCCTTATCCAAACTACCCTGTAGTAATATGTTTTTATTCAGTAAATCCCTAACAAGGCAATAGTTTGGGTGAAACTCAAAGTATACATGGTTGTCATTGGCAAATTGAGACACACTAATCAAATTTTTCTAAATCTTGGGGACTCTAAGTAAGTTATTTAAATAGAGTTCCCTTTTTCCATTTATGGAACCACAACCAACATGTGATATACTGATAGTTTCATCATTACCCATAGAGACAGAACACATACCTGAATAGCTTTTGTTTCCCAGATTTAGATTCTGCAGGTTATTTATGACATGATTTGTAGCTCCTGAGTCTGGGTACCATTCATCAAGATTTATATCATCTGACTTGTTAGAGTCATCATTGTTTGATCCTTGTGTCTGCATTCTTGATCCTTCTGTGTTTATTCTTTGCTGTCCCATTTGAGTTATATTGACATTTGGTTCCCTTTGATTTTGTTGATTCACATTATATTCTGTGTTAAATCTGAAATAACACATGCTTGCAACATGGCCAAATTTCTCACATATTTGGCATTTTGGCCTATTATTGTTATTGAATCTGCCTCCTCTGCCTCTTCCTCTTTGACTAGTGCCTCCTCTGTAAAACTGATTTTCTTGATTATTGTTTTGGCTAGTACTTCCCTTTTGTTGGCCTTTGTTTCTTGCTGTGGAGGCATAGTTGACAGAGTATTCTAATTGCTTCTTCTGTTCAACTCTTCCTTCATGTGCAAGAAGGGATGAATACACATATTGTAGATCAGGTACAGTTTTCTGAGAAGCAATAAATGTAATTATGGACTCATAATCTTCATCTAATCCTCCTGTGATATAGAGCACTTGTTCACTTTCACTAATCATATGTCCAGTGGAATTCAGTTTATCACATAGAGTCTTCACTTTGGTTAGGTATTCATTCATGGACATCTCATCTTTCTTTATGCATTGTAACTACCTTCTATATAACATGGATCTTGCTGCTGATTGAGCACTGAATGTTTGTTCAATTGTACTCCAAATAGCATATGATGTATTGCATCCAATCACACGCGGTAGAATGCTTGCACTTATTGATGATATTAACCATGACACAAGAAGATTATCTTGCTTCTGAAAGTTTAAGTAGTCTTCATTACTGACTAGATTACCATCTTTATCATGAACCATTGCAGGTAGGATCAGTACTGTCCCTTTGATGAAATCAAGAAGTCCATATCCTTTCAATGCCGCTTCTACTTGAAATTTCCAAAGCATGTAATTATCATCATCTAATGGGATGGTGATTATGTGAGTTTTGGGCTTTATCAATTGGAAGCTTGGTGATGGAGGATTGGTTGGTGGATTGGTGCCTGAATTGGCTGAACTGAGTGCTTGATCTGTTTCAGCCATATGTTGAATCAAGAAAAGCTTTCTTGGATGATGGGTGATAGCACTTGGATGGTGAAATCACTGTCAAGTGATTTTGCAACCAGTGTAAAGGTAATAGATGGTGAAAGTTTCAGAAAAACCGAGGTACTTGGATGGCAAGATCACCAGAAATGGTGATTTCTGCAACCAAATCTCGTGCCAAAGGAAGACTGTAATGTCTGATGGCTGAAACTGCAGCCAAGATTGTAGAAAATGATGAGAATTTTCTGATTCTACCTCTTGGCGAGGCAGTTCTGATCTCCAGTGATGAATAATGTCTGAGGAGAACAACTTGAATGCACTTTCTTTCAATTTTAAGCAATCAAGTTTGTATTTTATAATTTTGATCTTTTATGCCGCTAGGCTTTCTTGCTCCGATACCATATTGGAAATCTGATTGTAATGCAAAATACTGTATTGAAAGTTATTGTACAGAAAGTATGTACATCGTTGCTTTATATAATGCAACGTTATCACCGTTAATGATATAAACAAAACAGACAATGGGCCTTAAGCCCAGTCCAATTACATAAAGCTTAATATATATCTGATGAAGCAAAAAGCGAGTGGTTTTATTGCTGCCTCCATCGAATTACATGGTTAATCTGTATGTTATATCAACCTTTTTGTTCATCTATATGATGATGAAATTTGCTCATCTATATGATATCAATCATCTATATTTTATCAACCTTTTTGTTCATCAATTTGGAGGACTGAAGACGGGTTTCAACTATTTCATTTTTCTTTATTTGCTTTAGACCAGTTTATTCTTTTGCAAAAATTCATTTTGACTGTTGTTTCGTATAGTGTTTCACTCTATCAAATTTTGACAAACCACGTTTTGTAGACGTACCTCTTCTTTGTTTTATAACATTTGGTTTTTACCTTTGCTTCCAAATGGTTTGCCTATAACAATACATTTAAAAACGTTTACAGATTGGTGTATTACAAAATCATCTAGACAAATTCTTATAAATCGTATTGATAGTTGATCTTGAATATGGTTGATTTTTAAAACAAATTTTCAGAAGAAAAAAAAATGGTCTCAGTCTAAACTTCAAATATGTGAACAGAAAAAACGATTAAGTAGTGTAATTTTACAACTTGAAATATTTTTAAAGCAAGTTTCAGAGACGTAAATTTTAAAGCAAGTTTCGGAGAAGTAAACTTTTTCCTTATGCTTATTTTCAAAATTATCCATTAATCGGTCAAATAGAAAAGGTTCAGTGCAACTATTTTTAAGATACATTGAGTTTCCACAGCAAAGGAGAATTCAGTTCAATAAAGAATCACACCAGCTCAATTATCTGACATTGAGAAAGATCTATTACTTTGGTCAACCTTTCAAACTGAAGGATCGATCATTCCAGCTACAACTAGCAACTACAGTCGATCAAAAATTAAGCTACTTTTGTTATGTAAATATCCACCAAACCCAAAAATCACAGGACACAAAACTGGATTCATCAAAATCATCCTCGTTATGGTCTGAATTCTTCAGTGGCAACAGAGAATCACGGTAAAGAGGACACGTGGACTGTCCATATTCAATCCATTTTCTTAAGCAACAACTATGGAATGAATGCTTGCATTTTTGTTTCATGACTTCTTCCCTTTTGTGTTGGAAATAATAATTTGAAATTCATCTTTATTAGTTTATGAAGTCTACGATCAGTTCGTAAGTTATGTGTCTTTTATGGTTAAGAGTCATATTAAAATTTGCGTGTCTTTTAGTAAAGTGTGATGTTTATTAAATGAAGTGACATGTAAGGCTATCTATATAAAGTCTATCATTTTGGTTATGATGTAAGAAAGTAAAAGAAAAAAAGTAAGAAAATTAAGTATCATCCTTCTCTTTAATTCCAATAAATTGGTATCGGAGCATCAGGTTGAAACTATGGCAATGCTATTTTTCTCTTCATTCGTTCTCACAAAAATAAACTTCGAAGAGTGGAGTAATAAAAAGAAAGAAGAATTGATCTCCAAAGGGCTTTGGGAGATCGTTGAGAATGGTTATGAGTGGCCAAAAGATGTCAAAAATATGACGGAGAAAGAGAGTGAGACATTCACAAAGTTGAGATGGAAAGATCGTTGTGCACGTGCTGCAATGAGTGAGAACGTTGATGAAAAAGCCTTCAACCATATTATTGGATAAAAATCCACAAGAGATTCATGGAAATTATTGAAAGAGGTGTACGCAAACGAGGAGGCTCTAATGGAAAATAAAGAAGATGAGGCTGCTGATGAGGAGTCAGTGCAAATGATCATTGTAGAACATGTTGATGACGCACTAATGGAGAATAAAAAAGAAGAGGATGTCGACGAGGGAGCAATGCAAGAAAAAACAAATGAGTTAAAAACTCAACAAGTGAGCATTGCACAGCATGTTGAGGAGAATAAAGGTAGTGCTACAATCGTGATGAAGAAGTTGAGTATTTCAGCTGGCTCCATACATATGGGAAAGAAAAACTTTGAAGATGACGTAGCTTCTACAGTGGAGAAGGTAGAAAAGATTGGTGTTGCCAAAGAGAGACCAAATAAAGTCTTTTGTAAAGAAGATATCAGAGAAGAAAACAAAGACAGCATGTTGAAAGAAACAGAAAATGATGTGGAACAAGATGATATCATGCATGCAGCAGCAGGAGTATCAATGGCATAAAAGGAGCTTAAAGGCAAACCATATGCAGGAGGAGGAAGAAACGTCACTGAAAATGTGACTGAACTCATTACAGAGGAACTAGGTATGAATCTGGAGAAAGTGGAGCCAGATATGCTTGGTACATGTAAAAAGGTTACAGTGCCTGTTGGAACCAAAAGTGAAGAAAGCAAGGATAGATGTGGTCATAAGCAATTTGCTTGATCCAAAATTAAGGTCTGCACTTAAGTAGATCGGGTGGCAAGACGGTGACATGAATGCTCAGCCTTCTATGAAGGAGGAGGCGAAGGTGGATGTGAATGAAAGGGAAAGAAGTCGTTTGGAGGATATGATCAAGACGGAGAAAGTTAGAGCGCTTAACTTGAAAGGGAAACAAGCTGGAGCTATAGAAATTGCATTGAGAAAGGGAAGTAGAGCAGCTTCAAAATTTTCACACTCATCTAACGTTAATAAAGATGAAATTGAAGAATTACTTGTTGATAGGAAAATTGCTCAGCCAATGAAACTCATGCAGTGGGATGATAAATGGTCAACTTCTGAAACAAGATTTATTGCTGATATTGCAGAAAAAGTACTGCATGATAAGTTGATGACAACAAAAGAAGAGGAGCTTAAGACATTCAACCCGAAAGAAGTCAGAAAGAAAATTTCAAATTAAGGGGGAGTGTTGGAAATAATAATTTGAAATTTATCTTTATTAGTTTATAAAGTCTAGGCATCAGTTCGTAAGTGATGTGTCTTTTATGGTTAAGAGTCATATTAAAGTTTGTGTGTCTTTTAGTAAAGTGTGATGTCTATTAAATGAAGTGACATGTAAGGCTCTCTATATAAAGTCTATCTTTTGGTTATGATGTAAGAAAGTACAAGAAAAAAGTAAGAAAATTAAGTATCCTCCTCCTCTTTAATTCCAACATTTTTTTTCTATATCACACAAGCAGAAGACACACTCTACTTGTTCGTTTGCTTGCGTTGTGTATTGTGATGCAACATATCCTATGTTACGAAATGGAGATTGAGGGAGAACATTCATATTTTCCATGATGTGAAATGGACAATGAAAGCATTTCAGACAGTATCCAGTGAGCAGAGGAATGTGCATAAGGAATGCTACCAAAGGAAGTGGGAGAACATAGATATTCAGATTTAGGACTTGGCTGAATAATCTCATCATTGAGGACCCAAAAAGAGGAACGAATGGATTTTATAGATTTCAATTTAAGAGGAGCTCTTTATATAAGATATGGTGACATGACTAAACAATTAAGTGATCAAGTAAGACAATTTTAGCTGCTGGATGAAACTAAAGGTTCAATGCTACAAGTAACTCATTCAATCCACTTGTTATGGTTTTTTAATAAATCGCTTTACTTTTCTGAGATTAGTTGAAGATAAACCATATTTTATAGCCACTTAATTCGTAACCTACGTCATATATATAACCAGGTAAACATTTTGACTTTAACCATATACAATTGAAACTACCAATGGATATATTGGGGAATATTTGAACACAGTCCCGTCTACTAAATGGATTTGATTTTGATTTTGCATTTCAACTAATATAGGTGGGTCACCTATTAGACAAATATTAATTTTAAGTGCTGACACTTACTTAACCCCACCCATAAACCGATTTAGAGGAATTTATAATGTTGGATAATTATGTCGCCAACATTAGTCCGCAGCATTAGCCCAGTGGATAAGGACTTGTGTCGAGGTAACAACGATGCGAGTTCGAAATCCAGAGTAACATGCTAAAAGGGTTTACCATGGGCATACACTACGAGCCACTTATGTGGGGGTTTTACTTTACGACACCAGTCGGTTTACTCCTGAACAAATTAAAAAAAAATGTGGCCAACATTAAATTCACCTGAAAAACAATTAATCATGACCACATGTTTATCCAGCATTTTAAATGTCAGATAGATTAGTGACTGCCATGGTCGTCCAAGCAACCAGACCGTTGAGAATGCTCTTAGTTATTTTATGAAATTCTTATAATATCCATGTAATGAGAACAATAATAAATAACATGGCATATACGAGCACATGTGTTATACACGACACAAATATGGATTGCATCACTATATTTTCCAACAGCTAATACTAAAAGAATTGCCATAATCTATCTAGTTTTAAGAAAATTCCAGTAAAAAAAAAGACAAAGAGAATGCAGTGGATTCTAAAGGCATATTTTTCACTAAATTTGTAAAAGATAATGTTGGGAATTTTGTGGTTTGAGACGCTATCGGATGATGATGATCGTCGTATGATTGCCGTACTTCAGACTTTAAGGATTTGCAGAGCAAATTCTTTTAAACAATAGTTCAATCCACCTGATACAAACGGATTATCGAACCATTGACTTTTAGGATTCAATAAAGCCTTGGAATAGCGAAATCGTATTCAAAGTTTGTACGGCTTTGATCCGATCAAGAACACTCTATATATTTGATTCTGATGATGCAAGAGAATAACACGAATGAAGAGAGCAAGAAGAAACAAATCTGCAACGCCACTCAGACATTACAAATTCGAAAATTTGCAATGCCTTAACAGTGTGGCAATGACAGAACGTATGAGAAGAAGAGGAAGAAGTTTCAAGTGATTTGAAACACTTTCCAGCGTCGGTATTTATAGCAGTGGAGAGATTTTTTTGGCCAAGCGTTGTGATCATTTATAACGGCCGCATCCCTTCGCTTGCAACGCTCCTGAAGTGTTGTAAGTTCAAATGATGCATCTGTTCATCTGTAACAGTTTCGAAGCGTTACAAATCTGCGCGCGTAATTCAAAATTACATTGGCCCGTAGCGCAGCAAGCCCATTAGCATTCGGAGGCCCATCTGATAATGAGACCCCAAGAGCCCTAAGGCCCATCTTTTGGCCATTTAAATATTAATGTGCATGTCATGTTCATGCTACACTCACATCTCTCCCTTCTCTTCTTTCTTTTGATATCATGTATTAAGCTTTTACGTATATAGAGGCAAGTCCTTGTCCATTTTATGATATGGGACAAATAGCAATTCCCATTCTTTTTTCCTTCTATCTTATCTCTTCAAAAACAAACCCAATACCCTAAAAACATAGATTTGAAATTTTCACAACAGATAACGCAGACAAGCACACATGCTATTATTCATATGGAAATTGTTGTCAACGTCTCAAGCCGTCAAGCGAGAGTCATATGGTTTTATCTCTAACTTCTCATTTTCAAACTCTAAATCTATAGTTTGTCATTATTGCAATTTATTTCATAATTTATACAATGTTGTAGGTAAAACAGTCCCAACTAGTGCTTTACTCAACTTCATCAAAGTCACAAGTCATGTTATCATAATAACCCTGGACCAATTGAACCCATGACAGAGTCTCTAGTAATATTCTACATCCATCAAATTTCATTGTTAACGCATAAATTTATCGAAGAAGCAACTTGATTTTGTTAATGAATACACACACCACCAAAATATGGATCATTAGGGGTAGTAATCAAGGGCAAATAACTCTTTTTCCCATAAATTGGCTGTAATTGCAATTAATTAGCGGCAAATGAGAGTATTGTTATTGACATTCCAAAAATGGATAAGGGAGGGGGGTTCAAGCGCTTGTTCAACAAATGCTTTAACTTATGCGTTTGTTGAACAACCGCCTGATTTCAGACGTTTGTTCAACAATTGCTTGGATTGTTTGCATATTCTGAAACTTCTCCTCCCGAAATACAAACAAACTGCTCTTTCTACACGCTGTTGGGCAGCGTTTTCGGTGTGGATTTCATATATTTAGAAATCCAACTATCAGGCGGAGTTTCTCTAAGATACCATAGATGGCCCAATATGGTCGGAGTTCAAACCCCGAATATAATTGGGTAAAGCATAAACTCATGGAGTAACTCGAACCCAATAGGAATCAAAGTCTCTGGCAACTGTAAAGGGTCCACCATCCACCCATCCCGCGGCCCTCATACTCTCAATGTATGCTTGTCCTACCCGTATATCGCCAAACATCTCGTCATACATGAGCGGAACAGAAGGAATATGCACTATACCATATGGCTGTAACCAGCAGCGCTCCCCCAAATACCATATGAATGGGCACGTAGGTGCCTGAAAGCAAACCCTTCGCCTCAAAATACTAAACTGAAGCTGAGGGGACGGCTCTGCTGAGATGCAAAAAATCCTATGTATTGCTCCTATGGACGCGCAATAATGCTATCCCGTCGCCTCAAATCCATCTGCTGGCGCGCCTCTATAAGATCGTTATGCACTCCCTGTGCAGTACGAGCGACATGCATAGGCGACCCCAACGACGAGTGTAGGAAAGTATATATAAGGTGTACTGATCGCCTCAGGGATAAGTCTAGGGTGCATGTTAGCCATGTACTCGTAATATCAGAAAGGAAGAATGTACCAGATTCCGTACAACTTCTTGGAGCGTTGTACGACGTACGTATCCATTGCTACGTACAAATAACCCAATATAACTGTACCCCAGTCGTAGATATGCAACTGGTCAATGTCTACCAGACCAGCCAGAAAACCAAGTCTAATAGTCCCTTTGTTATTGCTACTAAAAAATATAGACCCAAAAAGGTATAATAAAAAGACCCTGATCACTGGAGTATGCATATCCTGAGTGGCCTGATGAGCTACTATATAGTCCTGTAGAGTAGGGAGGGTAACGACACCTCCATGAACCGTATCCGGGTCTAAACCAGGTAAATGATCGGAAAAACTCTCAACCACCTCAAATGATGCATCAAAGGGAACAGAGTCATGGTCGAGACGACCTACCTCTATGTCGGTGAGCATCTGAAAATCTAAAGGAGTTAGCCCTAACTTAAAATCAGGAAAGTAAAAGATGTGTGTATTTGGCCACCATCACTCAGTAAGAGTCTCCACAAGGCATCGGTCTACATGCGCAAACCTAGGTAAATCGAAGAAGTCTCTGAATGGTGTCGCACGAAGCCTAATTAATATTGGCTTTGGTAAATGATCATAATATTGTGTCATACAACGTGACCAACTACCTCGCATAGCAACATATCGAACCTAAACATATGATTATGTATTGTAAACATAAACTAATAATTAACATTCAATTATAGTAAAACGTTTGTCTATCTACGTAATAAAATAAAAACTTATACCTGAGGCGTCGCAATAGTAGTATTCAGTCAATGCGTAATAGTCTAAGGTAAGTCGTGAAATACTCGAAGGCTGTCTGTAGTCACGGTGGAATCAGGTGCGACATGAGCTGGTCCGATAATGACGTTTGTCGAATATCGGATGATGTGTCTACCGGTCTTCACTGGACGTGGTGACATTTCAACGTAAAAGTAAATAAAAAAAATATACGAAATTTTTTATGGTTTGCAAGTGAAATCTGGGGCCGTTTGCGCTAGATATAGGCGTAAAGCCTAGGCGTTTTTTCAACAAACACCTGGGCTTCAGGCGTTTGTTTAACAAATGCTCGCTCTGTTTTACAAGCGGACGTTTTTTCAAAAAACTCCCAGCTTATTCAAATAATTTGCGCGTTTGTTGAACAAACGCACAGATTCCGGGCGTTTGTTGAACAAACGCCTAGTCCAAAAATTATTGGAGATTTCAGCGTTACAACTATTCGGGGTGCGGAAAATCGAAAAATCGCACCCTAAACAGTTGGACATGCTCTAAGTAACCATTTATTCAACCCATGACAATCAATTTCCCGATAATCTTTCTTCTCTATTCAACTTACGCATGCCTAAATCGATGAATTTCAGTTCAACTGCTTTTGAATTAGTACATAAAATAAAAAATCTCATCTACCAGAAATCAAGATCTGGGTCCTCTTATGAACTCCAAATCAAGATGCTCGTTTCAGCTTCGATTTTCAAGCTGCTGTGTTGATTAGATGTTTTCATGTAACTTTTTTTCTCCACTAGATCCCAAAGAGGAACTTTTTGCATATTTCGGTATGCTCCTTACCGGAACAAGAACAGAATCACCGAGGTTCCAGCGTTTCGGCCGGAAGTTCGAACCTTGGAAATAACACAACAAGCACATGTTGAACTCATAGTATAAAATGTTGTGAAGTAAACAATGATGCCCATATAGAAGTTTTTCACAAACCCTGCACCTTCCCCATTCAGGCCTTCTACCATTGTCCATATGGGTTTTGCAGGAATCTAAAATGTTGTGAAGTAAACAACTGCATCCACCTTTTACTAAATATAATAATTTTTTCCATCAACTGAATGATATTGCTTTATAGGAAGAAAAAGAAAGCAGTTTTGTTGCAAGTACCCCATGTAATTACATAAATAGCAAGTTGCTTATCCATTTCAACATGCACACAAATGACCTCAAAATTTGGTATTAAAATGAACGGGAAAAAATATATCAAAATGATTATGACCAAAATTGCATCTAATTTAGCACAATTTTCCAAACTATGATATACCAGTGGTAAAAGGTATTTCATGGAGTGAATGATTAATACACTAGGTGTTGACGTCAAAAGTTAGTCTAGCGACAGTCAACCCCCAAAGTGTGTTATTCACACACAGTTATAATCACAGAGTGCAAGAAAAAGAAAGTAAACACAAGAGATACAATATTTTTATAGTGGTTCGGCTTCAACCAAACTTACGTTCACTTTATAATCTTTGTTTATATTGTCGATTACATGTTACAGTTGTTTTAATTGAAAGAAAGTAGAGAAAGAAGTGGTTTATACACAAAATCCTTGTGTTATATTTGAAGTGTACGACATGCTATTTTTGGAGTGTCGAGCATGAGCTTTTGTGTAGAGAATCCAAGATTTTTCAAATGCTTTCTATTTCTGGTAACGAGGTATTTGTAGACGAGAAGGTGGGATGAGTGGAGCATGACGTGGTACGCATCCTATCCGGGATCGGCCATGTGTAACTTGATCCCAAAAAGTAGATGTAGGCGGAGTGACCTGGTCTTCTTCTCCTTGAGAATTATGGCATTCGTGGAGCTTGAAACCTGGTGCATGAAAAGTAGTATAGGTCAAAGATAACCGATTCTGTAGCCTTAGGAATAGGACTTTGTCTTATAGCATATAATTTGTCTTGGTATTTTAATCTGGTATTCCAGGCTCGATCCGATCTCTTAGGAGTGACTCGATCGATCAATTGGTTTTGACTTCGGAAGTGTATGCCAATTTTGAGGAGGGACATCTTTGGTTGCTATGAAGCTGACTCAGTTCGAAACATAATCGATCGATCCAGAATGAAAGTCGATTTCTGGGATAGAAGGTTCGATCGACATCTGATAATGAGCCTTGTCCTTGAGTTATGACGGCATTTGCCATAAAGCTGGTCAACACTTTGCTCCCCAGGACATGTCTTTTTTGGTAAAGGAAGATGTGTTCTGGATCTTTCATAGAATGTTGAATAGAAATCTAGAAAGCCATGGTTACACCGAATCATATTACGAAGAAGGCCAGAAAACCGACGATCATTGAGGATTATATTAAGGCCGGAAAATCGACGATCACTGAGGATCGTTTTAACACTGGAAAACCGATAATCGCCAATGATCGTATCTAGGCCGAAAATCTAAGAATGCCAAAAAACAAATCGACTATACCAGATCGAATTTGGAGAAAGGCAGAAGAACCAGGATCTTGCCAAGTTAATCTGTACCTGTGAAGAGCTTAAGTTAGGCACGTCAAATCCTGATGATGTCGTTCGCTGTTTTCAAGCATAAGCCATACTTGGGTGTTTGTTGGAAGCATAAACCGTACTCAAATTGTGATCGAGTTTTCTTTGTCAAATCCTGACAAGGTAGCTCGGTTCACCAGGTATAAGCCGTACCTGGAAATCCAAGGAGGGGTATCATCCATATGTAAAAGTTTAAAGCGGGGTATAAACCATACCCTGGAATTTGAGCATAAGCCATTCCCTGAGATTCGATAGTGTTTTTCTACCACATCCTGGTTGGGTAGTGAGACTTATCTAAGTATAGTCCGTTATTTGGTAATATGGCCCGAGCATGATCCGTACTCATTTGAAAAGGGGATCGAGTTTGATTCGCTAGGTATAAGCCATACCTAGGGGTTGAGTATAAACCATACCCAAGTAGTATTTGAGTTAACTTGGCACGAGAGTTAGGTCTTCCAGGCATAAACCATATCTAGGAACTTAGAGTCGAGCATCAACCATGCTTGTGATGTGATCTTTCAAGGAGATTGAGTATAAACCATACTCGAAATTTAGTAATGTTGACTTGCCAAGTCCTGACGAGGTTTGGTTTGAGTACTATCCATACTCTTTATTGGAAGAGAGCTAAGTTTGTCATATCCTGACAATTATAGTTTTAGGAAAAGTACCAACCATATCTTAAAGGACGAGCATAAACCATGCTCGGTTTGAAAGAAGGTTAGGTTCGCCACATCCTGACGAGCGAATCATATATCCAGGTATCAGCCATACCATAAGGACGAGCATAAACCGTGCTCGGTTTTGGGTTGAGGGCTTGGCCATGACCAGGCAAAGTACTTAGGTTCGCAAAACATAATCCATGCTCGAGAAATGAAGTTTATTGCTGCTAAAAACTGTTACAAAAATTGAAACAAATCCTAACGGGTTTATAGTCGAATCCAGAGCACGCCTTGGGATTAAATCATAATCCCGTACATGTGTACTTCAATATATCCACATTATTTTTAAAAATAACATAAATACATTTCTTATAATCTAAGAAATGGGATGTATCCACAATGATCTAAACCAGATCAGTTGATGATGATGTCGCGATTACTATGCTTGGGGTCCTTTCCATTTCGGGAGGAATGGGGACCGTTCTGAGGAGCTTG
This sequence comes from Allium sativum, assembly GCA_030737875.1. Taxonomy (NCBI): domain Eukaryota; kingdom Viridiplantae; phylum Streptophyta; class Magnoliopsida; order Asparagales; family Amaryllidaceae; genus Allium; species Allium sativum. The sequence goes on from CM060926.1 coordinate 341,313,448, forward strand.
AGAAGGTAGTTGTGGCAGTGTGGGTGTTGCGGCTTTCTTAACATACCCGGGTAGCTCCCCACATCTAACCCGTTCCTCGATAAGATCTCGCAAATGTCTACAATCGTTGGTACCATGACCTGCCATGTCTTGAAACATGCAGTGCTTTCTTGACTCACGTTCTCTTTGGGTCGGCTCCCTCCTGGGAGGCTTTGGAAAAGGAAGAGATCCTCGTACATCAAGATATATGTCCAATAGTGAGGAATTGAGCTCGGTGTAGTTTTCATACTTAGGTTGTCTTTGGAATCGCACATTTCTATCATTTTTTCTGAGGCTTTTCCTTTACCGCTATTTTGGACAACGGTGGATGGTCCTCCATCCTTTGTAGCAAGTACATCAAGATTTTCCATCTCGATGTTAGCATCTTCTAATCGGAGGAACCGGTCTGCTTCAGAATAGAATTCTCCAATGTCTCTGGGAGGGTCTTTCACTGAAGAGTGGTTTTGAAATCTGTTCGATCCAAAACTTCAGGCATGGCGGCCATAAGCACCATCGATGGTTCTGGTCGATCGACCGATGCTACAGCCGCGTTGAATCTTTCTAAGGAGCGTAGGTTCTCATCGATCACTTCTTGACGGATGTGAGGAACTTGACTCTCTTCGGTCGAGATATATGAACTCTGAACTTTTCAATGAAGCGAGTGACCAACATATTCCAATTGTTGATCGATTCAATTGTTAGCTGTCGAAACCGCATGCCAGCTATATCGGTTAGCAAGATAGGGAAGCACTTGGGCATGACACTAACCGATGCTGATAGCACTTCCTTGTGACGCATGTATCGCCTGAGATGTATGATCTGGTCGGTCCTGCCATTGTAGGGTTACAGGACTAGAAGCTTGAAGTCAAGTGGGTTTCTGGAATTCCTGATTTTTCGTGTGAATGGACCGCGATGGACATTATCCACGTCTTGCTGAGAAGTAGTGCCTCGGCTGAAGTGCTTAATGATGCTAGCAATCTGGTTTCCATCCCTGAGAAGTTGCTGCCACGAATCCAATTCTACACCGTGGACATTGGTGAGAATCCTAGAACTGGGTGAAAGCATGCCGTGAGTTCTTGGGGTCAGTTCAGTACAGCCCACGAGTGATGGGTGGAGATGGTCCCTGTCCTCGGTTGTATGTTATAGACTGTTCAGGGCACCTGAGTTGGCATGTGTGTTGGTCTGAACCGTACCCATGCCAGTAGGATTGGACCGGTTCGAGTAGACGTTATCAGCTCGAGGCTCGGCACTGCCCCCGCTCGAGGGATGTCATGGTGATTTTAGTAGAGTGCCCCTCAGTCCTGCTAGGAACTGGTATGGTAGGGTGGTCTTGTTGGGATAGAGGGTTGCTGCCCCCAGCTAGGCTTGGATCTCCATGCTGGCTAGGTCGAGTGGGGGCGACATAAGTCTGGTTTGTGGTACGATATCGGATCGAGCCACAGGTTGCATCAAATTAGGCTTGGTCGATCCGAAGGTTGCATTGATCGATCCGACCTAAGACTCAATCGATCGGGAAGTGAAGTTGGCTCAATTGGAGGCAGAGTGATAGACCTATCTGGGTCTTGGATTTCATTGGTTTGAAGGTTAGATGTTGCACCAGCTTCGCCTGGTGCAGGAAATGATGCTTGGTTGCTCGTCTTCCTTCCATCCGAGCGAGGAACTCATTCATCATTTCCTGCTGCTTTGCGAGGAGTTCATCTTGATGTGCCATCTGAGCTTTGAGTTTGACGAGAACTCCATCCATCTCGTCCCTAGTTAAGTATTAGGACGATTCTTCGTGAGAGGAAGCCTCCAGGCTTGCCTTAGCTGCTACGTCTGCTGGACCAGTAGGTTGAGATTGAGAGTGAGAAGGTATTGCATCCTTCTTCCCCTTTGCCATTGATTTTTTAAGAGCTACCGAAGGTTGTAGGTTCAGTGCCCTTCCTGGCGCGCCAAAGTGTTCAACATCAAAAGTTCGTATAGTGACAGTCAACCACCAAAGTGTGTTATTCACTCACAGCTATAATCACTAAGTGCAAGAAAAAGAAAGTAAGCACAGGAGACACAATATTTTTACAGTGGTTCGGCTTCAACCAAGCCTACGTTCACTATATAATATTTGTTTATACTGACGATTACATGTTACAGTTGTTTTAATTGAAAGAAAGTAGAGAAAGAAGCGGTTATACACAAAATCCTTGTGTTATATTTGAAATGTACGACATGCTATTTTTGGAGTGCCAAGCATGAGCTTTTGTGTAGAGAATCCAAGATTTTCTGGATGCTTTATTTTTCTGGTAAGGAGGTATTTATAGGCGAGAAGGTGAGCCGAGTGGAGCATGACGTGTTATGCATCCTATCCGGGATCGGCCATGTGCAACTTGATCCCAAAAAGTAGTTGTAAACGGAGGGACCTGGTCTCCTTCTGAAGAACAGTTCTCCTCGAGAATTGTGGCATTCGTGGAGCTTGAAATCTGGTTCATGAAAAGTAGTATAGGTCAAAGCTAACCGATTCTGTAGCCTTGGGAATAGGACTGTCTTGTAGCATATAATTTGTCCTGATATTTTGATCCGGTATTCCAAGCTCGATCCGATCTCTTAGGAGTGAATCGATCGATCAATTGATTTTAACTTAGTGTACGCCAATATTGAGGAGGGACATCTTTGCTTGCTGTGAAGCTGGCTCGGTTCGAATCATAATCGATCGATCCATAATGAAAGTTGATTCCAGGGACAAAGGGTTCAATCGACATCTGATAATGAGCCTCGACCTTGAGTTGTGATGGCTTTTGCCAAAAAGATGATCAACACTAGGGTAATGTGGAGAATATTTCTCAAGGTGCCATGATTCCTTCAACTGTGTATTTGAGAGACTGGCCAGTCCGATTTGAATATAAAATACTGCAATGTTTGCACCACTTCATAAACTGGATCCAACTTTGTTTACATTCCCTCTAGTACAAGCAGGGTGACCATCACAGTGTAGAAATTACCATCAGTATTTACCTTGTGTCTTTGCTCTAGCTCAATTAATTGATGCATGCAGTCGGCTGGATGGACAACATCACCTTCAAGTTTGCCTCAAAAGAAAATGATTTTTCCACTTCCTCAATAAATGACTTTGGATTTGGGCAGTTCTGTTTCTTGGATAATCTCAGGGCTGCAGTATGACCATCTCTAATGGCAATCTCCTGGAAAATCTCAAGCAAATTAACACGTTCACAACTTGAAAGCTCCGTGGTCATGCCTACATCTAGAAAGACAACATGCGGTCTAGGTTTAAAAAGACCTTTATCTGTTGTTTGGATTTGGTGACTCGCACAAGGATATTTCTAGGATTCATGTCTGCATGTATAAAATTGTCTACCAAGAGCATTTTCATCATGAGTGCCGATATGAGCGAGAGTGCCTTTCAGTATATCACTCCCTACGATCTCATCATCTACATAATGAGAAACACTTTCTCCATGCTCATATGCCTCGACCAAAATAGCCGGATGCAAAAATGGATAAAGTGGTTTAGGAAATCACACATCCTTCCAACTACGAAAGTTATATATAAATCAACTCACATGGGCAACTTCTCTTACAAGATCAACTTGAGACATCATGAAAACAACAAATTGTTGTACGCTTTCATCCAAGCGCAACCACTTCACGTAGGTTTAAATTCTGATATTTTCTCCACTATATTGATAATCACAAAATCAATTCTAATTGATTCCCCAACTCCTGGATGTCTCACTTTAACAACAACTAATACTTTCCTCGGCTATTTACCTGGGTGTCGATAACGTTGTGAACCACTACGGATTTGAGCAACACTACTAGATTCTACTGGTTCCTCTTCAAAGTCTTCAAAAATATTTGATATTTTTCTACTAAATGCTTTCTCTATTGTTTTCTTTGTGTATGTAAAGTTGTGAGCTGGAGATTTTGTATGGAGTTTTAAAAGCTCGGAGAGTAAATCACTATCTGTTTATAGTTGGTCACAGCTAATATATATACACACAACTAGTTGTACTATTGAAACTGAGAAATAGAATTAAATTCTTCTTTGTTATGTTCTTTTCACCTCAATATGGTATCAGAGCGGTTCTCCTGAATCAACGCTACCAAATCATCTTGCTGTCATTTCATAGAATTTTCATTTTCAGAGCCTTTGCGAGAATGAATGATTCAGATCAATCTTCTCGTCCTCAACTTATTTCAACTTCAACCACTGGCGCCAAATCTGCCATTGATGATTCATCTAGCCCTTTTTTTTGCATCATTCTGCTAATCCTGGATTTGTTCTTGTTTCTCAACTACTCACTGGAGACAACTATGCCTCTTGGAGTCCTGCAATGTTGATTGCCTTGTCCGTGAAAAATAAATTAGGGTTTATCGATGGCTCAATTCAAAAACCAGATGGAGATGGTACAAATCCAGATCTGATCAATTCTTAGATACGTAATAACGATGGTGATTTTTTGGATATTAAATTCTGTCTCAAAGGATATATCAGCAAGTGTAATCTTTGCTGAATCTGCTTATGATATGTGGGTTGATCTTAGAGATAGATTTCAACAGAAAAATGGACCAAGGATATTCCAATTAAGGAGGGAGTTAATGAATTTAACCCAAGGTTAAAGTTCTCTTAGCAAGTATTTAACCAGGTTCAAGACGGTTTGGGAAGAATTGAGTAATTACATGCCAGTTTGTACTTGTGCAAAGTGCTCTTGTGGAGAACTTAAAGAATCAAATGTTCATTATCAGATGGAGTACATAATGTCCTTTCTCATGGGGCTGAATGATTCTTTTTCACAGGTCAGAGGTCAGATCTTGTTAATGGATCATCTTCCTTCTATTAACAAAGTTTTTGCACTAATTTCACAAGAAGAAAAGTTGGAAATGTTGTTAGTTAGAATTCTAATCATAATACTTCTAATGCCATGGCATTTGCTATTCAATCGAGTTTTGATAAGAATAAGAAGTTTCCTGATGGCGTTCATACAAAGGGTTCAAAGAAATATAGACCGTATTGCACTCATTGCAAAATCCATGGTCATATTACTGATAAATGCTTCAAAATTCATGGATACCAACTAGGCTACAAGACAAAGAACCGTGACATTTCCTCTTCTCTACTCAATTTTAGCTCTGTCAATAATGTTTACAGTCAAGATTAAAAGTCAAACCAAGTAACTGTTAGCAGCAATTTCTTCCAAAATTTGAACGCTTCTCAGTACCAGTAGCTTATGTCTATACTGTCGAATCATTTAATCTCTACCAATCACAGTATAAATGAATCTCAAAACAATAATGTTATCTCATTCACCACAGGTACCTGTTTTTTAGTTGCTTTGAGTAAAAATAATTTGTGCTTCCCGATATTGGATCGTTGATTCTGGTTCTACTCGTCATATTTGCTCTTTAGCTTCTGCATTTATTTTCTTGAGACAAATTCCAAAGTTCACTATTACATTACCCAACCATACTAATATACCAGTTTGTCTTTCTGGGGACATTCAGATCAGTGATAGTGTCATGCTCAAGGATGTGGATTTTATACCAGATTTTCAGTTTAACTTGTTGTCTGTTGGTTCTCTTACTCAAGGGACTAAACTCACTATGAACTTTCTAACTGACCACTTTATTATTCAGGCGCAAAACATGAAGATGATTGGCAAGGGTGAAAAATCTGAAGGTCTTTAAATATTGGATACCAATGTACTCAATTCTGTTTCTACAGCTTATGTAAATCATATTTCTGTTCAAACCTGGCGTAGTATATTAGGGCATATTTATTTCAAACGGCTGAATAGTTTGAAATCTCAATTGTGTTGTGATGTTTCTAAATTCAATAAAGAGGATCATTGCTACATTTGTCCACTATCTAAACAAAGAAGGCTGTCTTTTGCGTCTAATAATAATATGTCATGGATTCTTTTTGAGTTAATACATTGTGATATTTGGGGTCTTTATCACATTTCATCTTGTAATGGTCATAAATACTTCCTAACATTAGTAGATGATTGCTCCTAATTTACTTGGATTTATCTGTTGAAGCATAAATCTAATGTTGCTTCCATTATTCCCATGTTTCTAAAGATGACTAAAACTCAATTGCTGCCAAAATTATAATGTTTCGCTCAGACAATGCACCAGAACTAGTTTTCACTGATTTTTTTAATTCTGTTGGAGTTCTTCACCAGTTTTCATGTGTAGAAAGGCCACAACATAACTGAGCTGTGGAAAGGAAGCAAACACTTGCTAAATGTGGCAAGAGCTTTATATTTCCAGTCTAGAATACCTATTCAATTTTGGTCAGATTGTGTACTTACTGCCCTATATTTGATCAATCGTAACCCTTTTCCTCTTTTACATCACAAAACACTCCATGAAGTTTTCTACAAAACATGTGCAGATTATTCTATGTTTAGGGTGTTTGGATGTCTTGCTTTTACTTCTACCTTATCTGCACATAGAACCAAATTTGATGCTCGATCCAGAATGTGTGTATTCATTGGGTATCCACCTGGAATGAAGGGCTACCATCTTTATGATATTCAAACTAAACAATTTTTTATTTACCGCATTGTAATTTTACATAAGGAGATATTTCCATTTCATATGATGGCCTCTTCATCGAATTTGGTTGATCCATTCCCAAATTTAGTATTGCATGTGCCTAATTTTTATGGACTAGTATCTCCATCTCATGTTACTCCAGAAATTAAAAGTTGTGAAGATCACGTTTCAGTACCTGAACCTAGTGCTTCAAATGGTGATCAAGTTGATGAATCACCAGAACAAACTGAGCATACAATGGATAATTTTGGAACTTTTGCTGATTGTCTTACGCAGCATAATGTTTCTCCTGTTAGAAATCCTCTTGACCTTCAAAACCACCATCTTGTCTTCGTGACTTTCACTGCAATTTAGTTTCTCAACAAAATGTTTCCCTTCCTAGCTCAACTGCATATCCTTTGAATAAATTTCTTTCTTATGATGCTTTATCTTTCGCTGACAAGAATTTCGTGCTTAATGTATCATCAAATTATGAACCGTACTCCATGAATCTATTAAGTATCCAGAATAGCGTAAAGCTATGCAAGCTGAACTTGCTGCCATGGAAGAAAATAAAACTTGGACAGTCACTCCATTTCCTCATGGAAAATGTTCTATTGGATGTAAATGTGTTTATAAGATTAAATATCGCTCTAATGGGACTATAGAAAGATACAAGGCATGTTTGGTAGCCAAAGGTTATACACAACAAAAGAGAATTGATTTTATGGGAACTTTTTCTCCTGTAGCAAAACTGGTCTCAATTAAGGTCTTACTTGCTCTTACTGCTTCCAATAATTGGCATTTAGTTCAACTAGATGTTAATAATGTTTTTCTCAATGGCGATCTTTTCGAAGAAGTTTACATGGATATGCCTCTTGGCTATGATGGAGAAGAGAAACATGGCATTTAGGGTGAGAAATTTGATTGTAGACTACACAAGTCAATCTATGGCCGTAGGCAGGCCTCACGACAGTGGTACTCAAAATTTTCACTATCTTTTGTAGAGTATGGTTTTGTTCAATCCAAATGTGATTACTCACTATTTACTAAAGGTACAAGTTCTAACTTCATAGCATTCCTTGTCTATGTTAATGCAAAAATGTTATTCAAATCGAGTGTGGTTCAGTCAAATAATGCGAAAAGAAACATAAATTTAGGAGTGACCCACAGGAAGCAGAAGTAAATTACAATCATACGCCCCTGAATTCAATTTTTTGTGTCTGCCGTATTTTTTGATCGAATGTATTTCGGTCCATGTATCAATGTTCATGTTGATGACATCATCATCATAGGTCCAAATGATGTTATCAATTCTTTTAAGAATTTTCCTTATTCCCAGTTTAAACTTAAAGATTTGGTCCTTTAAAGTATTTTTTAGGACTTGAGATAACTCGTTCATCCGAACGAATTGTCATGTCACAAAGGCATTATACTCTTCAACTTCTTAAAGATACATGGTATCTTGGATGTAAGTCTATTGTTGTTCCTATGGATCCAAAGCTAAGCCTAAGTGCTAATGAAGGCTTTGTTCTTGCTGATACTTCTATTTACAGAAGACTTGTTGGAAGGCTTATTTACCCTACTTTTCAAGGTCAAACATTGCATTTGTTGTCCACAAGCTCAGTCAATTTTTGTCTCAGTCTGGAGAACCTCATCTTAAAGCTGCTCATCATCTTCTTTGCTACTTGAAGAACAAGCCTGGTCAAGGTCTTTTATTTGTTTCAAAATCTTTGAAAACTGATAGTAATGTTGTTGATTCCAATTTCAAACTGAAGGCATTCTCAGATTCAGATTGGGGATCTTGTCCGGATTCTAGAAAGTCTATAACAGGTTTTTGCATATTTCTTGGTGATTCCCTTATTTCTTGGAAAGCTAAGAAACAATCGACCATTGCCCGCTCATCTGCTGAGGCAGAATATAGAGCTTTAGCTGCTACTGCAAGTGAGATTTGTTGGCTTCAACAACTTCTCCATGATTTTCAAATTCAAGATTCATTTCCAACATTGTTGTTCTGTGATAATCAAGCTGCAGTTCATATAGCTTCAAATCCAATTTTCCATGAGAGGACTAAACACAATGAGATCATTTGTCATTTTATTTATGACAAAGTTCCACAAGGCCTTATCAAGTTGACAACATCTTGCTGATTTGTTCACTAAGCCCCTGTCATCTTCATTTCTGTTTCCTCTTCTATCTAAGATGTCTGTGAAAGATCTTCACAGTCCATCTTAAGGGGGAGTATTAGGACTTCTATAATGGTACCTGCTGAGTTGTAATGTTTCTATTGGTTTATAGTTGGTCACAGCTAATATATATACACAACTGGTTGTACTATTGAAACTGAGAAATAGAATTACTTTCTTCTTCTTTGTTATGTTCTTTTCACCTCAATACTTTCTCTATTGTTTTCTTATTGTATGTAAAGTTGTGAGCTGGAGCTTTTGTATGGAGTTTTGAAAGCTCGGAGCATAAGTCACTAGGAAACAATTCAGGGTGTGTAGCTGTCCACTGTCCCCATTTGATAAACGCAGGCCCTCCCTTTTCTCATGCATGATGAACAAGCTTAAGCCTTGTTTTTCTATATTCTGTACCCAAAGTATTAGCAAAGGGGGCATTATTATGGTTGGAGAGAACAAAAATGATACATACACGATTCTTATCAACAAAACGAAGAATTACAATACCGAAATAATCAATGAAATTTTACAGATACGACCATCTTGTGATTGTGTGTATAATCCATATCCTTTATCAAATGAAATTAGGCTTAACAAGGAGAGACACTTCATTTGGGGGTCACTGGCTCCAAGCCAGTATGGGTTTACAACAAAGTCTACCCGTCAATTAAATATATGTGAGTCATCAATCAAATTACCAAGATATGATAAAAAAATAATGGAGGTCAATTGCAGAGGAAACAAATGGCGCAAACATTGCAAGTAATATCAATCATTCCCTTCCTTTGTAGAGATTAGTTTATTTCTTTGTCATCTCATGCAACTGAAATCAATGGTTTATGCTTATCCATATTAATAATATTTACTTTTCAATATGCATATTTGTTTCCACCTATTTGTGATTTTGTATCATCAAATTTAACAAAAGAACCTGCTCGGATTTATCATCATAGGGTGAATCTTTGTCTTCAATTTTCCTATTCAAAGTAGAATCTGATACCTTATGGTCATCATCGAAATATTCGTCTGAGTGTACTCCTCTCCGATACATTCTTTTGCTGTAAACTGGAGGAAAAAAAAAAAAAAAAAAGATAAGTCAGAAGAAAAGAATGAAGCGCTAATTATAATAACCTTCACATTATAGGAGAACAATGGATAAACAAAAGCTTATAAACATAGAATTTTATGTTTGAGGTGCGATGATGCGCTAGTGCTTGACATTGAATTTGAATTAATTGTTCTAAACACCAATATTTTCTTGCCTTCACTTGATGCAAGTGTATGTGATTTCACAAATTAAAAATGAAAAATAATGGTTAATTGATTGTGACATGTTTCGTTACCTTGTCCTCGTAGGGGACCTTGACCGACTATTGCCTATGCAAGGGAATTCGATTGATATAGGCCAACATAAACGTTACAAAGTAATCAATAGAAACTGAAAAGGAAGTGTAAAATTATCATACAGATAATGCAAAAAAAACTAGTTAGCATAAAATCGGATTTAGAGATCCCTCCAAACTACAGAGTAAACCCAAAAGCACTCCATACTCCATTCAGATTTTAGTTACCAATCAGACTAACATTTCACATCGAACTTTTTGTAGAGACGATAACAAACAAATGGATTACAACAAATGAGTGGATTTTCTAGCCAATTATGCTAAAAGATTCGTAAAGGCGTTACCAGTACCATAAGGAGCTATTCTCCAACCATGAAAACCACGATGATATCTAGCATCTCTCTCAGGTCAACATCTTTTATTAGGTGACTACCTTCTGCCAAGCCTAGCTCTTAAATCATCATCTTTGTACTCCCTCCTACCTACAAATATTAATTTAAAAAATAAGCGAGAAAGATCCCAAAAGTTTTGTCTTAGTTGAAAATCAAGAGAGTAGTATCCATATATCCTGTTTAGCTTACCATTATCAACGGTAATAAGACAATTTTAACAAAGAAAGTAGAATTAATGAACTACTGCACTGAGTTGAACATCAAAAGCAATATATGGAAATAAATTCCGTACATTGAGTTTAACTCAGAGCAGCTACAGTGACATGCTACTAAGCTGAGTTTGACTCAATGCAGTTGCACTGAGCTAGATCTAATGAATTACTGCATTGAGTATCGTGAACACCTAGAATTATGTGCAGTTATATGATAAGATTATTGTTCCTTTTCAATAGCCAAATTATTAGCGCATTCCCAGTTGGGGTGTGGGATTGGGTGTCCCATCCCCATTGGTTGACACCCAACCCACACCAATGGGGAGAAACACAACAACCCTATGGGTTGCTGTGTTGTCCTTAGCCGGCTTTATTAAAGTCAGCTAAGGACGTAACGCGAATTATAATCCTGTGCCGTTGGATTGTAAACTATGTGACTTTTTAGAATTAAATCCAGATCATCACCTGAGCCGACTTTTATAAAGCCGGCTAAGGCATCCATAGCCGGCTATAAAAAGGCCAGCTATGGATCATTATTTTTCACACAAAAAATTTCCTTTCGTCTTCCCCTCCTTCATTCATACCACCATTTAAAGTCAAAAAAATTTATGAGAAGATTTGGAAGAGCATTCCGAGGTAGCGAGAGTCGAAGCGGTGCAAATGTGCCTCCTAAAGAAGGGCATGCTCCAATTGAAGAAGAGGAAGCTCTAATTTAAGAAGAGGAAGCTCCAATTTAAGAAGAATTTGCGCCTCCTCCTCAATGAGAAGTAGCTAGATGACGTCGAGCTTCAGAAAAAAAAGATCTTGATCCAAACATTGATCATAATTTAGGACAAGGCAAAGCGCTTACCAAATTTCGTGTACTTCCAAACAACCAGGAGCATGTTGGCACGCATGTGCAAGAAGCTGTAAGTTTATTACTTTATTTAACATTCAATAGCAATATTTTGTAGATTATAAATAATATACCAACCCTTTTGTAAATAGGTACGACGAGATAGAACAAGGGGTTCATGGCCAACGATTATTCGTTTATATTCTAAGATTTGCGCATAAGACACAGCTGACATTATACACACATTTCTTGGTAAAGTTAGTTTTGGTGTCTTCATAAGTACATATTCACTTAACTATCATCAAATTATTTTGTACTTTTAAATAGCTTCATTTAATACTAAAACAATTTATTATTAGGTATAACAAACTTGTTAAACTACGATGTTCAGTTGATTGGTGCGATATCGTCGTGTTGGTGGAAGACCACACACACATTTCATTTTGGGTTTGGCGAGTTAGACATTACTCTGTTAGATTTTATAGTTCTTATTGGAATTTTAGTAGCCTTGTGGCAAACCTTACCTTATGATGAGCATTATCAGCGCTGGGACCTATTATCCCTTTTATTTCCTCATCTTGACTTACATCACGCTTTGACTCATGGATTACAGCTGAGGATTAGTGCTATTTGAAAAACCATCATTGATTTAATTGATATTTCAGGGTAAGAAAAATCACCTTTTAGAGATTGCACGACTCTTTATTGTATATTTGATGAGTAACATGTTTTTTTCAAACCCATCGAACACCTTTCCCGTTGGACATGTAGCGGCGGTCGCTGATTTGACTTTTGATAGCACAAAAGTATATGATTTGGGGATGCCCATACTAGCTTATCTCTATCGCTGTTTAGACCATCACTGTGTTATCAGAGATCGGGGTACGTCCATCTATGGGTTTTGGCAGATTATACAGTACTGGTACTACGAGTACTTCCACAACATGACTTACCCGACACTAGATCCAACATTATCACTATTATATCCGCAAGTGCGGGCGTGAGCTCGTGAAAATCAGAGATCTGTACAAAGTGGTCAGGCCCGACATGTTTTTTCTATGGCTCATAACCAGATCGAGTTACGCCTGACACGACGGAGTATTATATGGCATCTGTTCGAGGGTTCTCCATTTTTGGTATATAAGGGAGTCGTCCATTCTGCGATGCTGACGACAACTCGTTTTCCTTTAGTATCTTCTCCACCCTCAGGCGATTGTTACTTGTTCCATGGGGAACAATGTTTGGAGTCAGGTATTAGAGGGAGACCACGTGCCTGATGATCCATATCCTGATACACCTTCTTTAGTTGTGTATAAGGCTCAATAGTTAGCGGAAGCTCAGGACCATCAGTGGTGGCCATTTGACTATTTCATCATTCCTACTCTGGATTACGGACTATTTTGGACCCACTTTTATACACTAGCACACACGACTCTCATGATACTTGCTGCAACAGTTGATATGACTGGAACGTCAGTTGTCAAACCTGACGTTATTCCACCTGGTTTTCCAGACCTTACTCAGAGTACGCAGTTATACCCAGCTCCACCTTAGTCGCAAGGAGGAGATGATTGGTGGAGGGTGGTTGTTCCTACAGTGATAGGTGGTGATATTTATGTGGATGTCCCTCGCGTCCCAGTTACTCAGTACCCCGATCCTAGTACTTTATCATATGAGGATTTGTACCAGATGCAGATATGGCTTAGACAGGTTCAGTACACCCAGCACAAGCATAGCCTAGATGATTTGCTAGCTTGTATTAACGAGCTTACCACTCCCGATGAGGAGAGCTACCATCATAGGCCTCGGATTGGTGTGGACGAGGATATAGCTGGTCTAGATGATATTGACTTTTGTGATATGTAGATATTTGTTGTTGTTGTTTGTATTATGTTGGTGGCACTATGGTTATGGACTTTGTTTTTATTATTAGTACTTTATTGTATTATCAGGGTCACGTGTATTACTAATAACTTACTGTATTATCTAGGTCACGTGCGTTATGTATTATCTGCATGGTACTTTTGTTTCACTATGGTTATGGAATTTGGTTTGCCTTACTAGTAGATTATTGTATTATCAGGTTCACGTGTATTACCAATAACTTATTGTATTATCTGGGTTGTGTGCGTTATGTATTATCTACATGGTACTTTTGTTTCACTATGGTTATGGAATTTGGTTTGTATTATCAAATCTTTATTGTATTACCAGGGTCATGTGTATTACCAGTAACTTATTGTACAACGCCAGAAGAGTTTCATAACTTGTGACTTAACTACACTCTACAATGAAACAGTTGAGTTGACTGTGCAGATGTGATAAATGAGATAAAGATGTCAATGTGATAAAGTTGAGTTGACAAGTTGTAATGATTAAAGCTGCCATAAATCAGAATATGAAGACCCTCTTTCTCAAAATTCGCATATACGAACTTGCTTTATTAAAGAGCACCCAGCCTCTCTTCCTCTCTTCATTATTATCTGCCTCAAACTACATTTGATAAACTGGTTTTTAGAAGAATAGTTCAGCAACTCTTGTAGGTAATAAATTTGTTCACTTATGTACTCTACAACTCGTCAATATTACTCATTTATTTCAAGTTTCCACTTTTCATCTAGATCTAAATGGCTAATTGGGAATTCGATGATGAAACCATGGTTCAAATGTACAATGAGTATGAACGGAATAAGCAACTAGCCGATTATTTCTTTCCAGTGTTGACAAGCTTGATTTATTCTTTTCCATGACTGCTTCAACGAATCATTCGTTGTAGTTGGGCATGTCGAACGTCGCTCATTGAACAGTTTTCAAACATAATTCCAAAAACAACTTTCGGTTTGGCTAGTACATTTTCTTTTGTCCTTTGAACATTCAACCCAATAGTATGAAAGCTCAGCTTGCTCGTCCAGTGACCATTTACGAAATTTCTTAGATTCAGTGGGTGCTTGCTGTCCAAATTCCTTGTTAGGGATTTCATTGATGTTTATTTTAGAATTGTTGCCTTCAAAATGTTCGAACTAAGTTTCTTCAACTCCCTAGTCGCTATTCCCAAATTGATTATTCAAATTTCTCCTAAAATTTTGAGACGGGTAAGGAGACTGTCTTTGACTTTGGCTAGTAGGAGAAACATAATCTTGATCGAAATTACAGTTTTGTTGAAATGTAGAGTTTTAAGAGTGATTGCATTTTGAAAGTTCTAGTACATGTACGAATTTTGTTGGGAATTATAGTAATTCAAATTTTGGGGAGGTTGATAAGAATTGTTTTCAAATTAGGGATGATAATGGTTAGGATTTTGCTGCGATTGAAATGCGTTTTGAATTCGTTATTTTTGAAATTGAAAATTGGTCGGGGTTGTGAAGCACTTCCTTTTCCATTCTATTGTTTTGACATTATCTCTATTTGTTGCTGGTTTTTGAAGAAGATAGTGGAAATGATGAAGAAAGTTGTGTAGAAAAGATGAACAAAGAAGATGATATATATAGAATTGGGAAGGAAGGAGGGAGGCAACGGTCAGTAGGAGGACCGTTGCCCTTAACCGACTTTTATAAAGCCGGCTAAAGGCAATGGTATTATTTTGACCGTTGTGCCCTTATCCGGCTTTATAAAAGTCGGCTTGGGGGCAACGGTCAAAATTTGACCATTGCCTCTGTAACGTCCCGCATTTTTATCGGTTTGAATTTGAATATTTAAATCAGTTTAAATATTGAATTTGTAATATAAGTGGATTTATGTATATTAATTAAAACGAAGTTGAACGTACATAAATATATATTAATTATAATCGAGTTCATAACGACGCTGCAGTTCGTAATTTAACGTTCTGAACTTCAATTGAGTGTACAGGATTCGTTTTAAATCAGATTTCGTCGAAACCAGAAACGTTGGAATCTGTTAAACTGTATTTTTCCAACGAAAGTGAAAATGGAGATTTTGTCATATAGATTACAAGATATGTCCAAATCAAATATTCGAAAAGTCGCTATGAAATCGTATATCGACCGTAATGGTTTATTCGATATAACTAAATATCGGTTTCGAATTTGAACAAGGTTCTTTTGGGACATAGTGATAAATTAATTTTTAGAATTTTACTGAAATTTTTAATTAATTAAATATGCAACTTTTTATTTGAAGTATTGTGCACCATGTATTAGTATTTCGGGGTTTCACAGAATAAGTTAACCTACCGGTATTATTATATTTTTGGGATCGTGGGGCGTTGCTGGTCACAACGGTATTTTTATCTCTGTCCATAACCTTTCATAGATGACCGGAATTTTATGTAATGGACACCCTACAAGCCTAACCATAATAAAACAATACAAACAAGTTCTCACTGAAAACGATAAGCAACTTCCCATACCCTAAATCTTGAATGCATTACCCTATACTAAACTGCTACTATTTGTTTACATTTCGGCACAAGTACCAAAAATAAAATGCCTAACCTATTCTACGATCTACATCTTGTACGTGATATTTACTATATTTCCCTTTCCTTCGCAGCAAAGGAAACTGCAGCCATACCCTATGAAGCCTATGCCATAACGCGAACCATTCACCTTACCTATTGCAGCTACAAGCCTATAACTTAAGGGTGAAGAAATTATCAATTATAAATATATGATCCATTCCTCTTCCTTTACTGAGAAAACAAAAACCATTAAATATGAAAACTAAAACAAAATCTCTGTATACAAAACAATAGTGTCTCTTCTACCTTTTATTATAGCCAACATGGTTGGGTTCATCTACGGACAGTGACAAGCGGGGACAAATGCGGAGTGTTTTGGGGTTCTTGTGAATGTCGTGGCACTGCTGTAGCGTAGGGTCAGCATTCGAGGAAGCCTGGAGTTCGCCGACGCATGTAGGGTTGTTCCGACGTGAGTAACCAAGGCAGGTGGGCGGAGAGAGAGGGTCAGAGACGAAGGATGGTTCTTGATTTCTGGGTGGTCTGTTCAGCATGCAGATGTAAGGGGGGAGACGCGAGACTAGCAGTTGGTGAATACAAATGATGATGTACTCATTTGTGAAGAGTGGGAAGAACTAAAGGGCGGTGTGTTGTCCCTTGCTGTGAAGAATGATGGAGTATACAGGTTTGTGTTTTACAAATGGGGGGGGGGGGGGGGGGGGGACGCGTGTATGTGTAGAGCTCCAGACAAGAAGTGGGACATGTGTAACAAGCATGGGGGGAAGGCATGTGCAGGTACTGTTTAGTGCATGAGATGATGGCTATTGTTCTTGAATGCAAGGAGGAATTGAAGTGGTAGCACGTTACATTTAAAGTGAAAATTCATGTATGGAAGGGGCGTGAGTTATAGGGGTTTATACATGAAAGTGGCGGCATTACTTTTGGAAGGGAAGTGTACTATTGCAAGCAGGTCAGTAGGGGTCATCGGGCCGAAGAAATTAGATGGACGAGCCGTTGGTCACATTGAAAATCGTACGGATAGAGATTACGTTCTAGAACAGATTCAGAGCCATTTGAAGCTCGTCTGAATTTAGGCAGAATAAACCGCTCAACCAAATCAGCCGACGCAAATCGTATTTAGCGGTTAACGCGCAAGGTGAGTAAAATCACTTACTCTGATCTATTTAAAATATTTTAATTATATTTTAATATTTGTTTGAATGTTGTGTGATGATCGATTAGGTAAATTACAAGTAAGTTGGTTGAAATATATATATCGTCGTATATATACACATCATCGGTTGGACACTGATTCCACCGATTTTTATATTCCCTAGTATAGAGTAGTGTTGATTGGTTGACTAACATCTATGGATGCGGAAACCGGTTGGAAGAATCCAACCGGATTCCTAAATATTTATATGTACCGTTGTGTATATATGTACCGTTCGAACCATGTTGAATGAAAATTCAACGTTATAACTAGACAATTTCGATTAAGAGAATAACAACAGTAGACCATAAATCCATCGTTTTGAAGTTGATTGGCCGTCAGGAAAATCAACGAAGTTAATTATAAAAATTATATTCTTATAATTAAAGCGAAGTTTTAAATTATAATAGAAGTTCTATTATAAACCAGTATTTTAGAGTTCGTTTTATAAAGTAAAAATAAACGATTATTTGACATTTAAATAGGTTATTAATATATAATCATCCTGCGAGTGAATAATGTGGATGATTATTTTAAAGCAAAAAGTTAAGAAATATTATTAGATTAATTATATTAATCTAATGTTAAGAAGTAATTTAAAATCAGTTAACGAATTTACTGATGGAATGAAGTTGATTTAATCAACTGTTATTTGGGAAAATGATTATTAGATTACTTGGTCTTTAATTAATCTAATGAAAACAGTTTAGAAATAAATTAATAAAAATTAATGAGATTTAATTACCTTTTAGTTTAAGAAGTTATAAATAGAACTGTGGAATGAAGTTAAAGCGAAGAGTTAATGTTTAAAATAAATAATCATAAACAACGAAGATTTCGAAGTATGAATATGGTGTTATAAAACCATATTCCAAAATAAAACAAGGAAATACGATTTAATGAATATTATAAGGAATAAGGGATTAGAGTACAGACTTATATTTGTTCTAAGGTAAGAACGTTGTCGATCAAGGTCTGAGAGGTAAGTAAAATACCCCAACTTGAACGGCTTCACTATTATCGAGGAACGATATCAGTGTGTAACGGAAAGAGATGTCAAGATTAGTATAAAGGGAATATGGCAGCATATTGCAAGTCTTAGGACATAATGATAAAATAACACTGTTGACTAGGCTTAAGCGTGACTGTTATGTATAAAGGGGATATGGCAGCATATTGCAAGTTTAGAACTATAGCGGTAAAACAACGATGTTGACTAGGCTTAAGCGTGACTGTTATGTCAAGATTAGTTATAAACGGGATATTACAGCGTATGGCAAGTTTTTGAACTGTAACGATAAATTAACGCTGTTAACCAAACTTAAGCGTGATTTTTATATATAGCAGCACTTCCTAGGGAATGATAATAGTTGGGTTTGAAATCCACTTAGTCTAAAGTGAAGCAACGATGTTGGTTCAAAGAAATATGAGAATGAGTTAGAAAGAAAATTAGAAAATCATTTCAGAAAACGATAACATCATTTCGATGTTTGGAATATAATTAGAACTAAGTCACACTATTAGGATTTGAAACCATAATTCGACAATGTCGAATGGATTATTTTTAGGAAGTATAATCTGATAGGATAGTTAATATTTAGTTTAAACCAACGAATTATAATAGGATATGAAATCAATATTTAGTTATAACCTAGATATTGATCCAACAAGAAGTTGACTTAGAAATAGAGTTTATAAAGAGGAATGCAAATATAAATTATGAAAGAGATTTCGGTAAACAAGATAACAGTATTTAGTACTTGAATAATGAATTGTTTGATAAAGGTGTTCAGATTTCTATAATAGAAATGATATTCACATTTTAAAGTGAATAATGTTTTAAAGTGAACACTTGACATGTTAAAATGTTTAAAATGAAATGGGAAATATTTTTCCCATATAGTTAGGATATATTATCCAAGTGTAGAAAATAAAGAACGTGAAAAGAATGGAAAATGTTTCGAACGTTAATAACGTACATTTTCTGGAACATAAGAGAATAAGAGTTTATAATAACTGGAAATGTTTTCCCAAGAAGTGTAAAAGGGCTAAAACAGGATTTGAGGAATATTTAATAAAATATGGGAATTTGAAAGATAAAAGTGAATGATAAATAAAAATGGTCGTTGTATATTTGAATGGATGTTGTTTTTACTTCGATAATTAAATAACCGACTATCGAAGTGTTTTGACCATCGTTGTCAATACGGAGAGACCGGTTGGATTTATTATCCGAAAACCACTCCGTATAGGCATAAGCGCTACGAATTAGATATGCTGAAGATAATTGAAGACGAAGTTAAATACAAGGGTCGTCCTGTTCTAGAATGGTGTTTTTTTGTTTGTCCAGTCCCAGGACAACTTGTATGGACGAGTGCCTGACAGAGTATTTCCAACGGTCACGCCGTTGATTTTTACGAATATACCAAGTTGGTGGGGAGAAGGTAACTTCTCTTTATTCTACACCCAGTGTGCATTTGTGTAATCAATATGTGATTATGGATTTGACAATGTGTCATTCAAAGTTAATGGTGATCAGATGTTCTGAAGATAGACGTAGCCTCTAGCCTCACAACCAGGAAGTAACAAAAGTTGGGCTAGGCAGCATGGCTAGTTGGGTCATCCCCAAGCAGGGTGTATTGTCGTCGATCTAGAGAAAATTCATATTTGTTCTTCTTTTCGATTCTGTATCTTCGGATTACAGTTGGATGGCATACAACCGTGGTGGCAATATATTCGATACACTCAAGCTAAATGAGTGGTCAGTCATGTGTGGCCGGGTTGCAAGACGTTCTTGTTGAACCGAGGTGTATCCCCTCTAGAGTACACTGTTCGGTAGGTGCTTCCATACCTTGTCTGTTGGAATCCATTCTTCAATAAGCGCCTTGCGGTTTATGATTTTATACTATATATATGTGGAATGTGAGATGCAAGCGTTCTTCTACTTGGATATTTATTTGTTTAGACATTATTATGATATCACTGGATTTTGATATCAAAGATCTTTGGGTTATAGTAAGGTAAAAGCCGTCCATGTTTATGTGTGGGCTGGTCTTACTATTATCCTTTGTTTCAAAAGGATTTTCAAAGTTAAACAGTATGGTTGGAATTTACTCACACTAGTCCCATGGCTGACCCAGAGTTTATTTTGTTTGTTTTTCCCTAAACTCTTGGGTGCCCAAATTTGTACAGGCAGTCAAGTGTTCGGGATTTTACAGATTCACTTGGAGGAGCTCAAAGCAGGAGACTTCACCAATAGTTATGTAGAAATTATTTCCACTCTGATATAATGTATTGTACTCTGATAATGGTATGTATATACAATACAGTTTTGTATTTCAAAGTTATGTTATATAATACATTTTATTTCTTTCCGCTGTGAGCTTCGTGTTTACTCTGATTCTGATGTTCTCTTTCTTCTATTCTATTAGTTCTATCTTTTCTATCTCATCCTCTAAATTCTTTCTATTAATGACCTGAATTTTCGTGCATTTTGAGTTGAATGTGTAGAATATTAGTCAGCTCAAATTGGTACGGATTTTCGGGCCGTTACAGCCTCTACCTTAGCTGGCTTTATGAAAGTCGGCTAAGGCACAGGTTGCCAGGAAACTAAATAGTTGCTCTGGTAATCTTGGGGGTTGCCAAAGCAACCCCTTGAGCTCCAACTTACCCCCTTTTGGGGGTCGGTTGGTTCCCAACCCAACCTTGGGTTGGGAATGCTCTTAGGAACCAGATACCTCACATGGTTTTTAACAAGTTTTGCCTACAATAAATTCATAATTTATGATGACAAGTAATGCCTACCCTACAAGTAGCCACCAAAGACAAGAACATGCCATATATCCGTGGAAAACTATATTCATCTATGCTGTTAGGACTGGACTACATGTTTGGAACTCATAACAGATGAATATAAATTTCAACGGTAAACTGTTTGACAAATATTTATAAGCCAATAAAATGATATAATATATTATGAAGTCATTTCTAAAGATATATTAATGTAGTATAAATAAGAAAACAAAGAAAATGACTAAAAAAGAGTAAACAAACAAAAACTATAAAGAGCTCATCCTGATTATTGAGAATAATGCTCCGCTATACAAACCATTTCCAGATGTATTTGATCATCACGTGTGTTGCATGTGTACTTCCGATTTCTTTTATTTTTTTGTATTGGGCATTGGGTTGTATCTTGAAGCCCATTCATTTGTATATATATTCAGCACTCCACAGCATTTGTATTATCACTTTTTCATTTCTTCGATCTGCAACAACTAAATCAAAGAATGAATAAAACTCTTTTCAATCATTTTATAATATGGTATCAGAGTTTTATTTTCCAAAAGGCGTCGATTCATTAAATTCTCGATCTATTCTCTAGAGAGATTTGTGATCAGAGTTGATAGTATTTCGTTTTCTCCTCAGAAAGGTTTTATCACAGGAGAATTACCTTCCTCGTGACCGTGTAGTATTATTTACATTTTCTTACCATAATCTTGTCCACACCTTGTGGAGAAAGGAGTACTCTCCTCGGTGATTCTCCATTGGCTGCATCAGATTTGATCTTGCATTCATCCGAGACTGTGCTCACCATTTGATTCAATCACAAAAGCTGTGTGCATCACCATTTCTTGAAGGTAATACACGTAGACTTTGTTATAATCATGTTCTTTGTCGTTTTCCTAATTGTCTGCAAGATTCTCGCCTTGCTAATTCCTAATCCAAAAATAAATTTTGATTTCACCATTTCTTTTCACCAAGAACCCTTTATGTGTCAATTCTTAGTGAAATCATGGCTCAAGACAATGATAATTTATCCTCGGTCACCTCAGCCAACACTAACACCAACACCTCTACCGGTGGTTAAACCAAAAAGTCGAGTCATAACAATTCCATTAGATGATGATAACTACATATTATGGAAATACCAAGTAGAGATTGTGTTGAAAGGATATGGCCTCCAAATTATATCAAGGGAACGATATCAATTCCACCAATCATGATAACAAACAAGAATGGGAACACTTCCATGAATCCTAAATACACATGGTATCAGAAACATGACAGTCTACTGTCATCTTGGATGTTATCCTCCATTATTGCCAACCTTTTGTCACAAATAGTTAGTTGCAATACATCTTACTAAATATGATCAGCCATAGAACAAATTTTTAGTTCTCAATTATCAGCATGGGTATGCATTATAAAAGAGAAGTGCAAAACTCAACAAAGGAAGACATGCATATGAAAGACTATCTAACAAAAATCAAGAACATATGTGATAAGTGGAAGGTGGTTGGTCACAAAATAAGTGACAGTGAACAAATTCTTGTGATTACCAATGGATTAGATGATGAATATGAGTCACCGGTCACATACATAGCCACTCAACCTACTTTACCAGATTTACAATCTGTTCATTCATCTTTACTAGCACATGAAGGCAGAGTAGAGTAGAGAAGAATAACACAAAGTGAACACTCTGCTAACTATGCTGCAACAAAAAGAAATAAAGACCAACCGAAAATCAACAATAATCAAACTAGGAAAGACAATCAGAGTCAAAGAAATAACCCAACTCAAAGAGGTTGTGGAAGAGGCAGGTGGAACAATAACAATCGTGTGAAGTGTCAAATCTATGAAAAAATTGTGTATATGACTAGTAGTATCATTTCAGGTTCAACTTAGAGTATAATGTTGCTCAGAATAATCAAACTGGGCAAAGTTAGAGAGGGCCAAATGTTAATATGGCAGCGGCAAACAATCAAGCCAGAAACAACAATGATAATGCAAAAGGCACCAGTCAAAAATAGTGATAAATCTATCGGATCAGATGAAATCAACTTGGATGAATAGTACCCTGATTCAGGAGCCGCACACCACATCACTTGCAATCTCCAAAATTTAAATCTTGGGAGCAAGAACTACTCCGGTACGCATGTTTTATGTATGGGTAATGGTGAAGCTACGTGTATTTCACATCTTGGCAATGACACTATTAAGGGTAACAGGCAACTCTACCTTAACAATTTATTGAGAGTGCCAAGTATTAAAAAGAATCTCTTAAGTGTATCAAAATTTTCCAACGATAACAAGGTATACTTTGAGTTTCACCCTAAACATTGCCTAGTAAAAGATATACTAAGTAAATAAATATTATTACATGGTAGTTTGGATAGGGGATTGTAAAAATTCAGCACTGCGAAGACAAGTAATGATGCTAATAAGGGAATTTGGTGCAACTATGTCAGTTCTAATGACATGAATCATAAAAATATCATTGAATCTTGTCACGTAACCTGGGTCATCCCAGCTATGATATTATAAAGCAAATATTAAGTAATAATAAAATTAGCTTTAAAGATTTACCTGATTTGCCAATGTGTGTTCACTGCCAACTTGGAAAAAGCCATAGATTGTCATTTAATAATTCTAAAACCATTTACAATAAATCATTAGAACTGATAGTTGTTGATCTATGAGGACCAACACCTTTATGCTCAAGACAGGGATACATGTATTATTTGTAACATCCCAAGATTTTGCGATAAATTTTATTATTTAATTTACTATGATTTTGATATTAAATGGTTATAAATAATATTTAGTGATTTAATTTATGAAATTTGACGGTGAAAACATAATTGAATTGCTTAATATAATGATAATTGTTGTAAATGGTCGCATTGTCATGCACATTATTATTTCAAATTTCAATGAATGAAAAAAAATCTTATACTTCCTTTTACGATGGGCTAATTAAGGTTGACAGTGAATGTAATGTAAAAAAATAAATGGGCAAATAAAAATTCTTTAATTTCCTGTAATTAATTGAGTGGACCAGCATTTAACCTTTGTCAACTAGCTTTACGTTGCTTGATATGTTTGGCAATTACATTGATTCTGAGATAATATTTCAGGGGCTAAATCAATGTTCATACAAATAATAATGATAACGGTATATGGAAAATATCGAAAAATATCTCTCCGTAAATAGAAATGCACTTTTAACGCTTAAACTAATTCTCTCTTGTTAACCTAAACCCACTTTTTTTTCCTACAGCCGCATCTTTCATTTTCTTTAGAAATAGAAATGGTCGCCTCTTCTTATGCTTTAAAAATTAAAATCTTGATAATCTCTCCACGAAAAATTCTGCAACTCATTTCATTAGATTAGTATCGGCGAGATCTACGCATCTATACCGAACTCGCGAGGTGCGCACCCGATGTGGACAATGGACGTGTATAGGAGGCTAACTAGGGTTCATGCTTGGGAGAAATATAGGATTCAACTCACGGATTAAAGATTGTATTCATGTTCACCGTTGAAAAATGCATCATGTGGCAAATTTTGAGGCGATTCGAGAAAAAAAATTGTCGAGACTACTACAGTACAGCGTGCGTGAGTATTTTGGGCGCATTTTGTGTTGGCGAACCGAGTTGGACGAGGTGGTGTGGAGAAAGTAGAGATTTTGAAGAGAAGTTCGAGCGATCTGACGGCGCTGGATTTCGTTGAGAATAGTGGGAGATAAGGGAGATTCAAGTTACGCTTTTTATGCCATGGAATGCTTCGTGAGTACCTGCTGCGTGAGGGAGAGGAAGAAGTATGAGGTGTGACGTGGCAAGTTTTTCCAAATTTTTGTTCCATTTTCGTTTTTTTTATATTTAATTTTCCTATCACTAAAACTCGCATAACTTCTTCATACGAATTCAGAATGACACGCGGTTTGTTGCGTTGGAATCGTATCGACGAGATCTTCGCGATGGCGCTGGTTTGAACTGATTCTGAGACTGTCAAATTTTGGGCCTATTTTGGAGTTTCAAACGCGTTCAGAATCAAGGTGAGTGATTTAACCCACTCACGTCTAACTAAAATATTCGCATATTAGTCAGATTGAAATCATGTTATAGTATGATTATATTGATGGTTGGTTGGCTGTTAAAATTGTTCGTTTTGTTGATTTGCATCGACTATATATGATTTAATTTAATTGTGCATTTAAACTACCAGTTAGATTAATCTGAATTCAAATCGCTAGTTAACATCTGACATAGTATGATTATATTGATGGTTGGTTGGCTGTTAAAATTGTTCGTTGTGTTGATTTGCATCGACTATATATGATTTAATTTAATTGTGCATTTAAACTAACAGTTAGATTAATTTGAATTTAAATCGCTAGTTAACACCTGACTTCCCATTTATTTATAAATGACGTGATACTGAATTGTTTGATTATTTTTGATGGATGTAATGAATTGATATGTGACATATTGATATTGAATTGGTTGTTTATATTGACTAACCCCAATCATTACCCCAGATGTTACGGGCATCGAATAAATCGGGATTAGTCGTTAAAATGAATTAAGAACGTAGGTTGAAATGATAAATACCTATGACCCTGATTTGGATTGAAATGATATATATCCTTTCCCAAAATACTAAGAAAAATTTAAGTATCACTTGTCCATAGGATAGAAAATTATATATGGACACCGGTTGGTTAAATAAAATTGTTTTAACCATGAACTTTTAAATATTGTTTTAAAGACAATACAAGCGATGTTTTATAATTTATTTCCTGTGAACTTGAACCTTGAATTTTGAAAAGAAAAAAAAATTTGTGTTGTAACTGAAGCTAAATAAAAGTGAAATTGAATGTAAATCGAATTTGGTGAAATTGAATTGTTCACTCACCTTTGAAATTTATTATGAACCAACATTGATTTGAATTATATATGAATTGTGAACTCGAAATTTGTTATAAATTGAAATCATTAAAAATGGGAATCTAAATTGGAATTTTACTATTGAATTAAACTGATTAGGTTGTAATGTATGTAAATTGGAAATTTAATCGGGTGAAATATTGAAATTGAGTTGATTAACTTGAAATTGAAATACGACTGTAAGTGAAATTGAAACTTTTAAAGGAACGATTCTAATTCCAACTATAGTATTTTAAAACCATTTTATAAACTATTTTAATAATAATAATTTTATTTTCTTTATAAACTATTTCATTTATTACTATTTTATTTTATAAATTATTTTTATTAACTATTTATTTTCAATTATTTTCAAACTATTTCAATTCTATATCCAAACTATTTTAAATATACTTTTAATTATTTTAATATTCAAATTATTTAAAGTTGAAATTGTTTCAAAATTTTAAATTGGTTTAAATGGAGATTTTGTATGAATAATATTCTATCTTGAATATTAAATGACTTTTGAAACGTGATATTTTGATATGAAGTACGAACCTCTTTGAAATGTAAAAGAACTGACCGGTGTGAAAAATGTAAACGATTGGTTGTTAAAGAGACCGGGATCGGATATTGTCATACTCTCTGCCAATACCGAAAACCACTTTAACAACTGTGTACGCGGTGGAGTTCCAGAATTGGTGTTGGATGGATTTGGAGGCGATTACTGGATTTGAAGAAAGAGAACGATGATGGATAACCTTGACCTTCAGGTCATAATTAAAATGACTAAAACAGGAGCCATACCCAGGTTAATTGAGTTAGCTACTCTGAGCAGGCATACTTCTTCGATACCATATATATACTTTGTGATTGATTGGCGCCTTTGATTTGATTTTGGGGTATGTTTGGGGTGGGCGGTAGTTGCGGCTATGCGTTACCACCGGCCTGGGTCAGCAATCCGGTAGAATCACTACTGATGGGTATTGCCTCGATGCCTTGTCATATTTATCCTGATCGAGCCCCCTACGATTTTGATTTAACGTTGTCGTATCACGGCGCATCTCTATCCGCCGACGTACCGGTGTGTTATATGCAAACTGTACGGCAACGGTATAAACGGTGTAAGGGTAATAATGGTAATCCCGCTTACATTATTTTATTATGTTATATTTAACCATAGTGTAAAGACCCGTAACTTCCCCGTTTAGGAAAGAGCGGATAGTTTGAGAACAAGCCACAAAATCAGAACACAGACGGAAGAACATTTCATGGTATATTACAACAATGCATCAGATTACAAGAATATACAGAGTATAAACAAATAAATATTACACAGAAATATCAGAGATTTAAATTACATTTAAATACATCGCAGCGGAAATTAATACAATACACAACTAGAGGAGATATACGGATACAAAGCTTTCCAGATATCGTTTCAGCTGTAAACCAGGATCTTGTGAATATAAATCTGCAAAACCAAAACTACTAGCTGCCCGTGTCAAAATAGGGGCACCCAGAGTTTAGGTTAAAACAATAAACTCCAGGTCAGTCATGTGACTGGTGCGAGAACTAAAACAGTTATTATTCTTTATTTTAAAAGTTAGGTAAATCAAGGGACCACGCCGTATAACACGGAACGGGTTTCCTCCCAAGAATACCGGTGCATAAAACAAACAGCGCAATGCTAAATAAAGAAAAATGAAGCTGTTATAAGACCCAGGTCCTATCACACAATTCAACGCAAGCCGGGGGATAGGGTTTTCCCTTATAACAGCCAAAGAATGCTTGATACGTCTAAAACAAATCATTTGATGCTATTATAAGTGCATAGTGTATAAAACAACTTCAAATCATAAGTATCAATCATAGGCGACATGAGCGTCCCATGCCACTATGTCGCCATATATAGGTTTACAAATAAAACCGCAAATGTCATGTATTTGGAAATTGGTTTTCCATCTATGTACCGAGGGCAGGGATCGTCCTCAACCGCAACTGCCCCTTGGATCGTCAGGGCCGGTCCACCGATGTGGATTATTATGCCTGAACACTACGTTTCCCCGCCTTTTGGGGCGTAAATGAGCCAACGAATGACTCCATCGGACCCGGATCGTCCGATCAAACCGAGGCGCCTCGCAACAGCAATAACCACACAGGTGAAAAGTATATAAATGTCAGGGCTGGTAGGTCACTGACACCACCCTAGCTAGAAGGAAACGCATGCCCTCCCTGAGGTCCGTCTCCCGTTTTTGGTTCACAACCGGGGTGTGAGGCTCGTGAATTCACGTTACACAAAGCTGTGTCACATAGGCTGTGCTTTGATCATCACCACAAGACTTTGCTTTTCAACAGAAGCCTCGATCAATTGCCACTTAGGCATGCCACACAGGCAATTCACTCCATGCGTTTGATATCCATCAATATATAACCCCTGAGCTCGCACGTCTCAGAGAAGGGCGTTAAGCAAGAGAATAAATTCTCCGCCGCCAAACAGATATACATTTAATAGAGATCAATCACACGGACTAAAATCCAATGTTAGACACACAGTCCATTTACAAGTCCGTTCTAGGTCTGAACGAAACCGGAGGCACCTAGTACCCCGCATATCCATCAATCTCCAAGTACGTCTGGACGATCACCAACTGTTTCCATCTTCTTGGGTGTACAGCCCAATCAAGATCATCAGTAATCACCCAAACGACGTGAAGACCTCTGGTCTTCGACCATCGTCTTCATCTTCGACTTATCGTCGTATCAGTTATTCAGAATGGGATAAACCCGGTCTTTCCGAATAATTCGCGTATATTTTAAATAAGTGTTACACAAACACAACATACGCCTCATTCCAATTCATCAGTTACTAACCGTAAATTAATCAAGAGAATAATTCCCCAAATATTAACCCCGAAGGCCGAAACCAACATCAGATCAATATCCAGAAAACCATTCTGCTTAGCTAACCGACAGTCAGTTTCTAAATTTTACATTCATAGGGAAAGGTTCCCATTAATTTTATCCAAGATAAATTCCTTGAATTTATTCTTTAATCTTCTTTTGAATTTCGATTCAACTAGTCGGGATTAACGAACCTTACTGAAGTAATCATTTGTTTTAATTTCCCAATCCCAACCTATTCATCCCATGAAGTAAAACTGGTAATACTTCATATCTAACACCACGGTGTTATCGGTAAATTCAATTACCATTTCACGTTCAAATCTAATTAAAGATTTGACTATCGCCTGGAGTAAAACTGGTGATACTCCATTCTCGATTATTTCAATCTAATTAAAGATTCATTAAAACTCCACTTAGTTTTACTCTTAACTGGGTTAAAGAATCAGTGTCATTTAAAACACAGTTCACGATAAACCCAAAATCACATTCCATTAATTATCGGGTTAAAGAACGAGTTTTATTTAAAACACTGTCCACGATAAACCCCAAAATCAATATCAATTCAATTCCAATTAGATATTAATTAATTGGTACTCTTCATTAAATCCAAATAAAAAGATTTAATCTTTTCTCAACTGGGTTCAAGAACAGTGTTAGTGAAGACACCATTCACGACAAACCCAAATCACATTTGATATTCAATACAAGGCTCTGAATAGAAAATATATCGGCTTATATTCAATATCAAATTCTACGATTAACAAATGTCGTATTGGAAATAACGATATAAATATATATCTTTCAAATTTCCATAACAACATCCGTATAATCACGAAATCCCACATCGAAATATTCCGAAGACAATTTCGATTCAAATCCATTCCAATGCAATCATTGGAAATTCTGGTTATTTTCAAAACCATTTCAAATTCAATTTATTTATTTTAAAAATAAATAGGATTATAATTCTAGTTCAAAACTAGTTCATTTCGATAAAAAACTATTTTTATCTTTTCAAATATGGAGTTTTTCATCCCAATTTTTCCTAAATCATTTCTTATGATTTTACACAAATTATTACTATTTTTAATAATTTTATCAAGGCCCGTACAGTCGATTTCCATCAACGGCCATCGAACTGCACTTACAACAACCTTTTCCAAATTTCATTTGGACGTATCTCCAAATCCAACCATTAGATTTCAAATTTCTAATATTCGTTAGAAAGCTCTTTTCGATACGAACCCAACAGTTCCGGTTTTAGGAGAATCCGACGGTCGGATCTCCCGTAATGTCCGTTTGAAATAAATGGTCGAAATTCACGAACTGCCGCGGCGCGGCGCATTCTATTTAGGCCATTATATTATATATATAATATATATTTCGTCGATTTCTAATTAAAACGAATTATATAGATAGTTTTAAATTCGTTTCAAAAATAATTTCAACTTCCATTTCAATCCAAAGCACAAATGAATTCTTCTTTATAAATTCGTTTTAAAATTCATTTATATTCAATTCAAATTTCAATTCAATTTGAATTCATTTCAATTCGCTTTCAATTCAATTAGAATTCGTTTTCAATTCAATTCAATTCCAAAGTCGTTTTCTATTCGATTCAATTCAAATTGGTTTTCTATTCGATTCAATTCAAATTGGTTTTTTATTTGATTCAAATTCGTTATATATTCAATTGAAATAAAATTCGTTTTCTATTCAAACCAAATTCGTTTTATATTCAATTCATTTCGAGATCGTTTTCAATTCAATTCATTTCGAAATCGTTTTCTATTCAATTCATTTTGAAATCATTTTCTATTCGATTCATTTCAAAATGAATAAAATCGATATAAATATCGTTCACGTCAAAATGGCGTCAATCTAATCAACACGGCTTCATATATTTCTATTTTCAAATATTCTATTTCAAATATTTCTTTTTCAAAATAGTTGTTATTATCAAAATATTTCGTTCAACACATGACTAATCTCAACGGATGAGTACTGTCAACACATGAACCTTTATTTTATATTGATAAAGATGTAAATTTTATTACTAAAATATTTCGTTCAACACATGACTAATCTCAATGGATGAGTACTGTCAACACATGAACCTTTATTTTATAATATTCTTTATTTTCTAAATTGGAATGAGGCTCAATTAATCACCATATAATATTAATTATATGGATTTTCATACATCACACGTATATAATAGCATTGAAAAATAATCAACCATCAACCAAAGTGCTCTACACTGTATAAGCATCGAATATAAATATTCAACACTTATAACAGCCTGTCAATCAATCGATCGACATACAACTAATTATTGGGATTAGTGTATGTCATATATTATCCCAACACCCGTGTGGGGTTTCAAACAATCAAACACAGATTTTATTTGTGCATTTGGGCGATGTGTAAAACTTATCGTCCCAATCAATGTCCTTCAAATAGGTGTACATAAACAAACCGTCCGGTTTGTAAATGAATATTTATTTATTCACTTTCACGTTAAAAATTATATTTTTAACGACCAAATTATTTTATTTAACCTATGAATATTCTATTCGGTTCATTTATTCAATAAAATGATATTTTTATTTTTCTAGCATATTTTAGAAAATTTCGGCGGCATAACGACACGATACTAGGAACGGGACAAGGCCTAGCCTTATCCCCGGTCTAGTGAAGGCCCACGCCATTCACACATCAATCAAATCAATTTCATTTCACCAAACAAATCAATTCAAACCAAATAATCTAACCAACTACATAACCAAACAATTTAACAAACAAGCCATCCATGGTCTGTGGATGACGGATGTCGGGTGCTACTAAACACCGTCTGCATCCTAGTATATATTTATAACTAGAAAAATTAAATTGAAAGGTGAGAAGTTCTCACCAAAGCTAATCCAAACTCCACGACACTTCAAATGTAGGACATCTTCGTCGTGTTCTAACGAGATCTGTTCAACACCGTTTGTGTTAAAAATTATATTTTTAACAACGCTATTTCTACATAAAAGAATATATTTTTATAACGCTATTCAAAATAAAAATCATATTTTTATTTTTCTTTCAAACGAGGAAAAATCACATTTTTATTTGTTCACTTTCAATTCAAAAATCATATCTTTTCTAATTCAAAAATATTATCTTTTCATAAATAAAAATCTTAACTTTTTACTATCATGAAAATATATTCTGCTTCCATATAAAAATCACGCCTTTTTATCTATATCATTATAAAAATCATGTCTTTTATATTTTAAAAATCACGTCTTTTTCTATGCTAAAAACTGATTTAAATTAAATATATAAACTGATTTAAATTAAATATATGGGAAAAACTTACTTTTCGAAGAGGGGGTGATCGAAGGACTCGCGGTGGCTCTCAAGCGGCGGATGGGTGCTCGGCTAGGGTTCGGTGGCGTCGGCGATGGGTGCTGGGTTAGACGGAGATGCAGACGCCAGAGGGGGGGAAGCGACTGCTGCGGAGGCGCTAGGGTTAAGCGACGATGGAGGTTTGGGGTTCGGGCATCGTGGGGGTTCACAGTCGATGGAGGAGGTCTCGCGAGTGTCGGCGGAGGTGTGGGGGTCTTCTACTGGCGGCGCGTCGGAGATTGGTTGGGGGGGCGAGATGAGGCGGCGGCGGTTTTCCCTCCGCCGTCGATCCTCTTTTCTTTTTTTTTTTTATTCTGATTCGAAATGAATCGGGGGGGGGGGGGGCTGGAGGAGTTTAAGGGGAGAAAGGGTTATTTTATTTTATTTTATTATTTAATTTTCACCAAAAAGCAACTTTTTCATACGACCTCTAAACGAGGCCCACCGCCTGTGGTCCATAGCGTTTTACCTCCATTCCAAACACAATGGGATATGTATCGTAGGCTGATTCGATTGTTACAATCAGTTTTCGTCAAAATCAACATATAACTCTATATATTGATTTTGAACGCGCATTTCATTTTACCGGGGTCACATACTAACTAGAAAAATTCCAGAAAAATATTTTCTAGCTTCGTATTGACGATACGGTCCTAACAAAACTAGATTCGTCGAATTCTGAGACCGTATGAAAAATGGCCAATTTCCAGTCGATTAAAATCAACTGAAAATGGTCAAACGCGTTTTCCTTTGCCACGCTCACATATTGATTCAGAAAATTATGAAATTTGGAATCTAGCAATAACTTAACATCACGGACCCAACAAAAGTGGTTTCGTCGAAATCCGAGGTCGTTTGCAAAATGTCCATTTTTAAGGGCATGAATTCCATAGCGACTATTCAGAATTTTCAACTGGACATATCTTTTGATTCCCGCTATGAAATTTCGATTTGTCGGATTCGTTGGAAAGATATTCTCAATTAGGTTCTATTATTTTTGGTTTCACTAAAATCCGGATTGTTTTGCTCCCGGTACATTCAATTGAAGTTTGAAATCGAATTATCGAACTACCGCGCCATTTTCAATTCTATTTATAATTATAAATAATTATTTATATTCTAACGACGACGTATATAATATATACGTTCTAATTATATTCAAAATAAATTTCTTGTCGATATTATTTAAAATAATTCATTTTAAATATCCAAAATTCGCTAAAATTGCCAAAATAAAATTTTTAAACTGGCCCAGATTTTCCGGATTATTACACATAGACATTATTATAATAGCGTATTATATTATATAGTATTAGTTTGACAGATCCTTAGGAGATGGAAATTTCCGTAACATCTCTTAAGTTATTGCATTCATATTATTACATGAAATTTGATTTAACTAATATGAGAATGATTTAGTTCTGATCCGAGTGTTTGTTGTGTTTCTTTTTATGCAATACGTTCAGGTCAGACCGAGTTGCAGTTAGCGAAGATTTCTTACTTTGAAGATACAAGATGAAGATGGAATTCAACAGACGTACTATAATTATTATTCCGCTGCAAATGCATCGGTATGTTGTATGTTAATTTACTCTGATAATTGTTGTAAATGAAATAAAATGTATGTTTTTAACAGCTTTATAAATTGTTATTTATTTATTATATTTAGTCCTTCCGCTGCGAGATTCTGTATTTGTTCTTCTTCTTCTCTTCTTTTTTCTTATATAAATCCCAATAACTATCCTTATTTTTGATTTGTTCATGTCGACATTGAGGATCATTGTCGATTTGAACGGTCAAAAATATCGGGATGTTACATTATCTGTCTTTTGTTGATGGCTTTTCCAGATATACATGGATTGATTTTCTCAAAGCCAAGTCAAAACATGTAATGCAGTCATACATTTCATATCTCATGTTGAAAAAAAGAATGACTGCGGTGTTAAAATAATACAAACAGATGGTGGTGTAGAGTTTAAGTCATTAAAGGATTATTTCTTGAAAAAGGGGATTTTACATAGACTAACATGCCCACATTCATCTGAACAGAATGAGCTAGTAGAAAGGAAACATAGATACATTGTTGAGACAGGCTTGACATTATTATCTCAAGCTTCATTATCAATGAAATACAAGAATAAAGTTTTTAGTACAGCCGTTTACCTCATCAATTTATTACCCACAAGGTTTTTAAATAATAAAACTCGTCATGAAAAAACTAAACAATGTCAAGCCATACTACAAACATCTAAAAAAAATTGGATGTCCATGTTTTCCCTACCTTAGACCATTCAATCGACACAAGTTGTGTTTAAGGTCAAGTCCTTGCACCTTCCTTGGTTATGCTAATAACCAAAAAGGCTACAAATGCTTGGAAAATAATGGCAGAATTTTTATTCCCAGACATGTTGTGTTTGATGAAAATACTTTTTCTTGTGTAGACAAACAGGACAAAAGCTATCATCAAAGGAACAACACAAGGTAGGCATACCAGAATTAACTGAATGCCCAAGCAAGGAAGTATGCAATGATCAACAAGAAAATTTTGACATACAAGCAATTACACCCAGCAAAAAAACAAGACATGGGTTCAAATCATTCAAAAGATCAACCAACAAACCAAGGACATAGTGATATGTAAAATGTTCAAGACATAGCAATCACCACTAGTGGAAGCTCATCAAGTGATGCAGATGCAGACAAAAACAAAATCAGTCAAATACTGGACACCACATGATTACCAGGTCAAAGAAGGGAGTCTAGAAACCCAAGTTATATAATGTAGATTTAAGTGAGGTTGAGCCTATTACATACAATCAAGCACCAAAGGATTGCAAATGGAAGAAAGCAATGGACATGGAATACAATGCACTTATAAAAATGGAACTTGGAGCCTGACAGAAACTCCCAAACATAATAATATTATAGGGTGTAGATGTACCTACAAAAGAAAAACAAATGCAAAAGGAAGCATAAAAAAAACAAGGCCAGACTTGTTGCCAAGGGTTATGCACAACAATATGGATTCGATTTCAATGAGACATTTTCACCTGTTGTTATGCCGTTAAGCCTACTACTATATGAATTATCATTGTCACTACACTCACAAGGGTTGGAAAATAAGGCAATTGGATGTTAATAATGCATTCCTAAATAGAGAGCTAATAGAGGAAGTTTACATGGAACAACTTAAAGGGTACTATAATGATAAAAATAGCAAGCAATTATGCAAACTGCATAAGGCAATTTATGGTCTAAAACAAGATTCAAGGGTTTCGTATGAGAAACTCAAGTTAAAATTGTCCAAACTACATTTTGTGGCCACTAAATCAGACAACTCATTATATATGAGATATAATACTCAAGGCACAATATACATACTGGTGTATGTTGATGATATTATCATTACTGGTAACAATACTCATGAAGTTGACAAAGTTAAACAACATTTAGATCACAACTTTGCTATCAAAGATTTAGGTGAACTTAACTACACTACAAGAAAAACAGCATTTAGCAGCGGCAGAATCCGCTGCTAATCCATCGCTATATCGGCTTTAGCGACGGATTTCCTGCATAACACGGTGGTCGGTAAAAACCATGATGGTAATTGTGTCAGATTTTAGCAACGGAATATAGCATGAGTTTTCCGAGAATTTTCCGTCATTTTACTATTTATGTAATAAAAATATAATTTTATTTATTAATTTAATTTTAATTTATTTAATGACATTTTAGCGACGGAAAAGTATTTTTTTGAAATTATTATTTGTAATTATCCGTCGGTAAACCCTTGCAAGATAGCAATGGATTTGCGACAATTAATTTTTATTTAAATAACTTTTTCCGGCAATCTGTCGCTATTCCCCTTCTGATAAATATATATATATATATATAAGCACGCATACGCAGACGTAATTAATATTAAAATACGTCACGTGCAAGCTTTTTTGAATTTACGAACTTGAAATACACAAAAAAAAAAAGAAAAATCTATATATTTTTATGTATACGCATTCACAAATCATCCATCTGTCTATCGAATAGTTCCAATATTATATTCAAACATGTATCTTATTACACTTTTGAATAAAACAAAAGTATGTTCATTTATGTTACACAATCACTATACAAAATACTCATTTGTACAAGCATTGCCTCACTACAAACACTCGGTTATACTCACTCCCTCCCACACTCAATCAATGTCTTCATCTGTCACTACATAATAAAAAAATTTTGCCAAAAGATAATAAAATCCGAATAAACAGAATAATACCGAAAGACAGAACGAAAGGTACTTCTCCACTTCACTTTATTTGTTTCCGTCCTTTGAATTTCTCCTACTTTCCTCTCTTTTTTTCTTAATCCAATTCTCGTCAAGCTTTGATAATTTCTTTACCTTTTTTGGCATACTTCCTTCTTTAATCTCCTGCGAAACCTCTCTGTTTCCTGGTTTAAAAAAAGTTTGTCTTTGTACATAAAATCAGTTACTTAACCAAAATCTGTACAAAATCATGGGTTCTGACAAATTCGAGCCATGTTGCCTATATAGAAACTAAACCCCAAAAATTGCCAAAGTACTTACATACACTCTTCTAGAGTGGACTTTAATTCCCTTGCTTCTACTGAATGCTTTTTTCTACTTGCGGATATTTTTGGCCTGAAACCTCCTTGTATAATCTGTTCAAGAGCAGGTCACCTATTTATTTAGCATATTAAAATACCATGAATAAACTTTATTCAAGAGTATAGATGTGGAAGGCCAAAACTTACGGACATAAAATGCAATACTGTTTGATGGGCAAGTAGGATCCTATGCTAGTAGCAGTTCAAGTTTGAAGTTAAAATTTGTTTGCAAATTGAAATTATATGCAAATGCGCTACTTCATTCTCTTCAATATGTTTTGTTATTTAAAAACAAGTATTCAATAAAAATGCACGAACCACAACATACACTCAGTAGTACTCTTACCTTCTCCAAGTGGAGTAGGGGTAATCCCACCATAACATACCATCATCAGCTCCCTTTAGTTCATCCAAAACTGATAAAAGCACTTTGGCTTTATACTTGCCACACAGATCATAGTGGTTATGGATCAAATTGACATCTTCAGCAATCTTGGAAATGTGAAGAGACCGAACAGAGTTAGCATGTCAATGTCAGCATATATAATCAATGAAGATTATCTATGTGAGGCAAAATGAATCCATGTGCAGCTGGTTCAGGACTACAATCAGGTCAGGCAAAATGAATCCATGTGCAGTGGATAAGTATCACTTTATCTCATTAATGCTTAATCTCATCAAATTTTCTATGAAGCTTTCAAACAAGTGCAGTTGGTTCAGGACTACAATCATTAACTTAAGAAATCCGTACTATCAAAAAATAATATCATGGTGACTGCCTACTAGCTTGGACAGCAAACACATTGTCCACAAACATCAGAACAGTGGTTCATTGAAGCAAGTTGATATAAATGGTTTTACCAAATTTATAAATTGTTTTATCAACAATTTTTTTTTAAAAGGATAAGCTCCTAAATGAGCCTAAATGCAAAATTTATAAATGGTGACTGCCTATTTACTTTCATGTCATTTTAGCGAAAAGAATTTTAAAAATAAAGGAAGCAAATGTAAATGGAAGAATCATACCCATTTGGCAGCAAAAATTGAATACTGTTTAGCATATTTACGACATTTGAAGCATCCTCCCCTTTAGATGTTATACGCCTAAAATGATACAACATTGTTTAAATATTTTCTAGAATTGAATACAAGTTGCATACCCTCATTATCAACACCTTGTATAATAAATTGAAATATGGTTTAATTAAAATACTCATGATATTTGATATATTGAGTGAAGCAATGCCTAGTTTGATTTTTGCATATCAGAGAAAGATCGCATAAAGTTCTCAAGTCTGCAATATCATTCATAAGATACGTCATCTTTTTAAGGCAAAAACCTAGGAAATTTTGATGTATCGGCTCAAGTGCCTAAGAGATGCTTATTTGCATACATCATCAAAACACTCAAATTAATATCTTATTTTTCTATCCTACTACAAGTCTCCTCTTGAAAATTATTTTAGTTTTGAACTAGTTAAATAGACTAAACAATTGTACAATAAAATGACAAAAAAATACAGAACAGTTATTGTAATTATTATATATAGCTTCCTTTAAATTGATAAACTGAATTTTATGTCTCTTCCCAAATATGTGCTCCTGTCACTACTTGTAACTAATAGCAGTTTCAAACATTAACAAAAATCATTCAACTGATTACTACAAAAGATAGAAGCTTATATTTTTTAAATTTGGTTTAAAGATAACTGAAATTCAACTCTTAGGTAACAAAACCAGCTTAAAATTAAATATATCATTATCCAACACTCCCTACTTGAGTTTTGTTGCTTTAGAAAACTATTAGAAATTCATAACTACAAGCAAAATCACTTCCAAGATACGTGAGTTAATTTTAACAATGACCCATCTCCATAGACTATGTATATAAAATTACTGGTTCCATCATAAATCATGGAAATTAAATTCAAAAAAATGAGATTACTTTTCTAAGGATAAAAAATATAGATCCAATAGCTGAGACAAATAAAATAATGCCATAACTACAAAAATACTTGTAAAACCAAAAAACCCCATCAATCAATTCTAGATTTTAGAAAATAATAGAAAAACTGTAACCTTAATACAAGTAAGGGAAAAAACCTGAGAATGGAAGGCAAAAGGAGGCAAACCGAACACTGAAGGAGGTAAAACAAGATGAAAACCTAATTTTTTTGAAACACGAGACGACTAAAGGAGGCGGAATAGGAGGGAAACCCTAGATTTGGAATCCAGCCGCTGCCTTAAACATCGGTCCAATTTTCGAATGACTGTCTAAGCATAATCACCAGCTACGTGCAGCGCAAAGATCTACGATAACGGCAATGACGATTCAACTTGATTACTCCTGATTTCAAAACCCTAAATTGATGAGCTTCAACAACGATTCAAGGAAATGCGGTTTGAGGAAGAGTAAAGTTGGTGAAAAAGGTACAAAATAAAATTAAGGGCATTGGGACTTGGGACAAAAAAATGGCGGTGAGTATTTTTATTAATACGTGAAAATTTAGTTTAAGAGCCAAAAGTTTGGCGTTGGAGCTAAAAAAAATGTGTTTTGGAGCCAATGAACTATATACCTTTAAGGTGTAACATTATATGTAAATTATGCCTAACTTATAGACTAAGCAAATAAAAATTTACAACTAATGAAAGTAGTCATGAACACTAATTATTTGAAAGTATTTATTAAATAGTAAAAATTAATTATTAAAAGTTACTTCATATTTGTTGATTATAATCTAATGTTAATTATCAACCGTTAATAATTAACGTCTAAACATTATTAATTTTTAATATAATTATGATTAATATTATCAAATTCGTAACATATAATATTGTTGATGATTAATATAATATTACTAATAATCAATATAACATTATAGTTGGTAATTGACAATTATTACAGTAATAATTACAGTGCATAAAAAAAGATTAAATTATATATATATATATATATGCGTGTATAAACATGAAGGCGTTTTGGCTGGAAAACAAATAACCTAGTGATGACATGTGGCCTTTGCTTCAATATATCGTAAGATTTATAGAAAATTTTAAAATTAGAATATAAAGTATTATACAATTTAAATTAAACTATCAAATGAACTTTTTCAATATTTGAAAGTTTAGAATCTTTGGTTATTTCGTGTCAAACAATAATTGGTTTTATAAACTTTATGATTTATTTCAAATTTATTCAAGATGATT
Source organism: Allium sativum (assembly GCA_030737875.1). Taxonomy (NCBI): domain Eukaryota; kingdom Viridiplantae; phylum Streptophyta; class Magnoliopsida; order Asparagales; family Amaryllidaceae; genus Allium; species Allium sativum. Next base: position 341,353,446 of record CM060926.1, read on the forward strand.
TCAAATTTTTAATTTTTTTAAAATATAAGTATCAACTGTAACTATTAAATACAATTATTTAAAATTAATCATTGAGTGCTAGATATAATTTCTAAGTATTAAATTTTATTATTAAATATTAAATAATTATTATAATAAATTGATATTTTCATTATTTAGGATAATAAATATAAAAGAACAATTCAAAATTTTTAGATTTAGCGTAAAATATGCTGGCATACTAACTGAAATTTTTGATGAAAACAAAGAACTAAATTAAGAATTTAGTAATTACATCAGTTATGAGCAAAGATTATTTTGCTAATTCTAAATAAGCAATTATTATAAGTTATTTAATATAGAACGTAAATTATTATTTATTACTGCTTATAAATCATTAATAGAACAAATTAATTATTATTATTTTTTAATAATTTTTAAAAAAATAACACTAAAGTATATCTTAGAAAAATAATATAAACATCTCTTGCAAATCTGTTGGAATTCTGCTGCAAAATAGCTTCTATTAATATTCGTCGGTAATCTGCTTGTATTTGCAGCGGAAAATAGTGACAGAAATTTTCTGTCGGTAATTTGACGCAATTTGCGACGGATTAGGGAGGGATGACAGAATACGACGGTAATAAATAAAAGAAAAAAAGTCTAAAATACAAAAAACTATCCCCTGCAAATCACATGGAAATTCGTCGCAAACTAGCGACGGAAAATCCCGCTTCTAAAAATTTGACGCTTATTCAGTGTTTTCTTGTAGTGCTACTTCCTGGGGATTCAAATTGAAAGAAAATAAGATATAGAGTTGTTCTTATCCCAAAGAAAGTACAACAAAGATTTTACTGAGAGCCAACATGCATGAAGCAAAATCCTTACCTACAACCATGACTAGCAATTTACAGCTATTTAAACACAAAGGTGAAAGCATTGAAACAACAAACTATACAGAGTCATAGTAGGTGCACTACAGTATGTCAATATAACCATACCAGAAATTTATTTTGGTGTTAACAAGTTTTTCCAACACATGAGAAATCCTCTCAATGATAACTAGAGGGCTGTTAAATGCATATTAAGATACCTCAAGAGAACCATGAATTAAATGATGAGCTTAAAAACTTGCAAAGAATTATATTTATAGGGCTTTAGTGATGCAGATTGGGCTAATGACCCAGACAATAGAAAATCCATCTCTGGATACTGTATCTACCTCGGACCTTATCCAATATCGTAGTGCACAAGGAAACAACCAATAATTTCGAAATCCAGTACTGAAGCAGAATACCATGTTCTTGCTAGTGCCACAACTGAGATTTCGTGGATAGAAACCCTAATCGTGAACTAGGGTTTAAGCTTCCAAGGACACCGGTTATCTGGTGTGATAACAAGAGCACTATATCATTATCCATCAACCAAGTCCAACATACACATGCACAAAACATATCGAAATTGACCTATATTTTATGCGTGAGAGGACTGAGAAGGGAAAGCTACTTGTTAATCATGTTTCAGCTTATTATCAACGCGCATATATACTCACAAAAGCCCTTTCAGCATGGAACTTCGTCGGATTAAGAGATGAATTGAAGATTGTTGAAGGCGGCGGAATAAAAGAGGAGGATAATAAGAGGAAAATCCAAAAACCGTAGATCTAATTGAGGGAGGTCATTGAGAATATTGCTCCACTATACAGACCGTTGCCAGATGTATTTGATCATCACGTGTGTTGCATGTGTACTTCCTGTTTCTTTTATTTTCTCGTATTGGGCATTGGGCTGTATCTTGACGCCCATTCATTTGTAAATATATTTAGCACTCCACAACATTTGTATTATTAGTTTTTCATTTATTCAATCTGTAACAACTATATTAAAGAATCAATAAAACTCTTTTTAGTCATTTTATAATAATGATAAAAGTATAAGTGAAATGATATTATTTTCATCAGTTAACTGATCAAATTTATTATCTCTGCTATAATATTATCTTGTTCCAAAAATATTAACGGGATCTCCAACACAATATCTACACCGACTATCCATTTAGATTAATTAAAAGGTTCAAAAATTATTTAAACATGGAAAATATTTAAAAAATAAGTAAGGTAAACTGATGATTTAGCAACATAATAAGAGACAAACGGAAGAATTACATGCTTAATATTAAGCTATCAAAGCTACAATTTTGGAACATTTAAGAAAGAGTTGAATCAAAACAAAACTAAGATGGTATATCCACTTTCCACCTTCAGTTTTTAAGCAACTCACCATACAACTTGACATCCTAATTATTGGAAAGAAGTTAAAAACCTCGCCAAAAGTTTCATCAAAAGAAATTTGATGGTCGTCCATTTCGGTGTCGATGAGGACTCCATCACAATCAAAAAACAACGCTACTTTCAAAGAAGAATTAAGATAGAGAGAGGAAGGATATAAAGGAATAATTTTGGAGTAAAGTGATGTTATGGGGGTTGAGGAGTATAATTTAGGGTTTAGGTTTATTTTCACCAATGAGAGGAGTGAATGAAAGTAAGGAAGGAAAGCGAGAGAGAAAAACATTTCACTGCCTTCCAAAAATTAGGAGGAACCATTTCGACAGCGGTGAGTTCTATTTTATTTATAACTTGCACCTAACAACTGCATTTAATTATTAAACTCTACTATTTATTGCAACCAGTGACAGATTGTCATGTAGTGTCCATAGAAAAGGATAATGATTCTTGATGGTCAACTCATTAAGCTTGTGATAACCAATGCAAATCTTAAGAGTGCCATCAGATTTCTTCACAAATACCATTGTGGCACTAGACAGTGAAACGCTAGACTGGATAAAATACTTCGCTTCAAGCTCCAATAGTTACTTACTGAATTCCTCATTTTCTTTAAACATCCTAGTAAGAGGCCGACTAACTGGTTGCGAATGCGAGATAAGATCGATGCGGAACTCAAAAGCTCGGTATGGTGGCAAACCCTGAAACAAGCTCGAAGATATCAGCAAAGTCGCAAACGACTAAAATTCAAGATATGTCATCCTTATCTGAAGACTCAAGAGAAAATGGGATGCTTTAGAATCATAGTCGAAGGCCCCCAAGTATAAGAGATAATTGAGTAGGCGAGTCAAGATATTAAAGAAATAATTTCTTTCAGAACATTAAATTCTTGATTCATATCGCATGAGCTGGTCCATACCTAAAATCATATAAAAGACAAGGATATGAATCATGTGCAGACCCACACGGACAAGAAAGCCACAAATAAGAATCTCAATGTCCTCACAAGGTATGCTAAGGGTTGGGGACCCCCCATCAAGATTCACAATCTATAATGATGTCATCAAACAATTAACATCCAAAGATATAATACCAATGATTTCTTTTAATAGAAATGAATGTGATCCTGTATCAAATAAAACTCGAATAAATCGATCACGAAATAGTAAAAAGCCCACAAAGATAGATGGAAATGTACCATGAGGCTAAGCGGAATTGCTAGAAGCATCTGCAATATTAAGCTTCCTTGAATTAGCATTCTTAGGAGCAATGGGACATGAGGATGGCCAATGCCGGTAATGACCCAGATTTTTAGTATCTGAATATTTAATTTATTTAAATATGAATGTGATTATTTCAGAAGTTGAATAGCTTGAATTCAGAATATACGAGTTAATTATATAACTGAATCGAATCTGGAAGTTAATATGGAATAAATTGATTTTGTAGCTTATGTAAAATTTTGATTAAATAGAAACGATAATAATAATTTATTATCGAAGAATTGTAGTGTTTGGAAATATATTAAATATTTAATTTATTTGTATAACATAAGAAAATGGTATTTTGGCAAACTGTATCGGAATTCGAAGAAACCAGCTTCATTGAGTTCGAAATAATGGCAGAATGTCAAGTTTCATGGAAATCGAGACTTCAATGTACTTGTGCGAGCTTAAAACGTCAAGAAAGAATATAAGTGAATACTAAAATGAAAATATCTCACCTATATAATTAACTTAACCCATGCCTCCTCTAACCTATTTTCGTTCCTTCAACAAGCAAATATTTGAGCTGCCATCTTCAAATCATTTAAGCAATCCAAGCTAGAGCAGTAGTTAATGAAATTAAATGAAATTAGGGTTGTTGAAATGGTATGCTTACTAGCTTCAAATAAGTGTGCACATAAATAGGTGCGCACTAACATTTTGGCTCATCGTGGCTTGGATGGGGTTCAACAACGTCGTGGGAAGTGACGATGGCCGGCAGGGGTGGCACAACACTTTTGGTGAGGAGGCGCATCGGGTGAGGGGTTTTGGAGGATCTCCGGCTGTCTCTAGTGAAGTGCGACAATGGGTGGATAGGCTCGAGGGCAGCAGGTCAGGAATCGTGGGGGATTTCGACCTCGAGAAGGGGGTGACGGTCGAATAGAGAATGAGGATGCGAGTAGATTGGTGGTGGTGGCAAGGTCGGTCGTTGGCCAAGGAAGAGGAGGAAGGTGGTCAAAGTCCGGTTAAGGTTTGGAAATGGGTCTGGGTGAATGGAGGGAATGGAATTTCAATTTTAGGAGGAAAAGGTGAGCTATCACGTGTAGGAGAGGGTGAAGAGATTTATAAATTAAATAAGTTTAATTATGTTTTATCCCATATTGATTTGTAAATGCGATAATTCATACGATATCAAATTGACGAACCGTCAATTACATTGGGATCGTGTGAATAATACTACGCGTAAGTAGTGGAATTGTAGCATTCTGGAGAGTTTGGAATTTTATCTAATTTCAAACGCCTGCTTGAAATTAGATAAAATAACGAAATATCATCGTTTGGGATGGATGGTGAGTTTTACTCCTGCCTTTTCCTATACTATTGTATCATATAATAGTATTGACTATTATCTACATATTTATATGTACAATTGATTGTTTGGATGATTTATTGCTTTATTGGTGGTTGTCGATATATATATATATATATATATATATATATATATATAATTCCTGTATGTGAACGGATGATCCTTTGACATCACCTGCACTGTAGCAGAAGATTCATCTTATATAAATTAGTATAATTTAAACTATATTACATGTATATGTGCTGAAATATGAGTATGATGCCGGGGGACATGTTGATGGAATCTAACAGGATTCCTCAATATGATTATTACCGTATTTATATTCATATGATGTTATATGAATTGACTGGGCGTTAAACCTGACCGTGGACCCCATTGATTGTATAACGTTGTTATATGTGGAATTATGATAAGTGAATATATTGTTTCATATAATATATTAAGTTTTGATATTTCACACAATTTGGTGTGTTTGGCATAACTGGACCGAATTGGGAAGTTATAGAACCAGAACGGGAACTGGGAAACTGGAACTGAATGGCTTTTGGAATAAAACATGCTTTCTAAGTCCTTTTAAGCTTTTTACTTGAAACCTATTTCCACATTGTTCTTACTATGTGTATATATATATATATATATAGATTTTATCCTTTACAATTCTTTTAATCTAAAACCTATTTTAAGCTACTTTACTATATATATACATTTTAATATTTAAAACCCGTTTTTAACTTATTTTACTATATATATATTGAAATAAACTAGTTCTGTTTTATAAGATTTGGAAATAATTTTGGATTATAACACACCTATTATAATCAATGATTTAGAAATCACTAGTATTTCACCTTGTTAAATGTTAATCGATATTTACATCTTTAAACAAATATTTTAATGTTGTGAATGAGTATTAAAATGATTTTGGGCTTGCCGTGATAATGTTTTATTTACATTCATCTTTGACCCTCTTAGATTATTTCGATGAAGTTAGTATAATTAAATATTTAAACAGACATTTAAAGATAATTATAAAAGGAATTGTTTGGGATTTGTTGTAAACAGTGTTTTAGCAGCACTTGTTTTTAAACCCATGGAATATAGTTAAACCGAAATATACGGTTTAATGAGTTTGAATATACTTAGATCTTTAATAACAGGATTATAAATATAGAAACAAGTATAGGAATCTTTTAGGATAAAGATATGGAATAAGATGTTTATCTTATAAAAGAGAAGAGGTTCTTAATAAATGATGATTTAAACCTTTTTGAGTATATTTTAAAGAAAAGAATCTTGGAAATAAATTATGATTATACTTATACCGGAGGGATAAGTATATTCATACCTTTTAAGCATTAAGACTATAAGGAATAGGGAATTAGTAGGAAATATGCAAATACCTTTTTATATATACAAGTTGAATATATACTCTAATATATAAAGGAATATTAATAAAGTATGAGTTTTGATTAATGAATGATGTCTTACTAGACATATGAAGTTTTTTTAGATAAAAATATATTTTTCTAATAAAAGGAGTTTTTAGTTAATGAAAGATTAATTAAATGGGGAAGGGATTAAAAGCCTTTTATATGAGTTAATCGTGCTTTGACTAATTATCATGCTTCGTGACTTGATAGTGCTTTGGATGTTTATTCAGTTGTTATGAAAATTAAGCGAGGCTGTTTTCCATATATAGCCGTCTATTGTGTGAATTGTAGTCGGTTAATCGACTATAGAACTTGACCTTAAAAATCTAACGATCAGTTTCGACGAGACCGGGATAGTTAAGTGTTCTACTAATCGAAAACCACTTCAAAACTAGTATACGAGTTCTATGTTTTGGAAGCGGTTATGAAGTGAAGTCTATGTGGCGATTCGAGATCAGCTGGGATGCTAAAAAACAATAGTGATTATGAGATCTGTTAAGGAATCTATGTGTGATTCCGAGATCTGTTGATGTAATGGAATCCATGTGTAGTTCCGAGATCTGTGAAGGAATCTATGTTTGATTCCATGATCTGTTGTACTGTATGATCCCAACTATGGGAATTCTTGTTCTGTTCGAGTGGTGACTCGTGTGAAGATGCCGAAAGAAACCTCGAAATCGGGTATGGTTAAATATAGATTAGACTGCGTGACCTGGTATTTAGCTAACCTATGGCAGGGTATATTGACTCCATATTTAAAGTATGCTTATAGATGTTGAGCACGAGGAGTTGGATATATTTGGTTCCATGTGGTGCACATCGGTGTTTTCGTGCATGGGCTGATCATGTTTACCTAATGGTATATTTTATCTAGAGATATATGATGTTCAGAAGGTGGTTTTTGATCCTTATGCATGGATTTTGGATCCAACTTGATTCAGAGAGATATCCACGGAATATCCAATATGCAAACGTGCCTTATCGCTTTTGTTTTTACATTTAATAGTTGTCGAATGTAACCAATGTAATCATTCCAGCTGTTTGATTTAATTTATATTCTACACCCTAGACAGTATCTATTATACAACTATACTTCTCATGATAAATGGTTGGATGTTACTAAGGGGATAACCGTTACGAACATGCGTACGGGATTGGATTGTATTGATATACGTTACTTGTATGCTTAGGCATTTTTTAAAATCATGTTCGGGGAAAATAAGCTTAACATCTGATCTATGCACATCAGTTAATACAGATGGTTTTATATCATTAACTGCACTTTTCATAGATAAGGATTGTTTTTACCAAAAAAATTGTTGAATTTTTCATTGATACCGCCTCCTTGAACGAAAATCGCAATATTTTAAAAGATATACAGTCTGTTAGTTGAGTTGAATATTGAAGATAAATTGTTTGCATTTACACTTGACAATGCATCGTGAAATGATAAATTTATTGAATTTTTGGAATCTCATCATACATATAAGAGAGCATTGATTGCGAAAGGGGAGTTTTTTCATATTCGTTGCACCACACACATATTGAATTTGATCGTACAAGACGGTCTAAAATGTATTAGTCTATTTTTGGTGAACATTAAAGAAAGCATATAGTATATTAAGGGATCTTAATCAAGAAAAAAGTTGTTTATGGAATGCATAGCGGATCTTTCTATGGTGGAAGTAAAAAATATTGCAACAAGATGTTCCAATGAGATGGAACTCGTTGATGCTTAAAAGGGCTATTTACTTTCACCTAGCACTATGACATTTACAAATCATTGATAAGAGTTGCATTTATTGTCCAACCACGGGATGGGTAGATTCAAAAAAGTTATAGATTTCTTGGAAGTTTTTTATAAAGTTACTTGTTTATTTTGGGGCTCAATATATCCAACATCGATTTTTTTTCAAAGATCATGACTATTATTTTTACACTACAAAAGCATATGAAAGACAATGATTTTTTGTTAACCATGGCTAATGAGATGTATAAAAAGCTTGACAAGTACTAGAGAGAATTTAGCATGATACTTCGATTGCATGCATCTTTGATCCACGACATAAAGTAGATTTTGTTAAATACTATTATGAACAGATTTATGGAGTCTCTTGTTATGAATTTAATGAAATAGAGAATAAATTGGAAAATCTTTTCGATGAGTAGTCAAAAGAAATTGAGAAGCATAGTGAAGAAAGTGGATCAAAAGATGTTGAATCCATCAAGGCAGATATTGCTCCGTGTTCATAAGAATGTGAGGTTTTGTTGGAAGGATTTTATACTCATCGTAAGGCATTTTACTTGATAGGTCTCGTAAATCCAAACTTAAGTTTATTTTGAAGAATAACCGGTTGATTTGAAAACATCATTCAACAGTCTTTCTTTTTGGAAATCTACACAATATAAATATCCAATTTTTTCACATATGAAAAAAGATATTTTGAAGGTTCCAGTCACTATTGTAGCATCGAAAAGTGCATTTAGTATCAAAGCTAGAGTTCTTGATGATTACCGTAGCTCTTTAAAGATGATATTGTTGAAGCATTACTATGTTCACGTGATTGGCTGTACGGAAACGGGACATCATTGATTGTAGAGGAGCTAGATGTTAATGACCGATCCAATATCTTGAGCTTCCCTAAATAACATGTGATGTACTATTTTCTATCTGGTTGGTTTGAGCTATTAATTTTTTGTGCTAATATTTCTACAATTATTATGATCAGTTAGGTGCTATTGCAGTGGACTTACCTACTAGCGTTAAACCTACAGATGTGTATAACTGCTAGGTATGTTGAAAATATACTACTTTTCTTTAAAAAAATTATATTTGACTAATGGCTTATCATATTTAAACACATAATTGTTGGGAAAAAAAATTGAAATAGCTAATAGAGAACTATAACATGAAATCATCCTTAACTTGACCTTACTTGTTTTACCATTTGAAACTTTTTTCACCCTTCTCATCCATGTTGCCTCTCAACACAAAGTGTTGGCAGGTTTGCCATTAACTGGTGTTAGCTTTTATATGTATAACTATGTGTTTGAATTCAAGTACATTGATACATCATAATCAGGCATTTTATATAGTTTGGAATCAAAATGTAGTGAATATTACCTACTCTTATCATCATAATTAGGCATTATATACAGTTTGTAAGCATGTATATAATTTTGAAGCCTATTTTCATTAATTTGCAGTTTTGTTTTTACCATTTATCTTATACAACTTTATTGATTTGGTTGAGGGTTTTTCTCTTGGGAAAATGGATGTCGCAATTCTTCTGAGGAGAAATTTATGACCTACAAATTCAACACGATTAATACTAAATTAATTAAAGTAAACGGTGATTGTGTATGGTATTTATTATTATTGCATGGTTTCTTCCAAACTAATTAGTTTAGTATGTAACTTTGATAAATTCAAAGTAGAGGTTGTGATGAAGAGACGTTATTGGTTTGAACTTCAAAGTAGAGTACATAGCCCTTTTTGGCTACACGGTTGCAGATATAATTTGCTTTATTTCTTATAAATATGGTACTGTAAAATGCTAGATGGCAACCATCAAATTAGCTCTCCTTCATAAACCCCAAAGTTGCCCCTTCATCTTCTTTAATTGGGGAATCCAAAATCATTCAAATATGAAAAGTGTTTATGCCTTACCATATAACATATTAGTTTGAAGCTTTCGATGAAGTGAAGAGACATTTAAGTACATTTTTCATCCAATACTTTAGTTGATCAGAAATCAAAGAAGTCGTCTTAGCAGTACATATTGGCAATTTGGATTCAACGATGATACAACAACCAATCGATGATCGACTGTAAACATTGCTTAAGGGAAGATAAATGTGATGTATCTATGGTAGATTGTGATGACCCCAAACTCCCATGCTACGGAAGCAAGGATAATCTTTGGAATATAACACATAAACAATAAAAGCAGAACAGAAATATATCATTACACTAGACAATGTACAACAAATTACACTGGAACAAATATAATCATCAGAGTTACATAGTATTACAGGATCATACTTAATACAAAATACAATTTCAGCTTTATATAAAATGTCTGTAGCGGAATCAAACATAATACACATAGCGAAGTCTGAACAACATAATAGAAATGATAGATACCATCTTCAGCTCCATAGCTATCCAGAATGAGCCTGCTAAAACCTGAACACAAGGCTGTCCATGTAGAAAATAGGGGCACCTGAGTTTGCAAGTGAAACAAACTACGAGTCAGTCATGGGACTGGTATGAGAAATCTTACTTAACCTATTTAACAATAAGGTCAATCATAGGACCACGCCGCTAACGCGGAACGGGTTTACTCCATTGAATTGCCAGTGCATGAAATAAAGTAAATCATTAAACAATGCAATGATTTTTAGAAAAATGAAGCCATTATAAGACTCAAGTCCCATCACACAATGCAACGCAGACCGGAGGATAGAGTTTTACCTTATAATGGCTAAAATATGCTTGATACGTATAAAAAAAATCGTTTGATATTATTACTAGTGCATATATGTTTCAAAAAAAATTTCAATAATAATATCAATCATAAACGGCATAGCTACCATTTACTATGTCGCCATACATAGGCTTACAATCAAAACCGCACAATGTCGTATTAGAAGTTGGATTTCCATCATGAACTAAGGCAAGGGATCGTCCTTACCGACTTCGAGACAATCTAGCCCATGTCTCAAGACCCAAACACAGGTGAGCCCTTCACTACAAGAAATCACTGATTTAGCGTCAAAAATTTAGAAGCGGAAATTTCTGTCGCTAATTTGCGACGGATTTCCATGCGATCAGCAAGGGATAGTTTTTTGTTTTTTCAAATTTTTTTTTCTTTTATTTATCACCGTCGTATTCTGGCATCCCTCACTAAGCCATTGCAAATTGCGTCAAATCACCGACGGAAAATTTCTGATGTTATTTTCCGCTGCAAATTCAGGCAGAATACCGACGAATATTTTTAGAAGTTATTTTGCAGCAGAATTCCGACGGATTTGCAAGTGATGTTTATATTATTTTTTTAAGACATATAGAGGGCAATCCACATCCTCACACCATTGTTAATTTGAGCCATTGAGATTGAACTATCTAACGGTTGTAATTGGTCATCCGCGTGCATTGAAGACTGTTAATTTGAGCTGTTCAGATCGAACTATCACTGTTACCATTGCACCGCGTGCCCTTTTCTTTGCGCACGTTCATTTTAAATTGTGTTATTCCTTCGTCCCTTTCATTTGTTATTCTTCCAGTCAAAATACTTCTTTCCCCAAATCTATTTATCCCCAAATCGGAAAAATCCATGGCAGCCGAAACCCTACTGTTCTTCGAAACCGCAAATCACCTAAAGCCGCTCCACCGCGTCACTCGCCTCCTCTTCCATCCCATCGTGACCGGTCTCCGACCTAGAACCTCCTAACCCTCTCCGCACCCAAAACCGTGCTTAACCTCCGCCGAGCTGTCCCCCCCAACCCCACTCTAGTGAGCCCGCGCAACAATTCGAGTCCAGTAAACTACTCTCTAATCTCGCCTGGTCGAAAGCCATCACCGCCTACCGTGCTTTGCGCACCTATTCACCCGCAAACTAGCAGCCCCCCTTGTCGTCGGTCGTCTCCAGTAACAAAGCAACGCCTGAAGCCTGCAAGGCGCTGCACCAGCCTCCGCCCGTCCGTTCGGTCCACAAAGGTGTGCGTACTTATTGCTAAGGTACTGTGATTTCAGTTGAATTTATTTACAAGTGATCTCAGTTTATAGATTAGTTGAATTTGTTTACAAGTGATCTCAGTTTATAAATTAAAATATGCAAAAATATAGCATTTCATGCTAAGGTACTATGATTTCGAACTTCTGAAAACCATAGTTGTGGTAAACAAAGGTGTGCGTACTTATTCTATCAATTGAAAAACAATATTATTAAAATCTAATTACTGATAACTTGTTTAAGCAAAGTAATCAAAAGTATTTGTGGTGGATAGAAAACATAACATATCCAAATTGGACCAGTCAAAGAAACCAAGTTGTAAAGTTTGTTAAATACTGATATTTAAGAAGACATGATAGAAAAAAAAATCTGTTGAAGCTTCTTTGATATTGAGACAAATTTGCTGAATCATTGTAATATGATGAATATCAACCCAAAAATAAGTCACCCTAAAAGTTTTGAACAAGTCAATGCTATATACACATGATAAGTCAACCCAAAATTTTGAAATGTTTTCAAAAGAGGTGAATAATTGTACAATAAAAATGCTATAAACCTGAGAATCGAATGGATAAGGATATAGGCAAATAATTCAAACTGAAAGAAATATACCAAGGACATAAAATATAGGGATTTTTCAAGGCAAGTCAAGGTAGTCAGAATGTAGATAAATACTAGTATATTTATATCATGAGTTAACTTAGTATTTAACTACAGTTTATAAGTTACAGCATGTTATATTTGAAGCTTCATTAAACTTAACAACTTACTAATCATAAATCATTTTGTAGCCTTCAAAAGTTCTTCATTCTACTTGATTTTGTTGTGATGATGCCCCCAGTGATAAAGATGAAGTCCCTTTAAAAAAATTGATGCAATACAAAAATGCAATTAAGATATAAACAGAAACAGCAGCACAAACAGAACTATATCAACCTAAAACCATCTAAATAACAAATGCCTGAACTAACCAATAATCACATGATCTCCTATGCAAAGGCGTTGGCTTTTGATTAGAATATGTATAGATGGTAATGTGTTGAATTACTTAATACTAATGCCACCTAATGAAAATAAACGTGTAAGGTATAAAAACAAAACTGTGCACAAAATATTCTGCACTAAATGCCATTTAATGAAGAATGGTTAAAGATATTATTTATTGCTATTAAGCGGGTTATACTTGTATCCAGGTTATAGTACTTGTCGATCTAAAATACTAGTCCTGGTGTTCATATTAAGCATGTATCCAGTTTACTTGTCAGTCTAAATACTAAGTAGGTATCCTTCCCTCCAGGTTATCTTACCAAAACCAGAATAAAAACTAATGTGTACTAAACGCCATGCCTCAAATTGTAAGCAAGAGATGATACAAGTCCTGGTGTTCATATTACTTTTCAATCTAAAATACTAGTTCGATTTACGGTTATATAAGAGGAAATGATTATTAATATGAGTTAATCGTTGTTGAATTAGCTTTAAAATAGCGTGCACTAATCTTTTGACCTGTTACTTATCCCATCAGAAGCATGTTATTAAATTAGCTTTAAAACTTAATCGAACCCATTCTAGCTGTCACTTATCCTAAATTTGGTTTGTTTTATTCATACATGATCATATGCGCTAAAACTGATGACATGATAATCTAATCATTGTACGTTATTTAAAAGTTTGTATTTTTACATTAAAATAGAACGTCAAATATGACCATATGCCATGCATCAAATTAGGTAATGCATCCTCCATTTCTAATCCACGGTTTCTGAATTCTGAAGGCTCGACATTGCACTACAGTGCATCTACTACATCTTTTATGGAGGCGAAAGGGACAGTTAATTTGCTGGATGTACTTCTTTCTTCTCCTTTACCAGCTTTTTAACTTCTCAAATCACAATGGGAAATCCGATCTTTGCCTTTTTAGGGTAAGGATTTTCTCGATTTTTCCTTCCATTTGCTTGATTTACTTACTTCGTTTGAATTCAGGACTACGTTATTATTTAATTACACATAATCTTCTTTAATTTTGACCAAATCATTTGTTCATATTATTACTCCGTGATTGTTGAATTTCGATAAACTGGACGTTGAATATAAATTGACTGTCCTTTTCTAATTACTGTATATTGACAAAATTATAGAGTGACTGATGTATTTCTTGCATTGCAATTTCAGTTATGTCTAGTCGGTCAAAATAATTTTCTTGGAGGTCCATACGAATATGTGTTCCAGTTCTTCAAATTCAACTAATTGCAAGAAAACCGAGTGAAATTCAAGCATTTCCTGTCTATTTTTCTATTACAAAAGGGAATTGATCCAACAGAAATATTCTATATCTTATAAAACTGCAAGATTTGGTGTAATTTATAATATTGTTCATAATATTATGTCTAATTTCTAATCATTTACATATATAACTTCAAGATGACATCAACACCTTTTCATTCTATTTCTTTCGTCATATTTAACTCATATGATTCTTCCAAAAAACTTATCTTTTTGACGATTTTACAACTGCTCACACTATTCTTACTCTTGAAATATATCTTGACTACATTCGTATTATGTTAAAGATCTTATCGTTTACACATATAGTTTCAAAATATCTTTTTATAAGATGACAACAGTACTTTTTCATTCTAACTGTATACCTGTTTCATCATGTTTAACTCATAAGTTTCTTCCAAAAAAGTTTTCTTTATAAGTGGTGTTACGATTGCGTTTTCATATTTGCTCACTACCATGCATACAAAAAGCATTTTTTATTTAGTTTAGTGCTCTAACTACACCTTCACAATTAAAAATGGACTAATTAATGTTTATGTCGCGTTTTGTATCGAAAAATATAATAAAGCGATGTAAAGAGTTATGGAAAAAATATTTATCAAATAAATATCAGCGTGGAAGACAATTTTAATGTGCTACCATGTAGGAAATATTTTAAAAATCTTCTTCGAAAACCTTGAAACATTCTCAATAATGTTTAAGAATATAAGATTATTTTATTTTTGTTCATTTGTATAAACTTATTTTATCAGCGCTAGGGATGCAGTGATAAGATTGCTACTAGCTTATAACCAAAGATTTGAAATTTTCGATCATTCGTTGAGATAACAAATAGATATGCTAGGTTATGATGTCGGTGTCCCATGCTTAACCATTAACAAAGCCTCCACCTTTTTCTATAACTAATGCAAAGTTTCTTGGAGAAAAGGCTATATCATATACAACTAATTTCCCAAATAAACTTTATGCAAGTCCTATTTTTCTCAGCTTAGTGCAAGCCTACTTCACCAAAATAACTTACGTAAGCATTATCCAAGCTTATTGTTCTTTTAACATACCAAAAATTCTACCACCTAATTTAAATCTTCAAAGGCATAAATTGTTTGGCATTAACAGTGGCGGTTCTAAAATCCATGTTCTTAGTCGAAAATCTCTGCATTGATAAGTTGATTTTTATGAAACTTTATCATCCTATTGTTTTGATGTCAAAAATTTGTAGTTACTTGGAAATCCTTAATGCATGCATATATATACTTAGCTACATACATATGATATATGCACACACATGCACATGCACACACATATGTGGTTGCCTATAGTCCTAAGGGATTTTTTTAACGAAAAAGTCTTCTACTTAAAGATAACTTCATTTCGCTTTATATAAATGGAAGACCCTCATAGAGATGGCTTTATATTAAGGCATACAATCTTTCTTCTACCTCTTTTGGTGCAATTTTAATCACGATTTCTAAAATTTGCTATTTCTTAGTTTGTTTTGCTCCTTAGATTATTATTCCTTTATCCCTTTACATGATATGGATGCAATCATTGTCAGTTTTTTCAACTCTACATTGAACTGTTGGTTTCATGTGCATGTGAGTGCATTATATTGACAACCTATACATTACATGTTACATGGAAATTTTGACCTACTGAACAATGATTTGATATCACCAAGGCCACGTAAACTCGAATTTGCTGTTGCAGTTTGTTTATGGACAAATCCGCACAAGAAGATACTTAATTTACACTACCCATACTCATGATTAAAGACTAATTACTACATATTTTTTATATCATCTAATTGTACTATTGAACTTTTACTATAATTTCTTGTATTATGACTGAGGTTTTATTCGTTATTTTAGAGATTTGATTTATTAATGTTTTTGTTCTCCTAAATATTTTGCTATATTCAGTAAATTTATAACAAATTCTTGCTTTATACCCAAAATGTTAGTTACATTGTTGTTCAATGATTATCATTATGAAACTTGTTTTATACATCACCTTTAGATTTTGAACTATTTAGGCACAATGAGAATGTGTATTTGATTGCATGATAATATGGTAGAGTAATGTAATTTCAATACATCTTTTGCTTTTAATTTTGGGATGCTAAAATCTTTAGAATGTAAATAACAATTAATTCCCTGTACAATTATATGAAAGAGAGCATATTGTTTCTGTAAAAGTTCACAACAAGGTATTTTATAGTGAGTTTCTTCGCTGAATTTTGTATTCTCCTCCAATTTTGGGATTCATCTACGAAACGCAAAACAATACTCAAGTTTTTCTAAACTTATTTTGTAAAAACTATTTACAGATCCCCTGTTGGTGGTGGGTTATCTATGAATATGTAATCGCAATCCCATACAAGCATATATTATAAAATGAGGGCCCATTTAGAGCTATAACATATAAGGAAAAATTTATTCAAAATAACAAATAGTATTAAAAATAGTATGAATTACCATAATTCTTTAGTATCAAGGATTCTATAGAGTTGTGATTCAGAGAATGGAGATGTAGTGCACTACAACAAAGACATAGGCAAAATAAAATGCAGAGCACTGAAACTGTGATTCTACTAAATTGGGAACACAGGTAGAAAACTGGGGATTAAGAAATATTCTCTTCATGAGAGCAAAGGAGTGTAAATTGCTGGGAGCTTAAATTTATGTCTTCTACACGCACTTGGTTAGTTTGTGGACAGTACAACTTTTTGTATGTAAAACATATGTACTAGAAGAAATTTATATGCTACTGTTTTTTTGTTACTAAGATTTGATTAATTCCACTGGAGGAATGTAATTTTGACTGCATTTGGTTAATTCATTTCATATGATTTCTTCGGTTAATACATTTTGAGTGTATGTTTTAATAAAAAAATAAAAAATAAAAAATAATAGGTAATGCATAAATGGTAATATGACCGTTAAATTTAAAGCTAGCAGTTATAATGATAAATGTGTCTGTTATGTATAGTTGACTACTTTTTATTCCTAAAACTTATTTTGGTGTTATATTACTGACTTACGGTTCCAAGATCAAGGAGCAAATTGGAGGACAAGCATTCGAGCCCTGTCAGGATAGATCCATGCAGAAAATGAGAAGTTTTTTTATATATATATGTGCAGGTTCTTTTTTTTTTTTTTTTTTTTTTTTTGAATTTAAACATTATGATGCATTGATCCATCAACTATGTAAACATAATTTTTGTTTAGATTTTTTTTATGTGACATTAGTTTTTAGTTGTATCGGATAAGGTTATGAATGTTGGGTGTTATGTGAATATTTTATCAATTATTGTACCATTTTTTATTGTTATATAATGTTTTGTGACATTAATTTTTCTAGTTGATATATATATATATATATATATATATATATATATATATATATATGTATGTATGTATATGTTTCATTGCACGATGAGTATTGAATGTTGAGTATTTGTTAAAATGAATGTATTTGATATCTAGATTGATGGTTAGAAATGCAAAAAAATGTTTTGCTATATATTTCCGTCCGTAATCCGTCGCTATATAGCTAGGATTTACCGACGGATAACTGGAATGTAAAATGGTTGCTATATATTTCCGTCGGTAATCCCTCGCTAAATAGCGTGCATTTAGCGACGGAAAAATATTTATTGATTTTATTATGTTATATATATCCGTCGGTAAAACGTCGGTGCAATATTTTAAAATGAAATGATAATATATCAGAAAACGACGGTGAAGTGACGGAGAATTGACGTTAATTTCCATCGCAAAATTGTGCCTAAAATACCGACGTGTTTTTTAGCGACAGACGTATTTTGCTGCAAATCTGTCGCTAACATGCCTTTAGCGACGGTTTAGCGACGGATTTTTCCGCTGCAAAATCAGTGTTTTCTTGTAGTGCTTGGATCGTCAGGGCCGGTCCACACGGAGTGGATTAAAATGCCTGAACAATACGTTTCCCCGCCCTATGGGGCTTAAACTGGTCAGTACGTCGACCAAACCATCGATCGGCCCCGTAGTGACCGATATAACCGAGGCGCCTCACTATCCATCATCCACATAAGTAAAAATGTCTGGGCTCCATACCATGACATCACTTCTAGCTAGAAGGAAACGCATGCCCTCTCTGAAGTCCTCTCTCGTTTTTGATTCATACCGAGGTGTGAGACTCACGAATTAACGCTATACACAAAGCTATGCTATATTAAAGTCGTGCTTTGATCATCAACCACAAGGCTCTGCTTTTCAACAAAAGCCTTGATCACTGCATGTCAGCATGCCACGTTGTCAATCTACAACGTCAAACACACATCCATTTACAAGTCCGTTCTGGGTCTGAACGAAACCGGAGGCACCTTATTCCTCGTTCCATATGTCCAATACATGAGAGAGACCCTCGCACATCCAAACAGTCAACAAATACGTCCGGACAACTACCATTGTAACCCTTTCAAGGCAGCAACTCCAATCAAAGGCATCAGTAGCCATCCATTCGATGTGATGATTATCGGTCTTGCACCATCTTCATATCTTCGACTTTTTCATCGTCGATCAATTATTTGAAATGAGAATTTACTCGGCCTTTTCAAATAATTCACGTATATATATAGAATTCAAATCAATTCTTTCTATGTGTAAACTATTCGACATCCACATTTCAGTTCATTAGTATAATTTTCACGTCAAATACATCCAACCATCAAGATATCTGATAAACCAAGTGAAATTGGTTTATCTTCATTCCACATCGTTTATAATATTTTATAACGAAAAAATAGCTCATTTCCATCGAACGACGTTTCAGGTCATTCGATGGCACTAGCGTTGCTCTCGTCCAAATTTGATTTAAACATTCCACAAAATCTTACCGTTGGATCTTAATGAATTTTATATCGTTCGAAAGATCTTTCCAAAGCGGATCCAACGGTTCCGTTTTCGGGAAAATCTGACGGTCGGATCTCCCGTAATAATCATTTAAAATTACAATTTCAAAACGCGAAATGCAGCATCGTTATTCGTTTTTTTTAATTTATATTTATACATATATAAATATAATTCATTCGACGATTTCCAAACCGTTTTCAGTTCAAAAATTTGGCTAACGCCTTTAAATTTCGAAAAATTTCGCCATAACCTCCTTTGTATGGAGAGGGGTTTGGAAATTTATTGGGCCGTATTAGGCACCCAATATATCTAGTGTAAGCACACACAATTTTTAGTGTCCTATCTATGCCCAAGGGAGTGTGTATAATAACTCCAGAGATAAACCTCGTCACCTTGTCCAGTGTTGGAAAATAAATAATCCATGTGTCGTATCTGATAACTAGAGAGACGTAGTTATTGTCAACTCCTGACCCATGTGGGGTTTTTATTAAATCTGACAATTTACCGGTTTATTTTATTTAGTCCAAATCAGTCCATAATTCGTTCAACCTGTAATACAGTCATCGCCATACATGCATCTCGCTTATACGGTAATTCCAACCTCGTCACATAAGCTCCAAATGTTTATGTGGTATATGGTAGAGTATGCTATCTTCAAGATGTATGTCATGTAATGTGGTTCAGAATTGTTTGTTGCTATCCTATGGAGACATTAATAATCTCACACAGAACAACCAGCACACCGCATCCAATGGCATTCACATGAGTTTATATAATAATAAAATTGCGCAACCAACTCATTAAGGCTTACCTATTTGTCGGGCACGCAAATAAATTCTTTACCCAACAGCCAATCCATTTTCCTGTTCAGCATACGTATATATATGCATCTCTACGCTAAAAATAATATTTCTAGCGAACAAATGTTTATTTTCATACATGGTTATTTTTGGCACTTCATATACATGTTAAAAATAATATTTCCAACTAACCAATTTTTATTTCAACACTTGGTTATTTTTAACAATTCACACATAGGATAAAAGTGATATTTCTGGCGAACAAAAATATATTTCACCATATGACTATTTTATTTAGTTCATACACATGATAAAAATGATATTTTTACCGTTCAAAGAATTTAATCAACACATGAATGTTTTTTAACACTTCATATACACAATAAAAATGCTAATTTTATTATTCTAAAGATTTATTCGACACATGAATACTTTTAGTGATTCATACATACAATAAATATGTGATTTTTATTGTTTAAACAATTTATTTCAAACATGGATATTTTATATACTTCATACATAGGATAAAAATGTTATTTTTATCGTTCAAACAATTTATTTCAAAGATGGATATTTTATATACTTCTTACATAAGATAAAAATGTTATTTTTATCATTCAAATAATTTACTTCAAACATGGATATTTTATATACTTCATACATAAGATAAAAATGTCATTTTTACCATTCAAACAATTTATTTCAAACATGGATATTTTATATACTTCATACATAAGATAAAAATGTTATTTTTATCGTTCAAACAATTTATTTCAAACATGGATATTTTATATACTTCATACATAAGATAAAAATGTTATTTTTATCGTCCAAACAATTTATTTCAAACATGGATATTTTACATACTTCATACATAAGATAAAAATGTTATTTTTATCGTTCAAACAATTTATTTCAAACATGATGGGTTTTCAACACATGAATATATTTCAATGCATGAATATTTCAACACATGAATATTACAGAAAATTTCGGCATTATAACAGCAGGGTAATTAAAACCGGCACCGTCCCTAATACGGCTCCTCTGCAATCCTAGGCCTCGCTGCTTTTACAAGGGCTTTATTTCAATGATTACTGCAATTCAATCATTTTCATAACACAATGAATTTTTCACAAACAAATCCAATTTTTGTTGCAACCACAATTAATCATTCACAACCATAATCAATTTCCGCAACACAATCAATTTCCACAACACAATCAATATATATCGTCCATGGTCCGCAGACGAGGAGAGTGTGTGTGTGTGCGTATATATATATATATATATATATATAAACATATATATTTCCATTTCAATTCCATTATTCGCATGTATGATTTATACAACGCATGTACAATTTATACATCGCTTATATAATTTATACAATGCCCATATATGTGATATACAACGCGTATATAATTTATACATCGCTTCTTTAAGTTATACAACGTGTATACATTCCAATTTGAATTTAGAAATCTCACATTGGGTTCCACTCCTTCTAAAATTGTAGATAGCTCTAAAAATTTCCTGGTCACTTCCAGAATGTAGCGCACGATGTCACGGTCCCAATGTCTCTTGTTTCACTGGATTTGGACAACACATGAAAAAGATATGATTTTTATACGAAAATCAAACTTCACAACGCTTTAAAGTGTCGAAACCCTTTAAAATAAATACTGGCCGTTACCTTCAACGTTGGGTTCAAAACTAGGTTTGTGTTTTACTTCAAATCTGTGAAGCTAGAGGATGATCGGAATATACGACGTCAGAGAGGAAGGAGAGGCGCACCAGGGGGTGGCAACCTCGTCGAGCTCACACGTCGGAGGGAGGAGAAATCAGGCTCAAAACGGCGAAACTTTCGACGGTCAGATCTCGACCAAAACGCGATGATAGGTGGCGAAATTTATATGGATTGGTAGAGGAAGAGGAGATCTACAAAAACCTCTAAAGGACCATTGAATTTTATAGTGAGGATTTGGAGTTAAGGAGGAGAGAAGTATTGAAGCTTAGCCACCGTTCAGTTTTTAGGTTTACGGGGTTTTTTTAGAGCGCGTTTAATGAATGGTGAATTTTCATTGGTCCATATTTATATTTAATTTAACTTTTAATTCCTTTAATTCCAAAATTCTCGTTTCATCCTCCTGACTCCAAATCAAACCCAACGACTGTCCCCCCTAGCTAATTACCCCCATCTCGGATACGATGGAATACGTTTTGTAAGCCCATTCGACTGTTTCAGTCAGTATTTCTTCAAATTAAAACATAAAACATTCAAATATGGATTTGAATGTACATTTTAATTTGCCGGGGTCACATACTGATTCCAAAAATTCCCGAAAATTAAATCCAGCTATGTTGGGACGATACAGTCCCAACAAAACCGATTTCAACGAATATGGAGACCGTTTGAAAAATGGCCAATTTCTGGTCGATCCAATTTACACTGTATTTGCAAAACACATTTTCCTTTGCTACGTTCACATATTAATTCCAAAAATTATGGAATTTTAAACCTAGCAATAGATTGATATTCCAAATCCAACCAAAGTGGTTTCGTCGAAAATGGAGGTCGTTTGCAAAAATTGCTATTTTAAGGGCTTTATTATTATTTAAAAATGGAATTTTTAAATTCTAACCAAATTTCTGTTCAAATTATCCAAAATAAAAATTTTAAATTGGCTCTGATTTTCTGGGTTGTTACATAGATGGTCATCATAGATCATCCAGAGTTGTTAGAATAATTGAAAAACCACTAGAAAATCGTGAATGATAAGGCTTGTGGAGTCTAAAGTTATCGAATTTCTGTTAGTCTTGTATATTGTTTTATATCATAATCACAATTTTTAAATCCCATTTTGCTGCTCAAATATAGAACTGATAAGGCTTTTCTATGCTAATATTTTGCAAATGATATTTTAATGTTTAATGTGCAAGCTTAAGTGATATTTAATGTGCAGGCTGATGTGCAAGCAAAAGCGAATTTCTGATCAAATCATTTATTTCTGTTCAAATTCTGTCAAGGACTCAAGATCATGGGATAATGCAATAAAGGGTGCTATGTAGTTTTTAAAGGAACTAATGATATTTTGATTGAAGATGTTATGTATTTTTTAAAGGATATTTTAATTACTATTGTATTATGTATTGCGAAAGTTATTCTTTAATGGTGGTTCGGATATTGCAGTTTGAATGATATTTTCATTTTATGTGATACAGTTCACATTCATTTTACATGTTTTTTTTAATAATTTCAGTCTAATGAGTTTGTTGGGTTGGGTTAGTTTGACCCATTAAATTGTTGAGTTGGGTTAGATTTACCCATTTAATAATGGGTATAATGGATTGGGTATTTTTCTTTGTTAAATTGGTTGGATTAATCTTCTAACTCATTTATACCCAATCCAAACCATTTTACAGCTCCTTGATCAATAAAATAAAAGAACTGATATAGTAACGAATTCAAGAAGTTACACGAATATTTTGTGCAGGTGTTGGTTTTGAAACATGATTTCCAAATATAGCTCATTTAATTTCTTAGATAACTCACTTGAATTGTTACAAGGATTGCTAAGGATATATAAACCATTGTACCGGTCCTCTAATTATGTTAAATACCTAAAGATTAAAATAACAAAGAAGGGAGGGAAAAAAATGAATGTGGAATGACCTTGGAAATGGGTTCCCAGGTTGGTTACCAGTCCACTGGTGGCTAGTTGACTGGTGCGTCGGTTGTGGACGTAGGTTTGGTTGCAGGCCATTCGGGCCACTATTCTTTTGACATTTTTATTGAAGCCTTGGTTTCCTTACCTAGTGATGCAAACCAATTTTGTAGCCACTTGTTCGAATTTTTAATGACCTTTACAGTCTCTTTAGCTTGTGAGGAATCAAAGCCAATAATGTACCGTTTGTTGTAATTTGTAAAAGTAATAAGGGTGAATATGCTAATATACTGACGAACTTTACTGCAATTTACATGATATGTACTCTATAAATAGAGAGATTGTTTACATTGCAAGATTGTAAAGTCCCGTATTTTTGGTAGGTAATATTTAATTTATTTTATTGTTTCAAATATTATATTTGGAATCTTAATGGATTTTTAATGTTGAATTCGTTTATTAAAACGAAGTTTAAAAGTTATAATTTATACATAATTTAAAACGAGCTCGTAATGGCGTGGTAGTTCGTAATATTGAGTTTTCAACTTCAATTGAATTTACAAGATCCAATTTAAGTCGAATTTCTATGAAACAAGAAACGTTTGAATCCTGTTGATTACAGTTTTCAAATGAAAGAGAAAAATCGGGATTTCGTGTTATAATTTGTTAGTTATGTCCAATTCAAATTTTAAAATAGTCGATATGGAAATCGTTAATAAACGATGACGTTCATTAAATTAATTTAATAAGGATTTCGATATAATTTAGATTTGTTAATTCGAAATGTCAATATTGAGTTATAAAATCCATAATGTTTACATTTGAAGCTGTATATATTAGTTTATTTGGATATTTATGATAATAATAATTTATTATTATTTTATTTGATTATTTTGCAATTTAATTAATATTTTATTAAAAATTTAAAGGCCTTAGAAATAGCTAATTTTCAAACAACCTCCGTTTGCGATGAAATGAATTTTGTCGAATTTGGAATGTCAAAATGTAGCGTGCTGCAAATTTTGGGGCGGAATAGAGTTAATATATGAGCCTACATTATTTAATTGTAAATCGACAAACAATTTAAATTATAAAATATCATCGTTTTCCAAACGGAGTCGGATTTCGACCAAACGAGTTTTATTGGATCTGTATTAGTAAGTTATTATTACATTTCAAATTTTGTAGCAATCCTATTAACCATGTGATCGTGGCAGCGTCAAACGCCATTGTTTTTATTTAATCATTTATTGTATTTTAGCCAATTTGGACAGGGGTAACTTTAAATGAATAAACGACTAGCAAAAACGAACTCTGATTTTAACGAAACAAATTTCAATGGATCCATAAGAAAAAGGACAAGTAGAATTTCAAAGTTTCAAGTTGATTGGATTATTTTGTGATCGTGGAAAATTTAAATACATGATTTTTCGCTTGTGAATTATAACGGGATTTTTACAAACCGACCTCGGAATTTGACAAAACTTGTCCCATCGTGTCCGGAATATTTTTTATGCTAGGATTAGGAGTTTCATTTCGACTGGAGGTTATTTGAGGTGATTTTAACAAATTACTTCACGACTAAGTTTAATTAATAATATTTTATTATTTATGTTTCTTATATATAAGGGTTCCAACCCTAATTTTGCTGGTCAAACAATGTGCGTGGTCGACCAGAAAGAAAATCGCGCCTCCACTCTTCTAAACAAATAGTTGTAATCTTCAATCTTTCTTCTACAATTTACTTCCAACCTGCGAATTGAAATAAAAAATCTCTTCTACAAAGTTATCGAGCTATGTAATCTCAACGGACATGATTGGATCTGGGGCACAGGGGTGATAGGAAATCGAGCTCAAATTCATGGTGGATTTGTGGTTTTTTTTGGCACAAGGCTGTATCGAATCATGTGATTCTCATGGCCAAGAACAGTGAGGCATAGGCGCATCCACGGGTAGTCATGGATGGGGTTACGATGATCTGATCTAGGGTACGGCGTATGGATTTCGGCAGCATGTGTGGATTCAGTTCTGTTCAGAGGCGTATACGAGAAACATAAGGAGGTCGTCCTGCAATTCTCTAATCAATGTGCTGAACAGCCTGAAATGGGAATGAAGCATTGGAGAATAATATGGAAAGAACTATTAAGCTGTTGTAATATATATGAGTGAATATGCTCTTGTCATATTCTATTTAGTCCCACATCATGGGAATAAGTCTAACATCAGCTCAAAAGCCTATATATAAAGGAGCCAATGTAATATAAATTGTACACATTTGAAGTGATAGAAATAAAAGTCTCTTCCCTATCTTTTCTGTTCTCTCTAATGGCTTCTTGTTTAACATATGTTCTATTTTATTTTATAACACGTTATCAGCACGAAGCTTTATTAGAGTATTGTTTGAAATATTCTAGATCTATATTTATGGATCTATCATGTAAGTTATTTTTTTTTAATGTTTTGAAATCACATAGATCTACATATATGAACTCGTTGTATCTTCTACTTAGATGTGATACGTACTTCTAGATCACTTTTCTTTTCAGTTTTTGTAGATCTAGATTCCTCTTTTCTTTTCAGTTTTTGTAGATCTAGATTCTATTTTAGTGGATCTAACTTTTTAGATCTAATTATCTATTCTGATCCTAAATATGTGTAGATATATTCTTTCAATTCTTTGCGGATCTAACTTTGAGTTTTTCAAATGCAAATGGAGAATTGAATATATATGTATTGTTTACATTATTGATGATGTAGAGGTAGATCTAGTTTTATCCTTTCCGATCTACTATTAATTTTCATATGTAATTTTTTTTTAGATAGACTAAAGACAGAATATTTCTTGAAAAAAAAAATTGATTTTTTTTATGTATACCCAATAAAGACAGAATATGTCTTTAAAAATGATTTTTTTTATGTATATCCAACAGAGTTATGGGTATAGAATATAATGATATAGCATTTAAATTCAATAGCAATATTTATTTATCACTGGAAGTGAGATTGAAAATCCATGATGTAAACCAATTAGGAACTTGAAGTTCATACGTAAATGACCTGAAGTTCATATGACATGAAGTTCATATACAATTTTTTTTTAAATAAGGAACCTGAAGTTCGTATGCAAATGAGGAACCTGAAGTTCATATGCAAATAAAGAACCTGAAGTTCATATGCAAATGAGAAAGATGAAACAAAAGCTCGAAGCTTTCTTAAAAGTTGTGACATAAAAAGATTGTACTTCCAGAAGAAGTTAAAAGAGACACACACATTATAATATGTGACAAAAACATTAGATTCAATAGAAAATCTCTAAACATGTTCCATTTAACTGACATTACAGTTTATATTAATTGAATATCCTGAAGATATAGTATACATATTAATCTCTTGAAGAGATGTTTTAGAGATTTAATTTTATATAGCAAATCCAACATCCTAGAAGAGATGTTAGAATTTTTTTTTTGTTGCATTGCAATTACATAAGTAAAAGATATGTTCCCTTAAGGAATATCATACACTCCAGAAGTAGTGATTTCTTTTCTCTATTGAATCTTATTTTTATTTAATGCACCTAATTTTGTTAATGCATTTAAGGTTTGAATGTATTTTTGTATGTTGATATGACATTTCAATAGTTTTATATATTTATCTCTGGAAGAGATAAGTTCATCCCAGAAGTGGTGATAACAAAATATCTTTAGAGGATATTTGTATATTTGGAAATGGTAAAATATCTCCCAAAGAGATCTGTTTATTTGAAAATAATAAAATATCTCCAGAAGAGATTTCTTCAATTAAAGGCGATAAATATTTGTAGAAAAAAATATGTACTAAAACTCCATAAATGGTGTTTATGGAATATCCCAGAAGCGAAATTATATTCTGATATGTCTATAAAAGAATTTGCATTGAAATATTTTCAAATACCAAAGATGATGATGCAAATTTAATGACTAAAGAAAATATGCATCTCGAAGACCATATTAAGTTAAGATCTAAATATTGATCTTAATTTTGCACACCAGAAGTGAATGCAAAAGTATTTTTTTTGTTATAAAAATGGAAAACTTAGAACCTACAGTTTCTATGATGGTAAGAAGTAATTTTGATATAAAAAGAAAGATCTATATATGGATAGTATATTTGAAACATGTAATTTTTTTTGTTGTTGTGAATTTTATGTATAGATCTGCAAGTTTTTCGAATCATTCATATTAAAGAATGTAAATCTCATTTTTATAATTATGCATTTCTACTCAATTTTGGATCAGGCATTATGCATGTATATGGTATTTTAGAAAATATGATTATTGGAAATGCAGTACAACTATAAGTTGTTTCTTTCAGTTTTGTCGTTGATCAGTACGATAGCTAGATCCAAATTTTATTATGTTGATTTAAGTAAAATTTATTTCTTTGATTCATATATTTAGACCGTATAATGGTTATTTCCGTTATTTTTATAATAAATGCATTATATGTATCGTTATGGTAATATATATTGTATTACCATCTTATTATAAATGTATTAAACGCATTGGCTATTGTAAGTTAAATGATGTATGATTGTGTTTGGAATAAGAATAGAAATATGTATTATTAGTCAATGTATTTGGCAACTAATATCTAATGTAATGGAAAAAGTTGTATAACTCAGTTCTGAGACCTGAAGTCTTGAATTATGAAAAAAGATTTTTTTTTCTTGATGAAGTTTACAGTCTGAAATCTTGACAGTTAGCAAGATGTAAAAGCTTCTAAATTAGAAGTATGTTAAAAGGTTGAGAACCAAAAGTTCGTCATAAATTAATAAACTAGATATAATATGTATGTTTATATATATGCATAGGAACTTAAAGTTCCTTAATCAATGAACTTGAAATACTTCATAATTTAAAAACCTGAAGCTTTATTGAACTGTGTGAAATAATAACATTAATAAAATTGATATCCAAAGATTTCACAATTTTTCAAAATGAGCTGTATCTTGTTTATATATTTATATTTACATATTGTACTAAAGAATAATTTTTAACATGAAGTTGTTATATATTTTATTTGAACCAGAAGTTCAATACAGTGGAACCAGAAGTTCAATACAGTTGAACCAGAAGTTCAATACAGTTTAACAAACTTGAAATTGTTTATATATTATTTGAACCAGAAGTTTAATATGGATTAACAACTCGAAGTTGTTCATAGATTTCTTTTGAACCAGAAGTTCAATACAGTTCCAAATCAGATATTTTGGATATTATGAAACGATCTTTAAGATTCACATTGACATTGCTTGATAAGAAAAAAATTAATGATCGGAACATTATAAACAATTTATTCTAAAATAAATAACTTGAATGAGAAAGAATATGCAAATCAATTGCATATGTAATACGTGGACGCATGTATATACACACATATGCGATATTTAATTAACAACCTGAAGTTGTTATGAACTCATATTATAATTTATGCAGTCGATTGACATCAATATTGAATGACTTGAAGTCGTGTGCATATTCAAATGATAGAAATTCCTCCAAGTCATTAGATCATTGAAAGGGAATAAGCAATACAATATGAATGCATCTTATCAATCAATAAGAGCATTATCCTCCTACAATTGAAATACATCTAATGTATTTGCTAGCTATGATGCTATAATGGATCAAAAATGAATCCAAATTTGGTTTATTATTTAAAGTGACAATGTTTGTCAACATTGAGGGGGAGGATAAAGGAATCATCAATGTTAAATATTTGCTAATATATAGAATTATGCAAAGTATTAAGTAACTTGCATAAATTATCAATTATGTCCCCAATAGACTTTCTCTAATATATACATTTGAATCCCCGAAGGTTCAAAAGGTGTAAAT
Organism: Allium sativum; assembly: GCA_030737875.1. Taxonomy (NCBI): domain Eukaryota; kingdom Viridiplantae; phylum Streptophyta; class Magnoliopsida; order Asparagales; family Amaryllidaceae; genus Allium; species Allium sativum. The sequence goes on from CM060926.1 coordinate 341,382,967, forward strand.
CACGCTGAAAATGTGGTATAAAAGTCAATTCAAAATATCTTTGGAGTAAGTCATAAATATACAAAATAAAGGAGGTGAGTGTTCCTAAAGAAAGACTTAAGGGTACTTTGAAAGAAACCCATGGCATGATTGTCAAAATAACCCCATAAGTGGTTTAGGTACCTAAAGCATGATAAGTTTTGAGATCTCAATAAATTATGTATAGAACTGACAAGAAATAATCATCGATGATAAATTAATAAATAATAAAGCGCTTATATTTATAAATAGATTAAAAATCCCATATTAGAGAGAAACATGATTGGCCATCATGAAATTCTCCTAAATAAGATATATGGATCCATAAGATATGAACCTGCAGTTCATAAGATAAAAATAGAAATATATATAATGGCTGAAGCACCATAGAGTGTCAACAACATGTTAAGTGCCATGAGCATTGTATTTTCAGAGATAATTGAATTGATTAAAGTGGTTAAAGTATTTAAAACACTTATAATACCCTGAAGGTATAAACGATGAAAGTATACAAATTCCAGAAGAATTCAAATAACTTTGGTAGTTGCGATATGAAAAACTTATTATAATATATAATTTCCTGAAGAACATAAATAACATTTGTTATTATAAAGACTACCAAAAAACTTGGATGATAGATTACAACATTCTTCTAAGTATTGTTGTAATGAAAATCTTGATATACTTCAAGGTGAGTAGATTACTTCATGCTTAGTAATTAAAGTTGTCTTATTCATCAAATATGTATTGCAATATGCAAGTCTGATTGAAACAGGAGATTATAAGCACCTGAAGTGTATTCATAAATGAATATTAGTATCATACAAATCACAAAAAGGAAGGCGTTTTAAATAAGAAAACATGCCTGAAGCATGGAAATGCACATGAAGTTTTTAAAATAAAAAAAAACTTCATTAAGAAGTATTTGTAAGCAACTTGAGTTATTGAAAGAAGAATACGAATTCAGAGAAAATTATTAAATCAGGGGGAGCATCCAGAAGTATGATATAATGCACTCTTTTTCCTTAACTAAGTTTTTCCCACTGGGTTTTCTTAGTAAGGTTTTAATGAGGCATGGGTCATGATCCAGAAGTATCAACCGAAAAGTAACATACAAAAATGAGTTATAATGTACTTTTTTTTCCTTATTTAAGATTTTTCCCACTGGGTTTTTCTTATTAAGGTTTTAACAAGGCATTACATTGATCCAGAAGTATCATACTATTTTTGACGTAGTAAATATGACATTTTAAATTGCACTCTTTTTCCTTCACTAAGATTTTTCCCATCGGGTTTTTCTTAGTAAGGTTTTGACGAGGCAACATTTTGATCCAGAAGTATCAAACATCTTTTGATGCAGTAGTCTATTATTTATGAAGAAGACAAGGCAGTTTGCATGGCTCAGATTCAAGTGAATTATATCAAGGGTGATAGGATGGAGCACATTTCTTCTAAATTTCCCTTCACACATGCATGAAAGGATAACAAGAAAGAGAAGAAACAAATTCAGTTCAAGAAAAGCAGGTAGATCTATTCTCAAAGGAAATTTCCAAATCAGCGTTCCAGAAGATGATGTACAAAATTGGCATGCATCGACTACATCAATAGACTAATTGAATAATGAGTTATAAATAAGGGGGAGCATATAAAAATATGCTATAATGTACTCTTTTCCTTCACTAATATTTTTCCCACTGGGTTTTTGTTAGTAAGGTTTTTAATGAGGCATTATCTTGATCTTGAAGTATCAACCCTTACGGCAACATTGTAAAACATGTTACCTAAAGATGAAATAAATTTGCACTCTTTTCCTTATTTATGATTTTTCCTACAGGGATTTTCATAAAAAGGTTTTTAATGAGGCATTGTTTTGATCCTGAAGCGTCAAACTATTTTAAGGAATATCATTTTTATATGATATTCATAATGTCAAACGTTGTACTTTTTTTCTCGTTCAAGGTTTTTCCCATTGGGTTTTCCAGATAGAGTCTTGAAGGCAACAGACAATAGTTGTATCGACTGATTGGATATATGCAAGCAAGATAATTATAAGGGGGAGCAATCATCATACATGTTTTAAAAGGGACAACTTCAAGTTAGCAGAGCATTCAAGATTTTGAAGACGCATATTCAAGGGGGAGTGTTGTAATATATATGAGTGAATATGCTCTTGTCATATTCTATTTAGTCCCACATCATGGGAATAAGTCTAACATCAGCTCAAAAGCCTATATATAAAGGAGCCAATGTAATATAAATTGTACACATTTGAAGTGATAGAAATAAAAGTCTCTTCCCTATCTTTTCTGTTCTCTCTAATGGCTTCTTGTTTAACATATGTTCTATTTTATTTTATAACATAAGCCGTATTTTTATCACAACATGGAATCAAGCAGTAGCCAGTAGGGAAGCAAAAACATCGGCCGGATTTCTTATCTCAGTCATTCAAAAATGAACAAAGTAGTTAATTAGCTAAAAATATTTATATTAATTTAAGTTAGTTAAGTTAAATTAAAGATTAATTAAATTAGTAGTATAAATTTAATCGTCACCCAGGTCTTTAACTCCTTGGAATAGATCAGGCTCGACGTTTTAAAAACATGATATAGTATAAATTAGTTAGCTTAAACATTTAATTAAGGAATTAAAGTTTTAATTATATCGTTAATGTTTAAACATTGATAGCTTGTGCATATGGAATCTGAATCAAACAAACTGTCGGCTTGAGTAATAAGGGGTTAAGAACAATACGCCTAATCAAGATTTTAACCGTAATTAGATTATTAATTTTTAACCATAATTAGATTATTAAGTTTTAACCATAATTAGATTATTAAGTTTTAACCATAATTAGATTATCAAGTTTTAGCTGTAGTTAAATTAATAAAATGTTAATAAAGGGGTTAGTTTTAATTTAAAATCGTATAACGATAACGTTAATAACTTGTGTATATATTTACAGAACTGAACGGAACAAGCTGCGTTTCGATCGTGGCGACGAACACTACATTGTGAAGCTAATTTGGACAAATTGAAAGAAATTAGGAACTGTAGTTAAATTAAACACTCATTAATTTTAACTAAAATCGAACCATTTAAATAGAAAATCAAATCAAAGTGAGTTAAACTCACTCAGTTCTTCCCACTTATATTTTATATAAGTCGGGTTTTGTTTTGTGCTATGATTGCTAATGGTTGACTATTTGTTAATTATATCTTTATATTGATTGAACCGATGAAATTAAACATTGTTTAATTTCAGTGGAAAACCAAATCGTTATTTTTAACGATTATTTCCCATCAAGGTAACTTACCTTGTTCGTCACGTTTATAAAATAAGTGTGTTTAGTTATTGAGTTGTTTTGTTGTGTTAAATAAATTGGTTAATATTAAATAGTCGTTATTTACTGTTATAGAAATCATTAGTTAAATTGAATTTAATGATCTTATTTGAGATAATCTATTCGGATGTAGGGAAAAAACAGGTTGGAGAGATCCGACTGGATTCCTCAAATATATTAAATGTTATTTATTTTCATATTATCATTGTATGAACTATTTTGATTTAATGATTGATATGATTGTTGATCGTTGACCTGAAATTCAACATTTGTTTTGTTTAAACCAATGGGTAATATTGGCTGAGTAATTGGCAGTATATGGCCTATAAATCAATTGTTTTATAAATATTGATTTACCGTTAAGTCAATCGACAGAAATAAAGTTATAAAATTATTATTTTTAACTGAAGATAGATTTTTAAATCTATTATTTTGAAAAAAAGTTTATTAAAGAAAATAAATATTATTATTTAAGTTTATAAGAAATCATTAAATGATTTTATAAAGTAAATTTTGATATTAATCAGATTTATAAGCAAATGAACAGAAATTAACCTAACGGTTAAGAATTGGATAATTTTTTTTAAGAAAACAATTAAATGGAATTTTTTAAATTAATTATATTAATTTAAAGGAAGGATCAATTGAATTTGGTTACCAAGATAACTATGTTTTGAGTTGACTAAGTTAACCGTTTTAACTGAGATTGGTTATTTAATTAATTTTTTTAAATTAATCTAATGAAATAGTTTAATGAATATTTATTTTAATTTTTAATAAGATCTTAAGAGAATTTACTATTTATTTTAGTTAATAAAGGAATTAACTACTTCTACAGTAGCTAATGATTGAAGTAAATTATTATTTTAATTAATTATAATTTAAGAGATTTCTTTTCAAATGGAACTCTTTAGAAGTAATCAAAGTTGAAGTAAAAATCTAATTGAATTGTGAAAGGAGTTTATAAAAGGGTTTTATATTTAAACCCGAGTTTATATAACAAAGTTATAAAAGGAATTTAAGCGAATACGATAACTTAAATTATGTTGACTTAATATTTTAATTAAGTTAAAAAGAAATTGAGATAAAAAGGGTTTATATTAAACCTAAGTTCTATAAACGAGATTTTTGAAAGAGATGTGGAGTTAAGGAGTTAATATTAAATTAACGTTACTTAATAATGTAGTTTAGTTAAACGGATGAAATTGAAATGAGATTCTTAAAGGGGGAAACGTTTAAATGGATTGGGAAAAGGTTTTTTTTAAATGGTATGGATTAAAGGATTTAAGGAAGATTTTGTAATAAAAATCCGTTTTATAAAATAAATGGGTTAAAAAAAATTAAAGTAAGAGAGGATGTTTAATAAGGAATTACTTAATTAATGAATTAAGTAATAATAGTTGTATTTGTAAAGTAGATTTCCAAAAATAGGAAATGAATTATAAAATCATGGTTTAAGTGAAATGGCTAAATGGGATTTGGTTTGATGTTAGATTTAATATCGGTTTTGAATTACAACTCATATTTATCATAAGATAAGAACGTTGTTGATCAAGGTCTGAGAGGTAAATAAATACCCCAACTTGAATGACTTCAGGATTACCAGACGATGATATTAGTTGTAATGGTAAAGAGGTAGAGACTGATGTATCATTTGCATATGAGAAATAATAATGCTGTAACGGAAATAAAATATTTGAAATATGCATAATGAGATTTCCAAAGTAACGGAAATTGAAAGATTGGAGAATATATATATTCCCGAAGTAAAGTAAAACAAAAGGGAGATTGTATGAAATTATAATGGTATTTTTTATATAAAAAAGAATTGAAAAGTGAAGTTTTGGAATGGATTTATTCTAAAAGAATAAGGGTTGGTTATTATTTCAAATATAAAACAAGAAAGATTTCGTAACGTTGTTTTACGAACGATAAGATAAATTTATTTCCCAATTATAGATAACAAGTAATGAGATATCAAATGTTTTGAAATGATAGTAAAATAAAAAATTAGATAGGATATTTTCCCAAGTATTAAAATAAAATAATTTTGAAAATAATCTTATATTAAATAAGAAAAGACTAGTTATATTTGTAATATTGAAAGATTTAAGAGTTTAAATTAACCATCGTTAATTGTTTTTATTTTAAGAGGCCAAGTAATAACGAGTACTGAATCAGTAAGCTCATTTTATTCTCATGATTGTTTATTTGATTGTTAAATAACTGACTATCAAAATATGACCCATATGATTGTTAGTACGGAAAGACCAGGATCAAATTTATATTCAAAAACCATTCTGAACCAACGAATACATGGATGATGCTGATTAAAGATGGAGCAGTGAAGACCATGGATCTTTATAAATGAAAGGACAACTTCTCGAATTCTCTGGAGTCGCTCCCGGAGATATTCTAATGGTGATCCTGTCATGGTTGAAATCAACGGAGTGCAAGGACATCTCGTTACTGATCCTTGGGGTGATACCTATATAGGATGTGGTAGGAGGGTACATTCGGTTCATCCTGTTCCTGGATGACTTGTATGGACGAATGTTTGACAGAGTATTTCCTAAAAACCACGTACGTTGATTTTTACAAACATAACGTGTTGGTGGCGAAGAGGGGTATTTCTTTTATACCCAAAGTATATTTGTGGATGCTAATTAGTGGTTAGGCGGATCTAATAATGTCGCATTCAATGTGAATGGTGATATGTTGTTCTAAAAGTAAGTATAACCGCAAGCCTCATCAACCGGGAAATGGTGTAAAATCGGGTAGGTCGCATGGCTATGTCGGTCGCACCCATCAAAAGGTATATCATTACATGATCTAGAGAAATCAAATGTCTTCAGTTGTCCCTTTTATTTTTGTATGTATGATATCGGTTCGGTTGGCTGGCCCCCAACCGTGGTGATGATATATTCGGTACTCTCAAGCAAAGTGAGTGGCCGGTCATGTTTAGCCTAGGTTGCAAGATGTTCTTGTTGAACCCAAATGTATTCATCTCCAGAGGTACATTGTTGGAAAGGTGGTTGCCCATACCTTGCCATGGAAATCCATTCTCCAATAGAGCATGACATGCAAGCATTCTACTAGATTGATATTTATTTGAATTTAGACGCTATTATAATATCAGAAAAGATTTTGATTTCAAAAATGTTTTAGGTTATCATAAGGTAAAAACTGTCTGTATTTATGTGTAGATTTGGTCTTACGATTATCCTTTCCTTTCGAAAAGATTTTGACTTTGAAATCAAATTGTGTGATACCTTTAAACTTAGTTCGTTTTTATCACTCCGGTTCACCAAATTGATCCGGCATTTGTAATGCTCGGGTTAGACCGGGTTTTACAGGTTTATATTTGGATACCGCGAACTTCAGGAGACGCGCTGGAGGAATTCAGATGTATGATATTACATAATATTTTTTTGCTTTGTGTTGTATATGAGAACATGTTGTTATAATTGTCCAGATGTGTTGATGTACTCTGATGATTGTAAGTACATTTTCAAAGCCTCAATAAAGATTTATTTCGATAATATATTTTGTTCCGCTGCGATGTGAGACTCTGTGTTGTGTTGGTTCTTCTTCTTCTATTCCAATATTTCTTTCTTATCTCACCCTCTAACTTCTTTCTAATAACTATCTGTGTTTTCGATAATTGGGTTCTGGCAAGTGATACAGGATTGGTGTATTATTGTCGGAATTAGGGCATCGAATTCCCGTAGATCATTACAAATGGCTTCTCCTCTTTTGTCTTTTTTTTTTTAATTTTATAACAAGTTATCAGTACGAGATTCTGTTAGAGCTTTTTTTGAAAGCTAATAGATCTACATCGATGGATTTGTCAGGTAAATAATTTTTATTTGAGGATTCTTAGTTTATGAATTTCTAGATTTGTTCTGCAATTATTTTTTTGTTCGAGAACCTATGATTAATGGATCTATGAATTTGTTATATCTTTTATTCTTCTAGATTTGACTCAAACTTCTAGAACAGTATTTCTATTTTTTTTATATCTAGATTGGGTTCTAATGGATCTATTTTTTTAGATCTAATTATTTTCATTGACCCTAAATATGTGTCTAGATTTATTCTGTCAATTCCTTGCAAATCTAATTTTGAGTTTTCCAAATCTAATTTGGTGGAGATTTGATTATATATGTATTGTTTACATTATTGATGATATAGATGTAGATCTAGCATTATTTTTCTCGATCTACTATTAGTTTTCATATGTAATTCTTTTGGAGAAACCGAGGACAAAATATATCTCGATTTTTCAATGGAAGTGAAATTGAAATATTGATTTTTTTTATGTATACCCAACAAAATTATGGGTATAAAATATAAAGGTGTAGCGTTTAAATTCAATAGCAATATTGATCCATCACTGGAAGTGAAATTCAAAACTCATGATGCAAACAAATTCTTTCAAATAATAAACCTAAAGTTCACATGCTAAAATAAAACCTTCAAATGTGCCTTCAAATGCTAAAACAAAGTCTCAAAGCGTATAAGTGCACTTAATATTTGTTTATAGCAAAGGACATAGAATTCAATAATAGGAAAGGATTTGAAAAATCTGTGAAAGGAAAAGTTTCAATAAAAGGCTTATATTCCAATTTTATGCTATGCATAATTTCTTGAAGAACTTTATTATTAGACGAAATCATTACACCTATGATAAATATTATTTTCTTGAAGAAAAATAGAAAATGACGCTCATATGTGAATAAAAGCACTTTCTAGAGAAATTGCTTTAATTTAAAATATATAATAATATGTAAATTATAATAAAACTGAAGTTTTATTATAGTAATTTTAGAACATTTCATATTTTCGAAAGAAATATTTTATTGTTTCCTAAAACACTTTTATAATGAAAATATGCTTCTTAAAGATCATATTATGTTGAAATCTAAATATTGATCTTAATTTAACACACCTGAAGTAAATGCAAAAGTAATTTTTGTTATAAAATGGAAATTTAGAACCTGCAGTTTATACAATGATAAGAGGTAATTTTGATGTAAAAAGAAAGATTTTAAAGAGCTTCATATGGATTGTATAATGAAAATAAAGTTACAATTATTTTTGGAATAATCTTAATTCTCTAAAGTTATGCAATAATTTGAATCTAAGACATGTAATTTTTTTTATATGCAGATCTGCAAGTTTTTCGAATCATTCATATTAAATAATGTAATCTCTTAGTTCTATGATTATACACTTTTTCTCAATTCTTGATTAGATATTATGCATATATATGGTATTTTAGAAAATATGATTATTGAGGAATGTAGTACAATTTTAAGTTGTTCGTTTTAGTTTTATCATTAATAAATTCTATAGCTAGACCACATAACGGTTATTTTCATTGTTTTTATAATAAATGCATTAAATGTATCGTTATGGTAATATATTGTATTACCGTATTATCATAAGTGTATTAAATGCATTAGTTATTGTAAGTTAAATAATGTACATTTGTGTTTGGAATAAGAATAGACATATATATTATTATTTGATGTATTTAGCAAGTAATATCTAATATAATGGAAGACATAAAATGGTTAGAACCACAACGTGAAGTTGTGCAAAAAAAAAATTAAACTATAAGTTGTATAACTCAAAGTCTAAGACCTGACGTCTGAATTATGGAAAAAACTTTTTGATGCAGTTTACAAGTTTGAAATCTTGACAATTAGCAAGAATGTAAAAGGTTCTAAATTAGAAGTATGTAAAAAAATTGAGAATCAGAAGTTCATCATAAATTTATAAACTTGATATACATATGTATGCAATATTTTTTTTAAGGCTGGTTGAATATTGTTGATGCTTTGAACCCAAGCTCGGCCCATGCCCAGAATGAAATACCCAAACGTAGAAAAAACAAAAGACCACAAATGCGTTAGGTGGGAAAATGATTGATATGCACCAACCCATGCTCAACTATCATAATTGCGATCTTCGTTAACACATAAACCCAAAAGAAGTTTCCCCAATTGGCAAAAATTACGGTGTCACGGCGGACGGAAATCCCATTGTTCCAGAGTGCTCGCTGCTTCCAGGACATTTTTGGTAAGCAATTTCTTCTTTATCCTACCTATAAGTATGTTAACGTTGGTGTTGATCAATCTGCTAACCATGGTGTTGTCACCTTTCTTCTTCTCAAAATCTCGCTGATTTCTCTCCTTCCAAATATGGTGAACTGAATTTGTCAGTGTTATTTGGAACAGCTGCATGCGCAATGGCGAGAACTGCTCCATTTTCAGGTAAATTAGCTCAGTTTCTAAGTTTCCTAAAAAAGATACTCCAATTTTATGTATGGTTGTGTTCATGATGTCAGTGCTAAATTTGCAATTGAAAAATAAGTGGATGTGTGATTCAGGTAGAAAGTTACAAAGAGAACAAATAAGCTCTACGTTTATATCCCCATTTAGTTAGTCGGTCGATGGTAGGAAGTCTAGCGTTGACTGCTTTGTAGCTGGTGAAAGCCATTTTAGGACAATTAACTTTCCTCCAGATCCCATCGGTCCAATCTTTAACTTCATGCTTGATTCTGATGTTGTTCCAGGCCGAGGATGCCGAAAATTGACCATCAGTTGAATTGGACCATACCCATATGCCCTTGGTACGGTTCAGGACAATTTGGATTTGTTGAATTTCGAGTTGTAAAGCTTGCATGCAACTGATATTATTAGTAGCCCAACTCCCATTTGTAATGATTTTGTCTATAGTGTAATCATATCCACCCACAGTAGTAAGTGAATCTAATCCTAACGTGATGAATAGGGTTTGCTCATTGAACCAAGTATCTTTCCAGAGAATAGTAGTTTTCCCATCCACATGTTTGAGTGAGTCTCTACTAGCCATTATGTGTTTCCAGACTAAGGACGAATTATTGTCACATTTCATAATTCAAAAATCTGTTTTTATGTATATATTCTTTATCCATGTTGCTCAGAGTGTGTTGGCCCGAATAATTTTCTAGGCCTGTTTGATAACATATGTTTTCTTTAGCTCTTTAAGATTTATCAATCCAACAACCCACCTCACTTTTTGGTTCGCATAGTGTATTAAAGCTAACTTTGTGCGCACCACCTCTACAAAGAATATTAGCATATATAGAGTTGATTTTATCAATATAACAGTTAGGAATTTGGAAAGTTTGTAACCAAAACCTGACCTTTGTTGTGATATACAATATGAATAAGCTCTAACCTACCAGCAAATGATAGCAGTTTGGAGCTCCAGCCATTGATTTTGTCTTTAATGCGTGCAATCAATTCGCCACGCTCTCTGTCAGTGATGATATTAGATGATAGAGGGACCTTTAGATACTTCACCGGGAGTCATCTTTCGGTCATATCAAGAATATGTAGGATCCTTTGTTTCTCTCTGCAAAATTTGTTAAAATGGCATTTTGATTTGAAGTTGTTGAGTTTTATACCTGCATATTTTTCAAGATTTTTGAATATGTCCTTGATAGTATGAGCTTCATGCACATTAGATTTGAACACTGTGATTAAGTCATATGCATGTAGTAAATGATGAACTATAGGCGGTGGTTGTAAATAGGTTGAAAATGCCCATTGTGACATGCTGGTACCATCTGTAATGAAAAATATTCCATTGCAGTTGCGAAAAGGTATGGGAAAAGCAGATTTCCCTGTCATATACCATAGTCTGAAGTGATGTAGCCCCTAGGAACACCATTTATCATGATCGAGAAAGTGGGAATGGAGATAAACTCCTTGATATTGTTAGTTACTTGGCTAGGAACCCGATACATACTAACATGTGAATGATGAAATCACGATTGAGTCTGTCATAGGCTTTATGTAGATCAATTTTTAAGCATACCTTATCAGCATCGTTTTTATGGAATTGCCTCACAAGTTCATGTGCCAAAAGTGAACTTTCTGATATGTGTCTGCCTTTAATAAAGGCGGATTGGCATTCCAAAATGAGATAAGGTAGAAATTGGATTAAATGATTGCATATCACCTTGCTAAGGATTTTATATATCATGTTGCAGCATGCTGTGGGTCTATATTCTTCGATTTTACTAGGTTTGTTGAATTTTGGGATGAGTACGATAAAAATATAACATATTTCTTGCAGTACTTCCCTAGTAATAAATGATTCATGGATGGAAAGAAGTAACAAATGTTTTGTATGTTGCCAATGCAGCTTGAAGAACTTGGCATTCCAACAGTCCGGCCTTGGGCTGGACTCGTCATGAACGAAGAACATAGCGGCTCTGACCTCCAACTTAGAGACTGAACTCACCAACAGAGTGACCACATCCTCGTTGATTAGGTGGCAACAATTCACCTAGGGTAAGTCATTTATGATGTCACCATTATATAATTCATTGAAATATTTGATGAATGAGCCTTTGAAATTCTGTAAACTAGTGACCGGTTCCCCATTTGCGTCTAAGGCATTATAGAAATTGTTATAATTCATATAGTATGACATTTTAGTGTAGAAAAATTTGATGCATTCATCTTCTTGAGTTAGCTAATTGACTTTATCCTTCTGTTTCAAATCGATGGCTTGTGTCGACATAGCCAATTTGAATTGAGCCTGAAGCCTGAAGTAATTATCATTTAGGGTATCATCAAGGGGGTTTAAATCAAGCGATGTTAAAGCCACTTCACATTGCGACTCCGGCTCCATTATAGAATTTTTATTCCTGTTTTTGTTCCAATTTTTCAGCCTAGACTTTGCATTTTTAAGCAAGCAAACTAGCGAATACCAACCCCTACCCTCTGTCATAGGATTTGATCTAAGGTCAATTATATCATCAAATTCTTTGGCCAAGTGATAGGAATTCACATATCTGAAAGGAATCCCCTTCATTTGAGTCATGTTATTATTGAATGTAATGTGAAAGGGACGATGGTCACTTGTTGAACTGTGTAGAATTTCAACTTTGATGTTTGGGTTCTTAATAATCATGTCTGCATTGATTAGAACTTGATAAAGTCTGCAAATAATTTTCTTATCTTCTCCGCTTCTCCATGTTTATTTCAGGCACGTATGGCAGGCTTCAACAAGTCCGGTTGTAGCCACACACCGGTTGAACTCAGCTACTTGTGCTAATTTGATTGTGAGCCCGCCTTTCGTTTCATTGGTTTGCAGTATAGCATCGAAGTCACCGAGCACCATCCATTCACTTCGTATAGCCTTAGATATGTTCGTTAGGGAATCCCAAAGTTTCTTTCTAACCGAGGCCTAATTATGAGCATAAACAAAAGAACAAGTGAACTTGAGACATCCCACATTAGCGACATGAACAGTTTTTTGTTGGTCATTTGCACAAATGCCATTTACAGTCCAAATGGACTTGTGCCAGAATACTATGATTCTGCCAATGGAAGTGGCAAAATTATTGTTAATAGTACCTCATTCATTTCCTCACAAACTTTCAAAAGTGGCCAGTGCAACAGCTGCCATTTTATTTTCTAATATAGAGATAATAATAGGATTATACTTATATCTAATTTTAAAGTGGTCAAGATGACGGGTATCCCCATTCAGGTCACTTATATTCCAACATAGTATATACATTATAAACCAACTGCTTTGCTCATTGTGACTGTAGCGGAGTCAGCAATAGTGGTCACCATCTTCTGTTTTCTTTAGAAAATTACTTGACATAGTTTGGATTCGTTTTAGTGAGGTTATCAGTTTGTGCAGTTTTTGAACTTTCAGTATCGAAATCCTGAGATTCTAATTGTATGTCTAACAGTTAGATTTCGTTCACATTTGTAGGGTCTGATGGAATTGGCCCAGCAGGCAGTTGAAGTGCAGGAGAAGGTGGGGTCCAAAGGACTTGTTAACGAGGCATCACCGTGGGAGGAGTGGAAGGATTTCACGGTGGAGGAATATTTGGATGTGGAGCTTGAACTGTTGGTGGTTTGAACTCTGTCACCACCTCGGCAAATGGGTCTTCTAAGTTAGTATGTACATTAACTTTTTGTGGGGTAGGTAGCTTTTCAGTCTCTCCCTCCAACGTAGGGTCAGTGATTTTTTTTATGGAGGCTGACTTTGTGTAGATAATGTTGCGGGGGCAGTAAGAATATCAAGGGTAGCTACATGTTTCTCTTTCCAGGCTTGTGTGGGTACTTATGTGTGAATTTTTGGGATAGGGCATTATATAGTACTACGTCCAAAACACTTGCACTCAGTGCGCATAAGGGGCATGAATCCATATTCAACCTCTTGTAGATAAACTCTGCCTGGGCTACCCTTGGCTCTGATGGTTTTTGGAAGTGTAGTATTTGCTTAAGTATCAATCAGAACTCCAGCATAATGTCCTTCGGAATCGGTTAAAGGAGTATGGAATTGCATAATGTCTTTTATATAGACCCTCTTGCCCAGCACTTTGGCCCAAGAGCATGATCCCAGAGAAGAACTGAGCTTCATCGACGGTGGTTTAACCAAGTAGGCCCAGCGGCGGCAAGTTTGGGCACTGGAGGTGGGCAACCTTTCTTCGAAATCACTTGCCAGCCTTCCTCCAATTCTGTTGTTCTAGGGTTTCCCCTTGATGGGGATGCCATTCCCAAACGAATACACACACACGCACACACACACACACACACACACACACACACACACATATATATATATATATATATATATATATATATATGCACATGAACCTCTAAAGTTCATCAATCAATGAACTTGAAATAATTCATAATTAAAAAGTCTGAAGCTTTATTGAAACCATGTGAAAAAATAACATTATACTTCTCAAAGAAGTTACATCATATGGGGAAATGATGATGCAACTAAAGATTTCAAAATTTTCAAATGAGTTGTATCTTGCTTATATATTTACATTTACACATTGTATTGAAGAATAAATTTTAATAACTTAAAGTTGTTTAATATTTTATTTAAACCAGAAGTTTAATACAGTTCCAACTAGATGTGTTTTGAACATTATAATATGGTTTTTAAGTGTTGACGAGAAAAATTGTTGCACGCCAACACACAATGTTTATGTGCGGTGTGAACACAAAAGATCCAAAATAATTAAAGTAAATGCGGGAGACACAACTTTTATAGTGGTTTGGCATTAACACCTACATCCACTTTATAATGACCATTCATCATATGATATCCGATTACAAGTTTAGACAATACTTGAGTATAAAGTGTTACAATAGAATAACAAAATGTATGCTTATTCTACACTTTGACCAAAATGCCCTTCTTCTTCTTCTTCCTTGAGATGAGTTGACTTGGTCAACTATGTCCAAAACAAGCTTTAATGTCCTAGAGGTCCAAAAATGCTATAACTATGCTTGCTAGTGTCCAACAAGCTATGGAACATGTGTACACCACCTTTTAATTATCAATGTCATGTCCAATGGCCATGGAGAAGGTGTTGGAAGCCATTAATGAGTGTTTGGAGCTCTCAAGGCTGCAAAGTTCCAAGGGAAAAGATCTCAATGAAGGCCAACGGTTGGCTTACTTATAGAAAGGAGGATAGGTGGGAGTAGGTAGGAAATGGGGACCGCAACCTCTTAATTTCAGACCCCAAAAACAACCTCTATACAGAAAATTTGTACCCCTAGTGGGGGGGGGGGGGGTACGAAATTCATATCCACTGGGAGGATATGAATTTCGTACCCCTCCAAGGGGATACGAATTTCGTAGCCCCTGATAAGGGGTACTAAATTTCTACCCCACAGGGGATACGAAATCCCCTGAGGGGATACGAATTTGTATCAAGGGGTAGGAAATTGATGGAGGAGGGGGCCGAAATCGTGTTGCCGAGGGGGTCAAAGTTTCTGAATGCGAAGTGAGGGAATTTGAGGTTTTGCTGGTCCGAAGTGAAGGGATCCAAGCTTCCGGATTGGAGAAAATCGAATGAATCGGGCGGTGCCCACTTGTTCGACATAACCGGTTAAGTCAATTGCCGCCGGGACTATGAGGACCCGGACCCCCACCGGCGCTGCGCCTGGATCTGCTTGACGGCTCGCCTTCGGTTCGGAGCACGGCTCGCCTTAGAGTTCATCAGTCCCAAAAGAGGTCATCTGATAGAAGTTTCGGGCCTTCTTGTGTTTGCGACGCGACTTCGACCAAATCGCTTTGTGCTTCCTGATGACGTTCTTCATGTTTGAGCGCGTTGCTATTGTAACAACCCAGAAAATCAGAACCAATTTAAAATTTTTATTTTGGCAATTTTAATGGATTTCGAATATTTAAAATGATTTATTTTAAATAATAGCGACTAAAATTTATTTCAAAAGAAGTTAGAACGTATAAACTTATTTTAATTATAAAATGAGCCTGAAAAGGCGCGACAGTTTGAAAAATTCGATTTCTAATTTCAATTTAACATACAGAATTCAATATAAGTCAAAATTGGACGAAACAAGAAATATTTGAATCTGATTAAAAATATCTTTCTAACGGATGTAAGAAACCGAGATTTCGTTTTATAAGTTGAAAGATATGTCCAGTTTAAAATTTAGAAAAGTCGCTGTGGAATTTATATATATTT
Source organism: Allium sativum (assembly GCA_030737875.1). Lineage (NCBI taxonomy): Eukaryota > Viridiplantae > Streptophyta > Magnoliopsida > Asparagales > Amaryllidaceae > Allium > Allium sativum. The sequence goes on from CM060926.1 coordinate 341,398,864, forward strand.
TAATATATATATATAAAGCCCTTAAAATTAGCCATTTTGCAAACAACCTCCGTTTTCGATGAAACCACTTTTGTTCGATCCGGAATGTCAAATTATTGCTAGATTCCAATTTTCAGAATTTTTGGAATCAATATGTGAGCGTGGTGAATTTAAACGTGTTTGGCACTTTCAGTTTTAATTTAATTGACTGGAAAATGACCCTTTTTCAAACGGTTTCCAAATTCGATGAAATTAGTTTTGTTAAGACTGTATCGTCAAAACATAACCGGATTTATTTTTCTGGAATCTTTGGAGTTAGTATGTGGCCCCAGTAAATTAAAATGTGCGTTTGAATTTAAACTATAATGATTTATATTTTAAATTTAGCAGAAACTGATCGTAACAGCCGAATTGGGTTACGAAACATATCCCTTTGTGTTCGGAATGGGGGTAATTAGCTAGGGGCGACAGTCGTTGGGTTCAATTTGGAGTCGGAATGTAAAATGCACTTTTTTGGGAATAAAATAAATAAATAAATATATAACTAACTCAACTCTCTCTCTCTCTCCCCTCATACTTCTCTCCCCTATCGGTTTTTAAAATAAAAAAAAGAGAAAAATCGGTCGTGGAAAATTCTGCGATGCTCCACCTCTTGCCGTCGATCGTCGCCGCCTGGAACTCCCCCCCCCCCCCCCCCCCCGTCGCCTCCCCTTCTCCTCCCCCCCCCGCCGTCGCCTTCCCTTCTCCTCCAACTCCACTCCGGTCGCCGTCTCCAACGCGAAAACCAAAACCGCGCCCCCTTGGGACCCTAGTCCGCCGATCCACCACCAGTCCCCTTTTCCACTGCGCCGCCCAGTCATCCCCCACCCTCCGACGAACAGTAGTTCCCCCCCATCCGACGAATAGTAGTTCCCCCCCCCTCCCGATTCAAAATGTAAGTCTTTTTATTTAGTTTATCTTCATTTATTTAATGTTTTTAGATTAGAAAACCCATGATTTTTTTATATAGAAAACCCATGATTTTTAATTTAAACACATGATTTTTAAAAATAAAAATATTTGGTTGTTTCGTTGATTTAATGTTTGAAACCATGTTTGTTTGGTTGTTTGGTTGATTTGATTATTTGGTTGAATTTGGTTTGGGAAATGAAATGAATTGATTAGAATTTGCTTTGTATATGGCGCGAGCTATTATTAGGCGAGGGATAAGGCTAGACCTTATCCCGGTTCTAGTATCGCGCCGTTATGCTACCGAATTTTTTGTAAATGTTAGAACAATAAAAATATCATTTTTATTGTATAATGAACTGTATAAAATAATCATGTGTTGAAATAAATATTTTATAGTTAAAAATATAATTTTTAACGTGTATATGAATAAAAATAAATATTCATTCACAAATCGGACGATTTGTTTATGTACACACATTTGACTGATATTGATTGGGACGATAAATTTTACACATCACCCAACTGCACAAATAATGTTCAGCATGTGTTGTTTGAAAACCCCACACGGGTATTGGGATGATATTTAACATACACTAATCCCAATATTTGGTTGTATGTCAATCCATTGGTTGACAAACTGTTGTAAGCCTTAATTATTTGTATTTAATTTAACGCTTATGCAATTGTGTAATGCACTCTGGGTGATGGTTGACTGTATTTGATTATCGTTGTGTACATGTGTGCACGAAATCAATATAAATAACATTATATGGTAATTGACTATGTCTGATTCCAATTCGGAAAGAATGAATATTTTAGAATAATATTTTGTAAAGCATTAAAAATCTGATTTTGATGTCCGATTTTGGATGGACACGAAAATATTTAAATATATGAAACAGTGTTGTTTAGATTTGCGTCATTTTAGCGCAAACGATATTTATATCGATTTTATTCAATTTTATAATGGATATCGAAAATGAAATGATTTCAAAATCTGATATTTTTAAAATATTATCATTTATATATTATAATGATATGAAATATTCAATTTTGATTTAAAATTGAAAAATGGAGTTGGAATCGTTTTTTAAAACGAATTTAAAACGATTTATAAAATACGTTTTGAATCGAAATCGACGAAATATATATAATATATATTAAATGGCCTGAATAGAAGAGCGCGCTCCGCAGCAACCGTTCGCGAATTTCGACCAATGACTTCGAACTGGTATTACGGGAGATTCAACCGTCGGATTCTCTTAAAACTAGAACCGTTGGGTTTGTATCAAAAAGAGCTTTCTAACGAATATAAGAGATTTGAAATCTAATGGTTGGATTTGGAGTTATGTCCAAATCAAATTTGGAAAAGGTCGCTGTAAGTGCAGTTCGATGACCATTTATGGAAATCGGCTGTACGGGCCTTGATAAAATTATGAAAACTACTAATAATTAGTGTAAAATCATAATAAATGATTTTGAAAGAATTTGGATGAAAAATTCCACGTTTGTAAAGATAATTTTTTTTTATCAAAATTAACTAGTTATGAATTGGAATTATAATCCAATATTTTTAAAATAAATAAATTGGATTTGAAATGGTTTTAAAAAAACTAGAATTTCCAATATATGAACTGGAATGGATTTGAATCGAAATTATCTTTGGAATATTTCGATATTGGATTCCGTGACTATACGGATATTGTGGAGGAATTTGGAAGATATAAATCGTTATTCCCAATGCGATATTTGTTGATTCCAGAATTTGATATTGAATATAAGCCGATATAATTTCTATTCAGAGCCTTGTATTTAATATTGAATTGGATTTTGGGTTTATCGTGAACTGTGTTTTAAATGACACTGTTCTAAAACCCAGCTGAGAAAAGAATATATCTTTTAAATAAGATTTAGAAGAGTTTACCAATTAATTAATATTTAATTGGAATTGAATTGAAATTGGATTTTGGGTTTGTCGTGAATGGTGTCTTTATTAACACCGTTCTTAAACCCTATGTGAAAAGAATAAATCTTTCAGTAAAGATTTAAAGGAGGAATACAATTAATTATCATTTAATTGGAATTGAAAATGGAATGTGAATTGGGTTTATTGTGAACTGTGTTTTTAACGACATTCGTTCTTTAACCCGATCTACAGTAAAATGTGATTTGGAATATATAAATATTTTATTAAGATTTAATGGGATTTTCCAAAGTGAAGTTTTCCAATTAATTAATATTTAATTGGAATGTAATGGAATTCGATTTGATAATAATCCAAATAAACTTCTGTGGAGGAAGACTGTTAATATATATGGAATTTAAAAGGATTTGTCGCTATTCCATTTATATTATTAATCGGATATGGAAATTGATATCGATTATATATTGATATGTTTTTCCATGAAGATTCTATAATTAGTGGAATGTGATTTTGGGTTTATTGTGAACTTTGTTTTAAATGACATTGGTTCTTTAACCTAGTTAAAGAAGGATTACATGTCTGACATTGATTTCTTTGTACCGTATTCGTTGATCTTTGCTAAATATATATCTGTTTGGTGGCGGAGAATTTATTCTCTTGCTTAACACCCTTCTCTAAGACGTATGAGCTTAAAGGTTATATATCGGCAGAAATCAATGGTACGGTGTACATTGTCGATGAGGCATGTTTGATTTTCCCAAAGTTAAATAATCACTAATATCGATTTTTGGGAAGATTAAAACTAAGTGGAGTTTTAATGAATCTTTAATTAGATTGAAAAGAGAATGTGATAATTTAAATTATCAAATTCGGGAAATGATCGAGAATGGAGTATCACCAGTTTTGCTCCAAGCGATAGTTAAATCTTTAATTAGATTTGAACGTGAAATGGTAATTAAATTCACCGATAACACCGTGGTGTTAGATATGGAGTATTACCAGTTTTTCTCCATGGGATTAATAGGTTGGGATTGGGAAAATAAATAGATGATTACTTCGGTAAGGTGCGCTAATCCCGACTAGTTGATAAACCTTAATTTGGTTTAGAAATGATATCCAAAGGAAGATTAAAGAATAAAATTATAAAGAATTTATCTTTGATAAAAATAACGGGAACCTTTCCCTAATGATGTTAATATTTGAATAAAAGAATATTCTGAATTGGAATGAGGCGTATGTTGTGTTTGTGTAGCACTTGTTTATTATATACGCGAGTTATTTGGAAAGGTTGGGTTTATACCCATTCTGAATAACTGATTCGACGATAAGTCGACGATGAAGACGGTGGTTGAAGACCGGAGGCCTTCACATCGTTTGGATGATTACTCATGTCTTGTTTGGGCAGTACACCCAAGACAAGGTAATAAGTGGAGATTGTCCAGACGTACTTAGAGATCGACCGGGTATGCGAGGACCTCTCTCCTGTATTGGACATATGGTACGAGGAATAAGGTGCTTCCGGTTTAGTTCAGACTCAGAACGAACTTGTAAATGGACCGGGTGTCTGACATTGGATTTTATTCTGTGTTGAATGATCTCTATTAAATATATATCTATTTAGCGGCGGAGAATTTATTCTCTTGCTTAACGCCCTTCTTTGAGATGTACGAGCTCAGAGGTTATATATCGGTAGACATCAGTTGCATGGCGTGAATTGCCTTTGTGGCATGTTGAGATGCAAATGATCAGGGCTTCTGTTGAAAAGCAGAGTCTTGTGGTTGATGATCAAAACACGACCTGTGTGACATAGCTTTGTGTGTAGCATTAATTTGCGAGCCTCACATCTCGGTATGAGTCAAAAACGGGTTGAGGGACCATAGGGAGAACATGACATTTCTTTCTAGCTATGGTGGTGTCGGGGTTTTGCAAGCCCTGACATTATTATATTTTTACCTATGTGGTTGTTGGATTGCGAGGCACCTCAGATATATCGGTTACTACGGAGTCGATGGATAGGTCCGATAGGACGGGGAAACGTATGTTCAGGTATAACTAATCCGCTAAGTGTGGACCGGCCCTACCGATTCCTAGGGATCGCTGTGTGTTACCCTAAGGCATTTGCTAGAGTGTCTTGAAGCCGGTGAGGATGATCCCTTGCCTCGACTCATGACGGAAATCCAATTTCCAATACGTTACATTTCAGATTTGATTGTAGAGCCTAGTTTTGGCGACATAGTAGAATGGGATATTAGGTCGTCTATGATTGATACATTTATATTTGAAGTTGATTTCTTCACTTATAGTAATAACAAAAGATGAAATTTCACGTATCAAGCATTATTTGGCTATTATAAGGTAAAATCCTATCCTCCGGCTTGCGTTGCATTGTGTGATGGGGCCTGGGCCTTATAATAGCTTCATTTTCTTTAATTAGCATTGCGCTGTTTGTTTTATGCAATGGTATTCTTGTTAGGAAACCCGTTCTGTGTTATACGGCGTGGTCCCTTGATTTACTCCATTTTAAAGTAAAGTTTTAAATAACTGTTTTAGTTCTCACACTAGTCACATGATTGACCTAGAGTTTATTGTTTTAACCTAAACTCTGGGTGCCCCTGTTTTCCACACGGGTAGCTAGTAGTTGGGTTTTTGCAGATTTATATTCACAGGATCCTGGATTTACAGCGGGAGTTATATTCGGAATGCTCTGTATCCTTGTATTTCTTTAAGCTGTGTTATGTATTATTATTTTTCTGCTGCTATGTATTTAAATGTAATTTAAATCTCTGATATTTATCATATGTCTAATATTTATTCATAATCTGTATATTCTTGTACTCTGATGTAAATTGGTTTGATAAGCAATGAAATGTTCTTCTATTTGTGTTCTGATTTGTCGTGTTCTCAGACAATCCGTTCTTTCTCTTCTCTTCGGAGACCGGGGAAGTTCGGTTCGTTATAGTTTGGTATCGGAGCTTTGGTTTACAGAGCTCGAGAACAAGACACATTAGAACCAAACGAAAGAATTCATCAGAAACTGGATTAGTAATATCCAATGAGAATAACTCATTAGAGATAGGATCAGTTGGTTCCTAGAACGAGTGTGAAGAGTGTTGTTTTTAAAATAAAAATGAAAACAAATTTGTTTTGAAAATGTAAATTCTATTATACGTATTTGAATATTTATTTTACATTGATTTTAGGACAATCGAGTATATGAAGATTTTGCATATACGCCTAGTTAGCGTTTATTCGAAGTCTCAAATATACTGGATAGATAGAGAATCACACTCTAGTCACCCGGAGATGATTCTGATGATTGCTAGCATCATCAGCATTTATGTTCGAGTTTCGAAAGTGGGATATCTATATATTTCCAATTGACTAGTGTGAGAACCAAAACTAGATAGGGTTTATTGTTGTTAATTGTCATCAAAAATATGATTTTTGGCTATGTATTAAAGTTATGTGTTCGAAAAATTAATCAACTGAATGATTACTGGTTGTGTTGTTTGATAATTAGTTCAGTAATTAAATTATTCATAACCATATGATGATATAAGGTAAGTTTAGTCAAATTTGAACTGAATTGCAAATTGTTTGAAAAATTTGCATGCATGTACATATATATGTGTGATCAGGTCATTGCAAGGAGGCCAGAGAAGAAGAATAAAATTGTATGCCCGACAAATAGGTACATGTTTACTAATTTATTGGGTTTGGATGATTTTATGAGCCAATTGGCTAGCTGCTTGGCTTTTTCATTTTCTTTTGGATTGGTGAGGGCCCTGCGTGGCTAGTTGTGGTTTCAAAGGTCTCCCGGTACAAAGGAGGTTATGGCGAAATTTTTCAAAAATTTAGGGTGTTAGCCAAATTTTTGAGAAATTGGAAAATTCTTAGAAACTAAAAAGTTGAAGAATGAGAGCGAAACTGAAAGTTGAGTTGATTAGTTAAACAACTTTCAGCTCTGTTCCTTTTCGATGACGAAAAGATTTTAAGTGGGGGAGATTGTAACAACCCAGAAAATCAGAACCAATCTAAAATTTTTATTTTGGCAATTTTAATGGATTTTGAATATTTAAAATGATTTATTTTAAATAATAATGACTAAAAATTTATTTTAAACGAAGTTAGAACATATAAATTAATTTTAATTATAAAACGAGCCTGAAATGGTGCGTCAGTTTGAAAATTCGGTTTCTAATTTCAATTTGACATACAGAATTCAATATAAGTCAGAATTGGACGAAACAAGAAATATTTGAATTTGATTAACAATATCTTTCTCTAACGGATATAAGAAAGTGAGATTTCGTTTTATAAGTTGAAAGATATGTCCAATTTAAAATTCAGAAAAGTCGCTGTGGAATTTATATATTTTTTAATATATATAAAGCCCTTAAAAATAGCCATTTTGCAAACGACTTCCGTTTTTGACGAAACTACTTTTGTTGAATCCGGAATATCAAGTTATTGCTAGATTCCAATTTTCAGAATTTATGGAATCAATATGTGAGCGTGGTGAATTTAAACGTGTTTAGCCCTTTCAGTTTGAATTTAATCGACTAGAAAATTACCCTTTTTCAAACGGACTCCAAGTTCAACGAAATTAGTTTTGTTAAGACTGTATGGTCAAAACATAGCCACATTTATTTTTCTGGAATTTTTGGAGTCAGTATGTGGCACCGGTAAATTAAAATATGCGTTTGAATTTAAAATATAATGATTTATATTTTAAATTTAGCGGAAACTGATCGTAACAGCCGAATTGGGTTATGAAACAAATCTTTTTGTGTTCGGAATGAGGGTAATTAACTAGGGGCGACAATCGTTGGATTCAATTTGGAGTGCGAATGTAAAATGCACTTTTTTGGGAATAAAATAAATAAATATATATATAACTAACTCAACTCTCTCTCTCTCTCTCCCCTCACACTTCTCTCCCCGTCAGTTTTTTAAATAAAAAAAGAGAAAAATCGATCGTGGAAAATTCCGCAATGCTCCACCCCCTTGTCGTCGATCGCCGCCGCCTGGAGCTCCCTCCCTCCCTCCCTCCCCGCGCCGCCACCTCCCCTTCTCCTCCACCTCCACTCCAGTCGCCCTCTCCAACGCGAAGACCAAAACCGCGCCCCCTTGGAATCCCAGTCCGCCGATCCACCACCAGTCCCCTTTTACGCCGCGCCGCCCAGTCATCCACCACCCTTCGACGAACAACAATTCCCCCCACTCCTGATTAAAAATGTAAGTCTTTTTATTTAATTTATCTTCATTTATTTAATGTTTTTTGATTAGAAAACCCATGATTTTTTTATATAGAAAACCCATGATTTTTAATTTAGAAAACACATGATTTTTAAAAATAAAAAGATTTGATTTTTAAATAGGAGAAGATTAGATTTTAAAAATAAAAAGATTTGATTTTTAAATAGGAGAAGATTAGATTTTTAAAAATAAAAAGATTTGATTTTTAAATAGGAGAAGATTAGATTTTTAAAAATAAAAAGATTTGATTTTTAAATAGGAAAAGATTAGATTTTTAAAAATAAAAAGATTTTATTTTTAAATAGGAAAAGATTAGATTTTTAAAATTGTAAAGACAAAATTTTGAAAAATATAAAGACGGGATTTTTAAAAATATAAAGATGCGATTTTTATATATGTAGTAGCGTTAAATAAAAATTTGATTCTTAGTTATATAAAAATTCGATTTTTTAGTTATATAAAAATTCGATTTTTAGTTATATAAAAATATGATTTTTATTATATATATATAGCGATATAAAAATGCGATTTTTAAATATACAAACATTGTAATGACCCGTATTCTACACATCATAGGATTGTAGAATATTTATTTCTTTCCCATGTGAAATCGTATGGTCATGTAACTTTGGGAAACATCTATTAGAGTCATTTCCCATGTTCATGATTTTTGTCGATTTTTAAACGACCATTTTGCCCCTAGTTGGTACTGTTTTGGCCATAACTTTTGATTGGAAAGGAATTTTGACCCGAAACTACTTCCGTTGGATTCGTTTGATGGTTTACCTTTCCATAGAGTGGTCATAATAGCCAAACAGACTTACCGTTTGGGAGATATGGCTGAAATAAGGTTTGGAGGGTGAAAAACTGCTTAACCGGGCCAAATCGGGTGATTAGTGAGTAGGCCCATAACCCATTTCGGGATTAGGGTTATGGGGAGGCTGAAATGAGATAGAGGATCATTCCATTTCAGTTTTCTAGTCTCCACTTATCACCAAGGAACCCTAAAAATGGCCTCTAACCTCTAAATCACCTCCAAATCACCTTTTGGTCAAGGATTTGGATTAGCAACCCCTAATCAAGGAAGATCTTCGCCAAAGCAACATAGGAGCTGCTGTTTGGCATTGAGATTTACATCAAGTCAGAGAATTATTCTAGATCTTAGTTTATTTTGTGGCTAAGGTGAGTGATTTGCAAAGTTTTACACTAATTATGGCTAGTTAAGGGTGATTAGTGTTAATTAGCGAATTTAAGCATGATAAAATTTGGGAAAATGTTCATAAATTCCTAGATGATGTTTTAGACCTCTGATATGAATTTGAGTTAATTTGGTTAAGTTTTGTTAATCATATGGTTAGTTTCACCTAAACATGCTTGAGGGAAAATATAGGGTTTTGGCTATGTTTGATCTATTTAAACCTATCATATTGTTGTTTTGGTGTTTGAGGTCACTTGTATGTGTTGCTATGACTGTATGTTATGTTTTTGATTGATTTCAATAGTTAGAATGGTCGAAAACGCCGTCGAGAGGCGTGTAAACCGTCGCTGGAAGTTGACCCGGATCGGATCGCTTATTCCTCCCACGACCCGACCCGATCGTGGTTGAGACCCACGAGACGAATCGATGCAGCGCCGTGCCCAAACTGAAGTACTTCGACCCGGATCGCGAATGAGCATTACGACCCGATCCGCGTGGAGACGGAACCCGATCCGATGCACCCACGATCCACGAGTCGCGATCCGAAGCTGGTCACGATCCAACCTGGAGATGAAGCCACGAATCGACGCCAAGGAGCATGGAGCATGATCCAAAGGGGGTCCACGATCCGACCGACCACGAGTGGAAAAAGGAGCCATGAACCGTGCTTGGGAAGGGAGAACCGCGATCCGAACCAGAAGAGGCCGATCCGATCCGATGAAGAATGTTGAAGGCCGATCCGATCTAATTCGATGGTGATGACCAATAACCCGAGATGCAAAGGTAGTCCAAATGGAAGTTAGAGCTCAGGATCTCGGAACCAGTTGGGAACCAATAAGTTCACTTCATGGTTTGACTTTGCTGCGGGGCGTGTGCTAAGGAGTTGTCGACGTTCATAACTTCGATTCACCACTAAAAATGGATGATGACTACTTATCAGTGCAGTAGGGTCATTATGACCTGAGGGGCAAAGTGATGGTAGCAAGACTACGTTATCAGTGCAGTAGGGTCATTATGACCTGAGGGGCAAGGTGATGCGTAGTAAGACTATGAGCCAACGCAGATGGGGTGAATAACTCCATGGGGCAAGTGGACATAGTAAGGATTGGTAAGGCTATGAGCCAGTGCAGTGGGGTTCTTGTGACTCCATGGGGCAAAGTGGACATAGCGAAGGATTTGTGGCTACGTTATCAGTGCAGTGAAGTCATTTATGACTTCATGGGGCAAAGTGATCGTAGCAAGGTATGTTGGGTGATCGAAGTGGTGAATATCGTATGCTTTACGCACTGAGTGAGAGATGTGAGGATGGATGCTATGCTTGATTGTTTGCCATCATTATGACATGCACACCTTCCCCACCTCCGTATCTTTACACCGTTTGATATGGTACCTTAGAGTGTTGTACAGTATGTAGTGTTAACTCTTTGGTTGCAGGTCCAGGTTCAGGTATGTTTTAGTGTACCTGTTATTGTTCACTTTAGATGCTTATCGCTCATACCAGGCTTTATGTCTGACCCAGAGTTTTATGTCTCCTCTTATTACTCTGGGTGCTCACACGAGCAGACTAGAGACAGGTTAGCTGGTGATGCGCGAGTAGCTGATTCGGAGGCGGGCAGGAGGCTTCCACGTATGATATATATATGCCTATTCTCCCTGTGTCGTTGGTGGTCGCTACTTGGGCATTAGTAGTGTACCTCCTTTATCTTTCTTTTGCTTTGAGACAGTTTGAAAGTTGTAATAAGCTGTATTTTGGATTTCCGCTGCTATGATGTTTAGTTCTGATTTTCAGCTTATGCACTGTCTCACCTGTTTTATGTCAAGTTATTTATTATTATATTTTGTTCTATGCGCTGTGAGACATTCTACAGGTTCTTTGTATGTTCATTTCCTTCTTCCCTTTCCTTCTCACGACCCGTTCCGTACTAACTGGACATGTGTACAACGCACTTTTGGAGTAAATGTCGGTTGGTGCGGGGCGGGCGGTCACACTTGGTATCAGAGCTCTAGGTTGCGTAGTTAACCTAGGGAAAGACACTAGGGAGAGTTGGTACGTATATGAGAGCGCGTATTTGTGATTACTTTGGTTTTCAAAAGCTATGTATGTATATACTATTAGTAGTATAAGAATGAAGCCGCACTGCACTAGCACCACTATGGGGTCGTTAATCGTTTCCCTTTTTCAGATTGACGATGAGCCGAGACACGAGGGGTGCTGGTAGAGGGACCAACCAAGGGAATGCCGCTGACATGAGGGCGATGTTTACTAACCTCATGAGAGATATACTTAGAGAAGTGCAAGGGGCAGTTCCCAATCCCGGAGTTGGTGTTGGCCCAGTAGTGCAGGCGCCTAGGGTCGATTTCGCCAAGTTGTGCAAGGATTACACTAATCTTGGTGGAAAGCCGTTCCACGGAACGGAGTCGGCCACAGATGTTCAAGATTGGATGGATAGCTGTGATCGTATCTTTGATGACTTGGGTCTTGAGGATGCGATGAAAAGAAGGCTAGCGTCTCGTAAACTGCAAGGGCGAGCGATGAATTGGTGGAATGCTATTAGAACAGCAACTCCAGAGGAACAGGTTACTTGGGATCAGTTCAAGGCTCGCTTTAGCGAGAAGTTCATTCCAGCTGCCCAGAAGTCAGTGTTGTTTAAGAGGTTCTTGGAACTCAAGCAGGGTGGCAGGGCAGTTTCTGATTATATTGCTGAGTTCGACACTTTGTCGAAGTATGGACTATCTCTTATCGATACTCCTGAGAAGAAGAATCAGAAGTTCATTACTGGTTTGGATGGATACTTGGGGGAAAGGCTTATTAACCTCATCGATGAGACTTTTGAATCGATCGTGGGGAAAGCTTTGAGATCAGAGAGCCTTTACCCTAAGTCAAAGACTGAGGCTACATCTGCAGAAGGGCCAAAGCCGCAAGCCGGCGGTGGAGGCAAGAATAACTCTCAGAATAAGAGGAAGCAAGACCAATCTAAAGGTGGCCAGAAAAAGAGCAAGAAGGATGTTGAGTGCTTCAGCTGTGGAAAGAAGGGCCATTATGCTAAAGAATGTCGGGCCAAGCCAGCGGAAAGGAAGTGCTACAACTGTGGTCAAGTGGGACATCAGAAGGATAAGTGTCCGCAACCTCTTAAGGAGAAGCAGATTGTGAAAGCGTATGCTATTGATGCTGTTCCTTCTTCGTCGAATGCCCCAACTGCGGCGGAGAAAGGAAAGAATGTTGTTATTCAAGGTATGATTTATATTTATGATGTACCAGTTCGAGTTTTGTTTGATACTGGGGCTTCCCGTTCCTTCATATCTAGTGACCTGGTAGATAGGTTGGGACTGGAACCCGAGATAGTCGATAGACCATTGGTTGTGACGAACCCGATTGGTGGCTCGACTAGCCTTAGTATGATTTGCAGGAATTTGGTCTTATCGAGTCATGGATGTATGTTTGTATGTGATTGCTTTGTTTTGGGCTTTACTGGGTATGGCATTATATTGGGAGTCGATTGGCTCCAAAGATACGGGGTGGTGGTAGACTGTGAGGGCTTTTTGGTGACAGTGAGGGCGGATGATGGGCGGAGGGTAGTGTTTGGTAGCCTACCTAGTGATGGGGTTATGGATAGCTTCGTAAATTCCCTCGACATCCCGCAGGATGAGTTGTCAGATGTGCCCGTGGTTGGCCAGTATCCGGACGTCTTCGAGGAGGTGACTGGGCTTCCACCACACCGAGAGATTGAGTTCCGTATTGATTTAGTGAAAGATGCCAGTCCTATAGTGATGCCACTTCATCGTATGGCACCAATGGAGCAGCGAGAGCTCGGGGTGCAAGTCAGCAATCTTTTGAAGAAGGGATTTATTAGAAGGAGTGTCTCCGAGTGGGGAGCACCAGTTGTGTTTGCCACCAAGGCAGATGGTTCCTTCGTTTGTGTGTGGACTATCGCGAGTTGAATAAGGTGACGAGGAAAAATAAGTATCCTCTACCGTGGATAGATGATTTGTTTGATCAGCTGGAAGGAGCTAGAGTGTTCTCCCAGTTGGACCTCACGACAGGATTTCATCAGCTTAGAGTAGCAGATGAGAGTAAGGTTACCCGGCCGGTAATCTGGAGCGCGCAGGTTCGAGTCCCGGCCACTTCACATATGTAAGGGAAAGGCTTTGGCACTAATCGACCACCCCCAGAGCCCAGAAAGCCGTGAGAATAGTACCAGGACGGGAGACTGACCTGGGAAGTCCTCTCGCGCTTGAGTACGGGAGCCTTTGGCACTGGGTATCCACCTAGAGTAGCAGATGAGAGTGTTCCGAAAACGGCATTTAGGACGCCATCTGGATTTTATGAGTGGTTGGTCATGCCGTTTGGGTTGACCAATGCACCGGCCTATTTTGTAGATCTCATGAATCGAGTATTCAGAGATCAGTTGAATAAGTTTGTTCTTGTGTTCGTGGATGATATCCTTGTTTATTCAAGGACAGAGGAGGAACACAAGGGACACTTGAGGATAGTAATGGAGGTGTTGAGGAAACACCAATTGAAAGCGAAATTCTCTAAGTGTCATTTTTGGAGAAGGGAAGTAAGATTCTTGGGTCATGTTGTTTCAGAGAATGGTATTGCCGTAGACCCTGCGAAGGTGGGTACGGTACAGGATTGGCCTACGCCCAAGAATGCTACAGATGTAAGAAGTTTCTTGGGATTAGCTGGATATTATCGTAAGTTTATCCAAGACTTCTCCAAGATAGCAGCACCATTGACTCAGTTGACTAAGAAGAATCAGTCCTTCGTCTGGGACGGAGTGTGTGAGGATGCCTTCAAGAGTCTAAAGGAGAGGTTGACGCGTGCGCCAGTGTTAGTCATTCCTAAAGGGAATGAAGAGATGACGGTATACACGGATGGTTGTGGTACCGGGCTGGGTGCTGTATTGATGCAAGAAGGTAGGGTTGTAGCTTATGCTAGTCGACAGCTAAAGCAGTATGAGAAGAAGTATCCTACCCATGATTTGGAATTGGCAGCGATTGTATTTGCGCTGAAGATGTGGAGACATTATCTCTTGGGAGAAAGATTCGAGTTGTTTACCGATCATAAATCGTTAAAGTATCTCTTCTCCCAGAAGGATCTGAATCTCCGTCAGCAGAGATGGTTAGAGTTCTTGGCTTCATATGATTTTGATATTGCATATACACCTGGGAAAGGTAATGCGGTAGCCGATGCCTTGAGTAGGAGACATGCCAGCTTAGGGGCAATGTTTCTTGAGTGGAAGCAACTGGAGTATATCGCGGGGTTTGATTTTAGACCAAAGTGCGAATTGGATCCAGTTATGCTAGCTAATTTGACGATCATACCCACTTTGATAGAGCGGATTGGTTCCAGCCAGAGGAACGATCCTAACCTATTAGAAATCATCTCCAAGTTAGAGATGAACATCGACAGTGAGGAGATGAATGTGTATGGGCTTGATCGAGGTGGATGGCTTCGAAAGAATGGAAGATTAGTTGTGCCCAACGTGAATGGTTTGAGGGATGAAGTGCTTAGAGAATGTCACCACTCAAAACTGACTATACATCCCGGTGGTAATAAGATGTATCGAGACATGAGACATACCTACTACTGGGAAGGGATGAAAAGAGACGTTGGGAAGTTTATATCCAAATGCATGAATTGCCAGCTAGTTAAAGCCGAGCAAAAGAAGCCTAGTGGTTTGTTGCAACCATTAGAAATTGCCGAATGGAAATGGGAGAAGTCTCGATGGATTTCATCGATGGTTTACCAAGGACTAGATCGGGATATGATAGCATTTGGGTAATTGTAGATCGATTGACTAAGAGCGCAAGATTTATACCAGTCAAATCGACCAGGACAGCAGCCAAGTTGGCAGAATTGTATATGAAGTGGGTAGTGAGATTTCATGGAGTACCCAAAAGCATTGTGAGTGACCGAGACCCGTTGTTCACGAGTGGGTTTTGGAAAAGCTTACAAGAGGCTCTAGGGTCAGGATTACATCTCAGTACCGCATATCATCCTCAGACCGACGGACAAACGGAGAGGGTGAATCGTATATTGGAAGTTCTCTTGAGGGCTTGTATATTGGATTTTGGTGGATCATGGGATGACCATTTACATCTAGTAGAGTTTGCATATAATAATAGCTACCAATCCAGTATCGGTATGGCTCCATATGAAGCTTTGTACGGAAGACCGTGCAACTCACCATCATGTTGGATAGAAACTGGCGAGAAGTTTGTGCTTGGACCAGATGTGGTGAGAGAAACTTCGGATAAGATTAAGATCATTCAGCAACGAATGAAAGCTGCCCAAGATAGGCAGAAGAGTTATGCTGATAAGAGGAGAAGAGACTTGAAATTCTACGTTGGCGACTTGGTGTTTGTCAAGATCTCTCCGTTGAAGAGCGTGATACGATTTGGCAGGAGAGGCAAATTAGCACCAAGATTTGTTGGCCCATTCCCTGTTCTTGAACTAGTCGGGAATTTGGCATATAGAGTTGGCTTACCAGAAAAGATGGCGGGAGTTCACAATGTGTTTCATGTTTCCCAACTAAGGAAGTTCGTTCACGACTCAGATATGACTATTTCACCTGAGCAGTTAGAGGACTTCGAAGTAGAACCCGAGGCGGTTGGGAACCGCAAGCCGATTCGTATTGTGGGGCGAAGCAACTTCGAAGGAAGGCGGTGAAGCTAGTCAAGGTTCAGTGGGGCGAGGACGAGAATGATTGTACTTGGGAAACAGAGGAGAGCATTAGGGAGGCATATCAAGAACTCTTTGCCTGGTAAGACTTATTTCGTAATTTAGTTTTTCCGCATGCTAGGGTATATTTGTTTTGCTTGTTTTGCATGTTTGAAGGATGTTTTATGGTTGATAGGCATGCGGGACCTTTGTGTATGTTTTGATTAGGGAATTTCGGGGGCGAAATTTCTTAAGGGGGGAAGAGTGTAATGACTCGTATTCTACACATCATAGGATTGTAGAATATATATTTCTTTCCCTTGTAAAGTCGTATGGTCATGTAACTTTGGGAAACATCTATTAGAGTCATTTCTCATGTTCATGATTTTTGTCGATTTTTAAGTGACCATTTTGCCCCTAGTTGTTACTGTTTTGGCCATAACTTTTGATTGGAAAGGAATTTTGACCTGAAACTACTTCCATTGGATTCGTTTGATGGTTTACCTTTCCATAGAGTGGTCATAATAGCCAAACGGACTTACCGTTTGGGAGATATGGTTGAAATAAGGTTTGGAGGGTGAAAAACTGCTTAACCGGGCCAAATCGGGTGATTAGTCAGTAGGCCCATAACCCATTTCGGGATTAGGGTTATGAGGAGGCTGAAATGAGATAGAGGATCATTCCATTTTAGTTTTCTAGCCTCCACTTATCACCAAGGAAACCTAAAAATGGCCTCTAACCTCTAAATCACCTCCAAATCACCTTTTGGTCAAGGATTTGGATTAGCAACCCCTAATCAAGGAAGATCTTCGCCAAAGCAACATAGGAGCTGCTGTTTGGCATTGAGATTCACATCAAATCAGAGAATTATTTCAGATCTTAGTTTATTTTGTGGCTAAGGTGAGTGATTTGCATAGTTTTACACTAATTATGGCTAGTTAAGGGTGATTAGTGTTAATTAGCGAATTTAAGCATGATAAAATTTGGGAAAAATGTTCATAAATTCCTAGATGATGTTTTAGACCTCTGATATGAATTTGAGTTAATTTGGTTAAGTTTTATTAATCATATGGTTAGTTTCACCTAAACATGCATGAGGGAAAATATGGGGTTTTGGCTATGTTTGATCTATTTAAACCTATCATATTGTTGTTTTGGTGTTTGAGGTCACTTGTATGTGTTGCTATGACTGTATGGTATGTTTTTGATTGATTTCAATAGTTAGAATGGTCGAAAACGCCGTCGAGAGGCGTGTAAACCGTCGCTGGAAGTTGACCCGGATCGGATCGCTTATTCCTCCCACGACCCGGCTCGATCGTGGTTGAGACCCACGAGACGAATCGATGCAGCGCCGTGCCCAAACTGAAGTACTTCGACCCGGATCGCGAATGAGCATTATGACCCGATCCGCGTGGAGATGGAACCCGATCCGATGCACCCACGATCCACGAGTCACGATCCGAAGCTGGTCACGATCCAACCTGGAGATGAAGCCACGAATCGACGCCAAGGAGCATGGAGCACTATCCGAAGGGGGTCCACGATCCGACCGACCACGAGTGGAAAAAGGAGCCATGAACCGTGCTTGGGAAGGGCGAACCGCGATCCGAACTAGATGAGGCCGATCCGATCCGATGAAGAATGTTGAAGGCCGATCCGATCCAATTCGATGGTGATGACCAATAACCCGAGATGCAAAGGTAGTCCAAATGGAAGTTAGAGCTCAGGATCCCGGAACCAGTTGGGAACCAATGAGTTCACTTCATGGTTGGACTTTGCTGCGGGACGTGTGCTAAGGAGTTGTCGACGTTCATAACTTCGATTCACCACTAAAAATGGATGATGGCTACTTATCAGTGCAGTAGGGTCATTATGACCTGAGGGGCAAAGTGATGGTAGCAAGACTACGTTATCAGTGCAGTAGGGTCATTATGACCTGAGGGGCAAGGTGATGCGTAGTAAGACTATGAGCCAGCGCAGATGGGGTGAATAACTCCATGTGGCAAGTGGACATAGTAAGGATTGGTAAGGCTATGAGCCAGTGCAGTGGGGTTCTTGTGACTCCATGGGGCAAAGTGGACATAGCGAAGGATTTGTTGCTACGTTATCAGTGCAGTGAAGTCATTTATGACTTCATGGGGCAAAGTGATCGTAGCAAGGTATGTTGGGTGATCGAAGTGGTGAATATCGTATGCTTTACGCACTGAGTGAGAGATGTGAGGATGGATGCTATGCTTGATTGTTTGCCATCATTATGACATGCACACCTCCCCCGCCTCCGTATCTTTACACCGTTTGATATGGTACCTTAGAGTGTTGTATAGTATGTAGTGCTAACTCTTTGGTTGCAGGTCCAGGTTCAGGTATGTTTTAGTCTACCTGTTATTGTTCACTTTAGATGCTTATCGCTCATACCAGGCTTTATGTCTGACCCAGAGTTTTATGTCTCCTCTTATTACTCTGGGTGCTCACACGAGCAGACTAGAGACAGGTTAGCTGGTGATGCGCGAGTAGCTGATTCGGAGGCGGGCAGGAGGCTTCCACTTATGATATATATATGCACATTCTCCCTGTGTCGTTGGTGGTCGCTACTTGGGCATTAGTAGTGTACCTCCTTTATCTTTCTTTTGCTTTGAGACAGTTTGAAAGTTGTAATAAGCTGTATTTTGGATTTCCGCTGCTATGATGTTTAGTTCTGATTTTCAGCTTATGCACTGTCTCACCTGTTTTATGTCAAATATGTTATTATTATATTTTGTTCTATGCGCTGTGAGACATTCTACAGGTTCTTTGTATGTTCATTTCCTTCTTCCCTTTCCTTCTCACGACCCGTTCCGTACTAACTGGACATGTGTACAGCGCACTTTTGGAGTAAATGTCGGTTGGTGCGGGGCGGACGGTCACAAACATCATATTAAAAATGTGATTTTTACTATGAACAGCGTGGAAAAGTATGTGTTGGAATTTTGGGTAAATCCAAACGGTTCAGAAATTCAGAAATAAAACTGGAGGAGTGGATCCCAAAGGTGATAACTTCTCACTTTAATTTAATTTCTAGTTAAATGTATATACTAGGATGCAGACGGTGCTTAGAAGCACCCGACACCTTTGTTTGAAACCATGTTTGTTCAGTTGTTTGGTTGATTTGATTATTTGGTTGAATCTGGTTTGGGAAATGAAATGAATTGATTAGAATTTGGTTTGTATATGGTGCGAGCCATTATTAGGCGAGGGATAAGCTTAGATCTTATCCCGGTTCTAGTATCGCGCGCCGTTATGCTGTCGATTTTTTTTTAAATGTTAGAATAATAAAAATATTTTTTTATTGTATAAATGAACTGTATAAAATATTCATGTGTTGAAATAAATATTTTATAGTTAAAAATATAAATTTTAACGTGTATATGAATAAAAATAAATATGCATTCACAAATCGAACGATTTGTTTATGTACACACATTTGACTGATATTGATTGAGACGATAAATTTTACATATCGCCCAACTGCACAAATAATGTTCAATATGTGTTGTTTGAAAACCTCACACGGGTATTAGGATGATATTTGACATACACTAATCCCGATATTTGGTTGTATGTCAATCGATTGGTTGACAGACAATTGTGAGCGTTAATTATTTGTATTTAACGCTTATGCAGTTGTGTAATGCACTCTGCATGATAGTTGACTGTGTTTGATTATTGTTGTATACATGTGTGTATGAAATCCAAATAAATAACATTATATGGTAATTGACTGTGTTTGATTACAATTCAGAAAGAACGAATATTTTAAAATAATATTCTGTAAAGCATTAAAAATCTGATTTTAATGTCCGATTTTGGATGGACACGAAAATATTTAAATATATGAAACCCTGTTGTTTAGATTTGCGTCATTTTAGCATAAACAATATTTATATCAATTTTATTCATTTTTATAATGGATATCGAAAACAAAATGATTTCAAAATCTGATATTTTGAAAATATTATCATTTATATACTAGATTGGAATCTGTGCTTCGCACACGGAGTGTGTTGGATATCGTTGCGCTATGAGCAATGGATTGGGAGTGAAGAGCTTGTCATAAGAGATTTGTACATGGTGGGAGCAACTGAAGTTGAAGTCTTCGTAAGAATCACATGCGTGGTGGATTGTCGTAAGCGTAGTAACATTGGATAATCGTTGTACTAATGCAGTACAGGAAGTAGTGGAGGCAATGCATTAGTGCTGATGGTTATACACTAAGTATGGGAAGTATTTTTTTGTTGATCTTCTTGTGCATACCATTTTCTATTGAACTTGGTCAAGACGTGATGGTGGACAATTGCTTTGTTGTTGCTCAGATTGTTTGATGGAGTGGAGGAAATTCTGCGTTGGTAATGAATATCGTGTCCCGTTAATGGTAGTACTACATGCTTGGTGTACCAAAATTTGATTGTATGTTTGTTGATTTATACACTGAAAATGTTGTGGTTTGTTTCATTTTGCTGTACACAGCAGGCATAGATCGTTTTGTACATATACACGGTAGTCCGTAGTTGTTGACCAAAAAAGGTACCACCTTCTGTATAAAGAAAGTACAAATGTGAATTATCATAGTGACTGTGATGTAGTATCTACAATTTTAAAACTAACGTGAAAAGGAATTGTGAGTATAGCTGAAAGTTTGATTGTAGGTTAAGAATAGTAAGAGCATTCCCAACGGAGCGAGTTGAAAGTGGTCAATTCCAACGAAGCGGGTTAGGAGTGATCAATTCCAAATTAATAATTTATCTTTTAAAAAAGTTGCCTTTAACAGGCATTTTTTGGTTTGTTGAGACACTTTTTTATATTAAAATACGTTAAACGGCTTTCCTTTAACCGACTAACATTAATCGATTAAAAGCATACAATTTCGGATGATGGTTGAAATAAATTGGAGGTACGAATTCATAATACGTTTAAGATCAAAGATAGAGCAATAAGGGATCAAACAAATACACCCAACCCTATGTTGCATGCAATTTTGAACACGTCTGTGCAATGAAAGATGGGAGGTGAGATACAAATATTAAGACCACTCATCAGTTCTGCACCAGCAATAGTTATTAGTAGTAATCTACATTATGCATGTTTTGTTGAAGAAAAATTAGTTCTCCAACACATGTATTAGTAATGATTTTCTAATTTTGAATTAAAACATTTTTATAGTGTCTTAGGAGTAGTTGTTCATTATTTTAAAGTAATTAATAGTTAATATTCTACTGAAAATAGAAGTTAATTGATAGATTAGAAAAAACCAATGCCTGTTTTGCAATTTCAATGTAAGCCTATAACGGTTGACATAATCAAAGCAAAGCTAACGTTTTAACTTGTACACCCTCTGGTTCATAATATAAGATGTTTTAAGTTGTTTGATTTGTTTTAAAATATAAAATGTTTAAGGTTTTAATGCCTTATTTATCCGTTATTCATAATAAATGATGTGATTTGCCAAAAAAAAAAAGATGTGATTTTTTATGTATTTATTTATGTTTCGACCAATAGATGCACACGAAAAGAAGCTAATTTAAGAGAGACTTGTTTTGAGTATGAATTCGAACACCATTAATTGATTTCTTAATTCTTGTGCAAACAAGTAAAACATCTTATATTAAGAACCGGAGGTAGTATATATATATATATATATATATATATATATATATATATATATATATATATATATATATATATATATATATATATATATATATATATATATATCGTCACTGAAATGTTAAAAGAATAAGAAAATAACATATCGTACAATTGGCACTCACAGTTATTAGTTTCATAACTGTATTGGTAAAGACATTTTGAACATAGTTTGAATCCTCTGTGAATCTTATATTACACCCTATTCCCATATTCACTATGCTCAATCAGGGTTGAACGGTTTGACATGAAGAACACAACCAATGAGCACAAAACTGAATTGGAGGATCTTCTAATTGACTTCGCAATTCAAACCGATGGGATAGGATGCAAAAAACCAGCAATTGTCCATTTTTTACATGGGCTTACGATGGTTTTCAGCAAGATCTATGTTATGCTTGTGAAGGAGCCAAAGAATAAGTTTGGTGGAAATCATGTGTATTTGTTGCTACCAGAAGGAATTTGAGGCACATAAAAAGGTATCAGGTGTTATTCCTCACATGCCAACACTTTGACAGCTGTGCATGATGACATTTTGGAATATGTCGTCTAGCGCCCAAATTATTAGTAGGAGAGATAGCCACCTCTCAGATGTCACTAAGCTCTTCAAGGTTAGTTTACTATATATAAATGTTAAGTATATTTCCTTCATCCATGGTGTGTCAGTTTTGATCTGAATCTATTTACTATTCTATAACTTCTTCCATCAATAAAATTTACCATAAATTTTGTTGAACTTGTTTTTTTAAGCTTGAAGTTTATGCATAGTGAACGTATTCCTTTGGGTAGTTTGATTGGTGGTTTCAACTGTGATAACGAGGGACATGCTAGAAGGTAGGAAATGTGAAGACTTTGCATTCCAAGATAGGGATGTCAAGGTAGCTACTGACTGCGATGGCAAGGTTAATTATCATTTTTAGTGCTATCATCAGCAAATAGCATAATGATATGCCTTAACTCAGCAATATTCTAAAGAGTTTATAGGCATATTATCTCCATCGTTTATACATATAGTTGTGCTTCCTAATATCATTTTTTACTGTATTTTTTAAATGTTGTGACAATGGTGTCACCTATAATGCGTGCCAGAAGAAGCCAGTGCTATTTGTTGTGCGTTCAGCTTAAAGTCGCTCTAATAGATGCATGCAATCCAAGCCCAATATGTGCTTCCAGACAGGCTCATAACCTTCTATATGCAAGTAATTGCATACTTTCATTAGCAAAGCCAGTCATGCTCGATAATGCAGTTGGCTTGCTCAGAGCAGCAGTAAGAGTAGGGAAGAGAAGGAAAAATAGTGGAAAGGTTTAAAAAGTAAACTTTATATACGTTTTAGCAATGAGTTTCTCTGTTTATCTTCTGTTGGTCAAATGTGAAATGTATTATTAGGCAAATTGTCCTTTATACTTTAATGTATACTTGGTTTGTAATATATTCTGTTAATTCGTACATGCCCTCTATTCTAATGTAAAATGTGTAAATGATTCTTTGTGCGTATATTCTCCCCTTGGTTTACCCATATCTATCTGTCATTTATATTACTGGGTTGACCCATATCTATCTTCTTTTCTTGAACTTAGTCATGACCGCAGAAATTGCTGGTTTCTCTGTAGGTTCTCTTCAATTTTAGATTTCTAGATTTTTGATTTCTACATTATATATGGGATTTAATAAGAGCACACTATTTTTTAAATCCACTAACGTGTCAGATGCATAAAATGCATATGTAATTAGTTAGTAAAATATTACTGTTATTTTTATACTGTAACTTGATCTTAATCTTTTCAAGAGATGTGCTAAAAGGCATTATTAGGATAAATAATTATGTTAATGACATTTTAGAATAAGAAAAATATCAATGGATAAGGCTAAAAATATAATGTTTGTAAGTTGGGCATTATATCAACTAATGCACATGCATTTCATAGTTTACAGAATAGTTGTTAAGTACTTAGCAAGTGTTTGGAGGGCTCTTATACTCATTATAGATGGCATACTCACTGCACTCGATATATACTCAAAATTATTTGTATAAGAATTAGGCTCAACACAGTTAGCCCATCATACTCATTCCAATTCGCCTATTATACACATTGCAATCGAAACAAATCAGGCCCAAAATCGGCCCATCGCACTCATTACAAATGGCATACTAAAATAAAATGAAGTGTGCTTAGCACAGTCATCGTCTTTAACTCCATCTTTTCGAAAATGAACATTGACTGCTATTCTAAATGACAACAACAGACCTCTCATCTCTTCTGCAAATGATGAAAAATAGCCTTTGGCAAGGCACAATGACACCTAACATAAAGGACAATCCTTGTCCCAGCAAACAGACGTCAGCAGCCAAACTATGCTCAACAACACAGAAGCTGGGAAGGACAAAGGAAATCAAGTTTTTTTTTATTGTCTGAAAATAACAGTGGGTAAACAGTTGACTAAAGCATGACATATATAATTTGTATACAATTTTCATCTAAATAATTTTACTTGACATACTATTTGCATTTTTTTCTTATACGAATATTTTGCAGATTACGTTAGAAGAAGAATGGTGTACTCATGTCCATTTACATGCATTCACTGACAGTTGCGAGAATGTGACTGAAAGTTAGAAGATTAAAAAAGAATCTATATATGGTGCAATGCACTACGTAGAAACAAATTAGTTTAAAGCAATAATGCTCGTAAATCAATCATAATATCAATAAAACTATGTATACTTTACTCAGTTCTATGCATTCTATATATGACAACATAGTTCATTGTAGACAATAAGTCGTTGCAAACAAAGTGATACGCTAATTGCTGGAATATCTTTGTTCATTGAATATCACATGATTAGCTATTATTGGTCAATTTGAAATAAGCATTCGTTTGGCTAAATAATATAACAAAAAAATATATCATTATTTCATTCTGTACACTCGGTAGGAAGATCCGGTACAGTCTTCAGTATATATATATATATATATATATATATATATATATATATATATATATATTTTATAGTTAATAAACATCAATATATAAAATTTGTTCTTTATAAAGACACCATTTTAAATAAAATCCATAGTGTTGTATGAAACCATGCATTTCAAAAGGACGCATCATGAGATAGCCAATCATCTCACACCTTGCTTGTTCAAAACCACTTATCTGTTACAATATCGTGCATCTAGACTAATGACACAAAATAAATTATCCCATTCTAGCGTTTGTAATTAAAAAATTAAAAGGATAATACCTTCCTTATAAAGAAAAGGAGTGCATCATGCTAATGTTGCTTTGGTTGAACTGACGCATGTTGCTTTGGTTGAACTGACGCATGTTGCTTTGTTATAGAAAATAAACAAAAATATCTTGAAGATCAGGTTTAAGAAATTTAAATAACAATGGTACATGTACAATATTTTAGCTTCATTGAAGTCTGAGCATACATCGGATATGAAATAAACAACCAAGACCACTTAGACCTCAAATTTAGTATTAATGCACTTCTTTACACCACTTCATATTCCATTTTCCCTTGACTAATAAGATAGATCAAGAGCAACGCTATTTTGTAAATTCAACGCACTTTTAATTATTGAGACACCAGATTCACCTCTTGACATAATTTGCTATCAATAGAAAATATTTGGTTTAGATGACTTAAATCCATCATGAATAGCAAGTTAAAACAACTGATGTTCAAAAGAATATTGTTGACAGTTCTAAATATTTGAAATATCCAATGGCTAACATATTGTAATAATCAATCTTGATAGCTTAATGTTACTTCACTAATATGTAATTATCATAACTATCCATTACAGAGGGCTCTTAAAGATTAATGCTGGATGTGGGGAGAGACTACATAGACTTCTTAATATGGCATATCTAGCTATTCCTAATGCCAGTTAAAGAGACGGAAACATTGACTGAAGTGTTAGGTTGGCGAAGGCAAAAAAAATACTATGTGCTCATATTTTTATTCATAAATCATTTTGTTGCAACCATTGATTGCATAACCAATAACGTAAGTCTTCCGATGGAAGAAAAGAATTAAAAAAAAAAAAAAGATGAATACGTTATAAAGTTAAAAAGACATGAAGCCGGCAGTAGAGGAGGAGGAGGCGCATCAGTTGTTATGATTGCTAATGTCACCTCCACAAAAAAAATTAGGTTTTATTTAGGATTCTAGTTTCTTCTTTTCTAATTTAAATAATAGATAGATGGTATAGTTGGAGAAGTTTCTGAAAAGTAGGAAATACATTAAAATCAAACCAACACTGTATTAAAAACTAAAAAAACATGAATGTCGTTATATTTAAATGGCACTAAAGCTTAAGTAAAAGGCAGATATATTGCATTTTATAAAAATTTAATGAAAACTATATTAGTGATGGCATAGAATATGTGGTAGAAACTTCAAAACAAAGTACATATCAAACTGTGTGTGTATATATATATATATATATATATATATATATATATATATATATATATATATATATATATATATATATATATATGCGCGCGTGTGTTACCTTTAAGAAAGCAAGTGAAAATAAAAAATGGAGCCATTTTAACCTTTTGATTAAATGGAAAGAAGAAACAAAATAAGTATACATCAAAGTAGGTTGGGATTTTTATTTTGTTTAAATGGGATACATTAGCAAAAAATGGAATCATTTTTCATTCAAAATTGGGATGCACAAATGACCCAGTTATTTTATTGTTTAAATTGCAAAAAATGGGTTCATTTTTCCTCCAAAACTAGTGTGTAACCCATGCGTTGCACACGTTATTTTTTAAAATGTAACATTTGCACTATTAACGATAAAAAAATAAAAGCTTGTTATGCAGCTTCTATTAATTTAAATAAAATAATTGATTTTTACAAAAAAAAATTAAAATTATGACGTATAATTTTATGTTATATATCTTACACGTTGTCCTTGGGAAAGAAAATATCTCTATTATTTTTACTTATTTAATCAAGTGATTTTTTTCCAAAATATGTTAATTTTTTAGTTGTTATCGGTTTATGTAGTTGACTAAAATGCAGATATTAAGAAAAACAAAGAAGGAATTAGTAGAAAATTGAATAATATGATATTATTGTTTACGTTAATAATTTTTGTTATGTATATAAGTTTTTATATTTGATTGAAAAACTAATTTTGTCTTCTTGGTTAATATGAAAGTGGCATGCAAATTGAAATTACTGTTTTTCAATAATTTATAAAATAAATTAATATAGATAACTTAATTATTTTGAATATGTAACATTTTATAATTTCTAGTTAATTAAAATATTTTTGCCTAAATGCCAAAATTCAAAAGTGAGTTGTGGAGAAGATTCTTGATCGAGGTTGGAATGTAAAACTCTCAATGCAAATAACGTAAAACTCCAAGTACGATGAATATTGGTAATGCAAAATAAGAATGTCATTTTTTTATGATTATATTTTTTTCATTGAATGTCAATTATGTACACATGTTAATATTGTAACTGAAACATTCACCTGAGAAATGATAGAAAAATAGAATCAAATAGGAATAAACAACAGTGAAGAAAAAGTTATAAAATTGGATGAAAGAACAACAATGTTTATAAATCTATTCTAACCAATTTAAATTTGAACATGAATTAGTAATTTTAATATCTAAACCAAATGAGTAACATACAACAAATCAATGCAAACCTACATAATGCACAATTCAAGGAAGACCTTTTTTCATAGTTTGTAAGTAACATGCGTGAATTAACAATTTAATGGTAATATTACATTAATACAACTCATACATTCACTGCAAGAAATGTCAAGTGTCAAAACGAAAAAAATGATAAAAGAAAATGACATTCTAATCTTCATTGTTTGAAGTAAAAGTCTTTGGACCCAAAGTAACCAGTTATTTTGAAGAACATATGTGTACTTATTCAGGCCTTAAAGTCAAAAAAAATAGTCATTTGAACTTTAAAAATAATAATTTCTAGCAATCAAATTAAAAAAAAAACAATTATCTTTTAAGCTTCAGAATATTCATTTGGTTACATTTTATAATAAAAACACCAATTTCAATATCATAACAGATTTTCTAACATTATTCAATTAGTTAGTGAGTTTAAGACCCAACCATAGAAATACAGTCTGAAGTAGATGTCGAACCAAAGAAACATGAAACTCCTGTTTTAAATAGAATAAAATTAAATTTTACTCAAGGTAGCCTAACAGAAAAGAAGACAAAACCAATAAGAAAATATGAAAACTACAACATAAAATAATATTATTTGCAGATTCATAGTAAAGCATACATCTTTTAGAACATGAACATATCAAAGATTTAGCAAATAGTTAGGAAGCAATTAATTATAGCCATAATGAATAAACTTATAAAGTCGTACACATCAAATTAGGGTTGTTATGGTAATGGTACCATTACCATTTGGCAAATACCGGTACCGTACCGTTTTTACTGGTAACCAGAATTATTTACTGTTACCGTTACCGATCGACCGATATACCAAAGACTGATTTACCGATAATCTGGTAATCATTACACTGGTAATGGTAAATCACCGTTTGTCCATCAAAGTTTATATCTTGACATGATTTTATTACACGGTGCATATTTATTAAATTATATGTAGTGTTAGTTAATAAAAAACATAAATGAGGAAGAAAATAGGTGTGCTTGGAATTATTTCATCTGATTATTGAACTAAATATAACCATTTATTTGATTTTAAATGCATGTAATAAAGCATATCAGATGAACATACATACATTTTAAATTAACTGGAAAATTACAGTTACCGCTGATAATGAAGAAATGTTACCGATAATTTACCATTACCATACCATTTTAACTGGTATACCTATTTTAATCAAAAATGATTACTGATCGACTGGTAATGGTATAGTAATTGTAAATTTTCCATTACCATGACAGCCCTACATCAAATATTAAATAAGTGCTAAATATACAAACATGGGTAATAAGAAGCATTGTATATGGCATGAACAATGAAAGTAGTCATGTATAGCCGTGTGCTGCTCAAACATCGCATAGAAAACAGTTAAAATAAGTAAATAACAATAAATAAAATTAGTCAAGAAGGATTAAAGCATTTTCATATGTACATCTAAAAGTAAGCGGTTAGTAATGAAGTAGCAGCAAGTTGTTTATATTAATCATGATCTAAAAATAAGAGTTAAAGCATATCATTTGTGCCTACTTTTGGTGCCAACTTATAGAACTATGCTCCTGTTCTCCATGCACAGAGCAACATACATGCCTCCCCTGTACTTTACAGCAGTAGTTTCCCACATTCTGATGCTTGGCATCATCATGCTCAAGCCTTTTTAATACGCACTCATGCTTCTGAGGTCCAGTTTTACCCCTCAAAAGCTCATGTTGTTAATGCATTTGTCTTACTGCCTATAGTGTCCCAACCGCCTGATCCAACTCTTCTCCTCTTCTCATGTTCCTTCAACCTTAAAGGCTTCCCTCACTATTGCTGATTCCCTTAATATAACTTTCAAGACATGGATGCATAAAACCATTGCCGTATAAATAATAGAATCAGTATAATTTAATGTAACAATTAGATTATTCTAGCAATTTCAAGACATGGTTATAATGTAAAACAGTTAGATTCATTAAATCAGTACAATTTCATCTTATTTTCTAGACATGACTATATAGCATAATAGTAATTGCAATGGTAAAGAAATAGTAAAGAAATAGTAAAGAAATAAGTTTTGTTCAAGTAATAAAGGATCTTTCTGAATCGCACATTAAAACAAGGAAGATAAATTTGAGTACATCCAAGAAACTTATGCATATTTAGGTAAATAAATAAAGTAGTTTACAAATTTACCCTAATAGATTAACTTAGGTAGTTAGGTAAATAAAATGGAAAAATATTATCATATGTGAAAATTCAATAACTGGTTGAAGCCAACTATATAAGTTTATAATGCAAATCAATAAATAGAGGGTTGCATATGATAATACTAATTCATGTAAATTAAAAAGGTCGCCATTTGAATTTTTGCATGTTCCATAGAATTGTGTGAATCCAAAATAATAAAGAAAGTGTAGCATATTGTTTTTAGTTTCACATAATAAAAGTTATTCAAGTCAGTTGTGATTAGAAGCTGTGTTTGTTCCAAAGAATTGTGTGAATCCAAATTAATAGATAAAATATAGCATATTTCTTTAATAGCTGTGCAATCAAGAGAAATAAAAAATATAGGCTGGACAATTGATTAATCCCAATTATAAGTTGAGATTAGACTCTTAAAATGCACTTAAAATAGCCAGAATCCAAAATAATTTAATGAACATCACTTGACTATTTGAAGCATTATTTTAGGCTGCAAATAAAACAAAATCAAAAAAATTGGTAGAAAATTAAATTTGGGAATTTTATAAAGGGAAAGATGAAAGGTATAAAATACTAATCTATGAAAGCAAAGTTATTTTTTTCATTTGTTCAAGCATAAAAGAAGGAAGCAATATTTGATTATGCATATAAGGAATTTCGGCAAGAAAAATGTTACCCAAGGCATGCAACCATTAGATAGTACATAAAAATTATCACTCTGAAAAGAGTCTATTGAAAAAATGAATTGTTAGGCAATAAGATGGCTAAGTTTTACATTGCATCAAATTCCTGAATAAATCAAGAAAGTTAAGCAATGTTAAATATGATGGTCCCATTTACTAAATATACAAACAAAATAAATAAATAAAAGTTGGATTCATACCAATTCGTTCACTGCATTTATTCATTCTTATATCACTATATATTTGTAAACTTGTAAGGTATAATTAGTTGAAGAATAAACTGTATCGAAGAAAAATTCTGCTTTACTATTGTTTTCAACTAAGATTTTTTCATATTTATATCTCTATGAATAACCTGTACCCACAAATATACATGACTGAACATTCAGAAGCAAAATCTCGGAATTCAGAAAATACAACCTTGTAATGATACAGTTCGAGGAATACAAATAGGTATCATTTAGTAACCCGTATGACCATATCAACCCAAAATCATATAATTAAGAATTTACAACTTTACATTTTAAATAATCAAAATCCTGTTGATAGCTATATGTACGCTTTGAATATATTCCACAAAATAACTAATGTTTTGCTCTAGAAGCAGTTGATTTTCATCTATGTTCACTCCAATGATGGTAGCGTAAAATTTTTGTATTTCTATAAATGTGTTTCCTTTTCCTATTTTTGTAATGTATGGCAATTTGACTTTTGCATAGGAAAGAATACATGAAAGATAAATAAATCAAGTTAGGAAAATAATGGAAAGGAATCGATTTGATTTTTTTTTAATTGACAGATATTTTTGAATAACGCTTAGTTCGAAATTTAAGGAAGAAAATGGACATGATCTGTAAAGGAGTCATTTTGAATATGAATATTTTATGCATCACAACTTAGCATTATTTTGTTTTATTTTTTATATAATAGGTAAGGATATTTACACACACACACACACATATATATATATATATAATATAATTAAATATAAACAAAGTTAACATAAACAAATCCACCTCGCGAGAAAAGAAATTACAGCGAACAACATTAATTGGTAGGTAGACCTTTCCAAAACAGCATTTGCAAATTCAAGAATTCTAGTATATGTTTATAAGAAAATGAACAGAAATAAATTAGATTTATTTTGAAGAATGAAGGGCTGAACTCTTTTTATACTGACAGATAAAATAGCTCAGCAAGTAACTATTGATTGAGTCACAAATGTACAGTGCTATTGTAATTCTATTTTTAAAACTTGATTTGTCTAAGACGACCGGAAAAAAAATAAAATATAGATGATGTGTTGACTTAGTAAAAAATATATGCAATGATAACGTATATTATCAAGACGATAACACTTTCCAGCTATACAAATCTACTTGCTAATACGTTGAAGCCTCTAGAAAATTGTTCAAGACTAAAATAGATGAGATAAGTAATAAAACCACCAGGAAAATTCAATCTCACCAATCTACCATTGCTATGACGATTTTATACAAAGCTAACACCATCTCTCTCCAAATTATTAAAGCAACTTTCCTACCTTAAACTGATCTGCAGTCCAAAAGATTAAATTATATATCTTATCATACATAAGTGCAAAGTCAACAGAACCATGGAAAAAAAGGAAATGGATTCCTATTTTTTTGGTTAACCAGGAAAAGGTCTATATTAGTAGTAAGTTATTGCCATTTGGATATTTATGAACAGAATTATCTCTCTTCCAAAATTCACAATATTAGACCATTAGTAGTAAGTTATTACCATTTGGATATTTATGAACAGAATTATCTCTCTTCCAAAATTCACAATGAAATGCAATATTTGTTGGAAAGAATGAGAAGGTTAGTGAAGAAGAGGTTATGAGGTAGTGGAGAAATACAAAGAAAACAAAGTCTCACATTGTGTATGTTTTGTGGATATATCTTCATAAATACTAAAGCCCCACATGTTATATCAAACAAATGACATGAACACATAAGGGCTTGAATGAATGGGCTATGGAGGCTTTGGGCTTTCATATTAAATATTAAAATGTCAAAGATAAGGGCCTTGGGCCTTGGGGCTCTTGGGGTCTCTCGTGATAAATGGGCCGCCGACTGTTAAAATGCGCGGAAAAACAATATTTTTGCGCGGGTGTGAACGTTTGGACGAACAGATGCATCTGTTCGTCTGAACAATGATCGGGTGCGACTGGTTGAACCAGCGCGCCTGTACGGACAATCGCGCCTACCCCAGAAGGGCACCCCTCCGCTGCTATATATAGGCAGCCTGCCAGAGCCATCAAAGACACAGAATTAATTAATTCAATATCCTTCTTCTTCACTGCTCTGTTCTTAAAATTACTCTATTGAGTTCGTGTTGCTCTGCACTTGAAAGCGCTTCAGATTGCAGAGACCGGTCCGTTTTATCTTGGGAGACAATTGCTCGATAACCTTCAGCGCCAGTGAGGAAGCAATATTGTTTCAAAGAAATAGATTTACTCTGGACTCGGACGATACTGAAAGGTACTCTTCTCCTTTTCTGTTTTGCAACGGTTCTGCTCTGTTGCAATTCCGGTCGCGCTTTTCGCCGTTACTAATTCTGAAACAATTCAAATTGGTAACGCTTCTTGACGTGACAATTGGATAGTGACAATTTATTGATTGCTGCCAGATTCGTATTGCACTTGCATTGTTACGAATAACAATTTTGAAACAATATTGTCGTTTTGCAGAAAACGATAATGGCTAAAAACAATAGTGGTCCTGCTGCGCCAACACCACCTGTAACCAATCCTTTTGCACCCGTGGTTACTCCAATGGCACTGTCTCATGGAGAAAGGCCAGAAAAGTTCACCGGAGCAGACTTCAAACATTGGCAGCAAAAGATGCTATTTTACTTGACAACATTGGGCCTAGCAAAGTATCTTACAGAAGATGCTCCACTCGTTGCAGAATTGGAACTGGATCCAGTTAAAGTTGAAGCCCTTACTGCTTGGAAAAATTCTGATTTCATGTGTAAAAATTACATCTTGAATGGCCTCGACAACAGTCTATACAATGTGTACTGCACTGTTGCAACATCCAAACAACTCTGGTTGGCTTTGGAAAAGAAGTATAAAACTGAAGATGCAGGCATGAAGAAATTCATCGCTGGAAAATTTCTTGACTTCAAAATGGTCGATACAAAAGCTGTGATCAACCAAATACAAGAACTGCAACTTATCATTCGTCAATTAGAAGATGAAAAGATGACACTTAGCGAATCTTTTCAAGTTGCCGCTGCTATTGAGAATCTTCCTCCATCGTGGAAGGACTTCAAGAACTACCTAAAGCACAAGCGCAAAGAAATGACAATGGAGGAACTTGTAGTTCGATTGAGAATTGAGGAAGATAATATAAATTCTGAAAAGAAGATTTCTCAAAATGTGGTTGCCAAAGCAAACGTTGTCGAGACGGACCAGTCCAATAAGAGAAAACGTGACAACCAACCTAAGAAGTCAAAGAAATTCAAGGGGTCATGCCATAATTGTGGAAAGAAGGGTCGTAAAGCTGCAGAATGTCGCGGTCCACCCAAAAAGAAGAAATCAGAACCGAATGTGGCAGAAGTTTCAGACGGAGTTTCTGAAATGGTCCTGTGTGCAGTTGTTTCAGAATGCAACCTTGTTGGCAACAACAAGGAGTGGTTTGTAGACACTAGAGCCACTAGGCATATAT
Organism: Allium sativum; assembly: GCA_030737875.1. NCBI lineage: Eukaryota > Viridiplantae > Streptophyta > Magnoliopsida > Asparagales > Amaryllidaceae > Allium > Allium sativum. Next base: position 341,432,782 of record CM060926.1, read on the forward strand.
GCGCAAATAAGTGGATGTTCACAAACTACAAAAGTGCTACTAATGAAGAACAACTGTTTATGGGTAACTCGTCCACATCAAAGGTCGAAGGCAAGGGAAAGATTGTGCTGAAATTGACTTCTGGAAAAGAACTCACTCTAAATGATGTTCTCCACGTTCCAGAAATTCGCAAGAATCTAATTTCAGGATCGTTGCTCAGCAAGCATGGCTTCAAACTGACATTTGTGGCTGATAAATTTGTGTTGTCTAAGAATGGAGTGTACATAGGAAAGGGTTATGTATGTGATGGTCTATTTAAGGCTAATGTAACCACTATTGTACCAAACAATGATATGAATAAAATTGAATCTTCTGCTTATATGGTTGACTCTCCTAATCTGTAACGACCCGTATTCTACACATCATAGGATCGTAGAATATTTATTTCTTTCCCATGTGAAGTCGTATGGTCATGTAACTTCGGGCAACATCTATTAGAGTCATTTCCCATGTCCATGATTTTTGTCGATTTTTAAATGACCATTTTGCCCCTAGTTGGTACTTTTTTGGCCATAACTTTTGATTGGAAAGGAATTTTGACCTGAAACCACTTCCATTTGATTCGTTTGATGGTTTCTCTTTCTGTAGATTGGTCACATTAGCCAAACGGACTTACCGTTTGGGAGATATGGCTGAAACAAGGTTTGGAGTGTGAAAAACTGCTTAACCGGGCCAAATCGGGTGATTAGTGAGTAGGCCCATAACCCATTTCGGGATTAGGGTTATGGGAGGGCTGAAATGAGATGGAGAATCATTCCATTTCAGTTTTCTAGCCTCCACTTATCACCAAGGATCCCTAAAAATTGCCTCTAACCTCTAAATCACCTCCAAATCATCTTTTGGTCAAGGATTAAGCTTAGCAACCCCTAATCAAGGAGGATCTTCACCAAATCAACAAAGGAGCTGCTGTTTGGCATTGAGATTCACATCAAATCCGAGAATTATTTCAGATCTTGGTTTATTTTGTGGCTAAGGTGAGTGATTTGCATAGTTTTACACTGATTATGGCTAATTAGGGGTGATTAGTGTTAATTAGCGAATTTAGACATGATAAAATTCTGGAAAAATGTTTATAAAATTCGGAATGATGTTTTAGACCTCTGATATGAATTTGGGTTAATTTGGTTAAGTTTTGCTAATCATATCATTAGTTTCACCTAAACATGCTTAAGGGGAAGATATGGGATTTTGGGTATGTTTGATCCATTTTACATGCTATGATTTATGTTTTGATGTTTGGGATCGACACTACATGTTGCTATGACTGTATGGTATGCTTTGTGATTGTTTAGAAGTGTTAGATTGGTCGAAAACGCCGTCGAATGGCGTAGAAACAGTCGCAGGAAAACATGCAGGAAATGACCCAGAATCCGGATCGGATCGGTGGAAGGGAGCGCGACTCGACCCGTTCCAGCATGGGCGTCACGATCCGTTTAAAGGAGTAAGTCACGATTCAGCTAGCTGGCACGATCCGGTGGTAGAAGCACGATCCGAACCAACAAGTATTTCCGATCCGAACCAGAGGAGGGTGGGAAGCTCACGAGTCGATGGGTACTAGGGCGAGACGATCCGACCCGATCAGATGACACGACCCGACCCAGATGAAGCAACCCGATTCGACCCGAAGTGGTGACGCCGATACGAACCAGGAAGAGGAACCACGACATGGAGGACCACGACCCGATCCGACGTAGGAGGCGCCACCCGATTCGAGTGACTAAGGCCGATCCGATCCGATGAAGAATGTGAAGGCTGATCCGATCCGATCCGATGATGATGACCAATAACCCGAGATGCAAAGGTAGTCCAAATGGGAGTTAGAGCTCAGGATCCCGGAACCAGTTGGGAACCAATGAGTTCACTTCATGGTTGGACTTTGCTGCGGGACGTGTGCTAAGGAGTTGTCGACGTTCATAACTTCGATTCACCACTAAGAAAGAATAATGGGCTACTTATCAGTGCAGTAGGGTCATTATGACCTGAGGGGCAAGGTGATGGTAGCAAGACTACGTTATCAGTGCAGTAGGGTCATTATGACCTGAGGGGCAAGGTGATGCGTAGTAAGACTATGAGCCAGCGCAGATGGGGTGAATAACTCCATGGGGCAAGTGGACATAGTAAGGATTAGTAAGACTATGAGCCAGCGCAGATGGGGTGAATAACTCCATGGGGCAAGTGGACATAGTAAGGATTGGTAAGGCTATGAGCCAGTGCAGTGGGGTTCTTGTGACTCCATGGGGCAAAGTGGACATAACAAATGATTAGTGGCTACGTTATCAGTGCAGTGAAGCCATTTATGACTTCATGGGGCAAAGTGATCGTAGTAAGGTATGTTGGGTGATCGAAGTGGTGAATATCGTATGCTTTATGCACTGAGTGAGAGATGTGAGGATGGATGCTATGTTTGATTGTTTGCCATCCCTATGACATGCACACCTCCCCCACCTCCGTATCTTTACACTGTTTGATATGATACCTTAGAGTGTTGTACAGTATGTAGTGCTAACTCTTTGGTTGCAGGTCCAGGTTCAGGTATGTTTTAGTCTACCAGTTATTGTTCACTTTAGATGCTCGTCGCTCATACCAGGCTTTATGTCTGACCCAGAGTTTTATGTCTCCTCTTATTACTCTGGGTGCTCACACGAGCAGACTAGAGACAGGTTAGCTGGTGATGCGCGAGTAGCTGATTCGGAGGCGGGCAGGAGGCTTCCACGTATGATATATATATACACATTCTCCCTGTGTCGTTGGTGGTCGCTACTTGGGCATTAGTAGTGTACCTCATTTATCTTACTTTGCTCTGAGACAGTTGAAAAGTTGTAATAAGCTGTATCTTGGATTTCCGCTGCTATGATGTTTAGTTCTGACTTTCAGCTTATGCACTGTCTCTCCTGTTTTATGTCAAGTATATTATTATTATATTTTGTTCTATGCGCTGTGAGACGTTCTACAGGTTTCTTGTATGTTCATTTCCTTCTTCCTTTTCCTTCTGGCGACCCGTTCCGTGCCAACTGGACATGTGTACAGCGCACTTTTGGAGTAAATGTCGGTTGGTGCGGGGCGGGCCGTCACACTTGGTATCAGAGCTCTAGGTTGCGTAGTTAACCTAGGGAAAGACACTAGGGAGAGATAGTACGTATATGAGAGCGCGTATTTGTGATTATTTTGGTTTTCAAAAACTATGTATGTATATACTATTAGTAGTATAAAGATTAAGTCACACTGCACTAGCACCACCATGGGGTCGTTAATCGTTTCCCTTTTTACAGATTAACGATGAGCCGAGAGACGAGGGGTGCTGGTAGAGGGACCAACCAAGGGAATGCCGCTGACATGAGGGCTATGTTTACTAACCTCATGAGAGATATGCTTAGAGAAGTGCAAGGGGAAATTCCCAATCCCGGAGTTGGTGTTGGCCCAGTAGTGCAGGCGCCTAGGGCCGATTTCGCCAAGTTGTGCAAAGATTACACTAATCTTGGTGGGAAGCCGTTCCATGGAACGGAGTCGGCCATAGATGTTCAAGATTGGATGGATAGCTTTGATCGTATCTTTGATGACTTGGGTCTTGAGGATGCGATGAAGAGAAGGCTAGAGTCTCGTCAGCTGCAAGGGCGAGCGATGAATTGGTGGAATGCTATCAGAACACCTACTCCAGAGGATCAAGTTACTTGGGATCAGTTCAAGGCTCGCTTTAGCGAGAAGTTTATCCCAGCTGCCAAGGAATCGGTGTTGTTTAAGAGGTTCTTGGAACTCAAGCAGAACGGAAGGGCAGTTTTTGATTTTATTGCTGAGTTCGACACTATGTCGAAGTATGGACTGTCTCTTATCGATACTTCTGAAAAGAAGAATGAGAAGTTCGTTACTGGTTTGGATGGATACTTGGGGGAAAGGCTTATCAACTACATCGATGAGACTTTTGAATCGATTGTGGGAAAAGCTTTGAGATCAGAGAGTCTTTACCCTAAGTCAAAGACTGAGGCTGCATCTGCAGGAGGGCCAAAGCCGCAAGCAGGCGGTGGAGGCAAGAATAACTCTCAAAATAAGAGGAAGCAGGACCAATCTAAAGGTGGCCAGAAAAAGAGCAAGAAGTATGTTGAGTGCTTCAGCTGTGGAAAGAAGGGCCATTATGCTAAGGAACGTCGGGACAAGCCAGCGGAAAGGAAGTGCTACAACTGTGGTCAAAGTGGGACATCAGAAGGATAAGTGTCCGCAACCTCTTAAGGAGAAGCAGATTGTGAAAGCATATGCTCTTGATGCTGTTCCTTCTTCGTCGAATGCCCCAACTGCGGCGGAGAAAGGAAAGAATGTTGTTATTCAAGGTATGCTTTCTATTTATGAAGTACCAGTTCGAGTTTTGTTTGATACTAGGGCTTCCCGTTCCTTCATATCTAGTGACCTGGTAGATAGGTTGGGACTGGAACCCGAGATAGTCGATAGACCATTGATTGTGACGAACCCGATTGGTGGTTCGACTAGCCTTAGTATGATTTGTAGGAATTTGGTCTTATCGAGTCATGGATGTATGTTTGTATGTGATTGCTTTGTTTTGGGCTTTACTAGGTATGGCATTATATTGGGGGTCGATTGGCTCCAAAGATACGGGGTGGTGGTAGACTGTGAGGGCTTTTTGGTGACAGTGAGGGCGGATGATGGGCGGAGGGTAGTGTTTGGTAGTCTACCTAGTGATGGGGTTATGGCTAGTTTTGTAAATTCCCTCGACATCCCGCAGGATGAGTTGTCAGATGTGCCCGTGGTTGGCCAGTATCCGGACGTCTTCGAGGAGGTGACCGGGCTTCCACCACACCGAGAGATTGAGTTCCGTACTGATTTAGTGAAAGATGCCAGACCTATAGTGATGCCACTTCGTCGTATGGCACCAAGGGAGCAGCGAGAGCTCGGGGTGCAAGTCAGCAATCTTTTGAAGAAGGGATTTATTAGAAGGAGTGTCTCCGAGTGGGGAGCACCAGTTGTGTTTGCCACTAAGGCAGATGGTTCCCTTCGTTTGTGTGTGGACTATCGCGAGTTGAATAAGATGACGAGGAAGAATAAGTATCCTCTACCGCGGATATATGATTTGTTTGATCAGCTGGAAGGAGCAAGAGTGTTCTCCCAGTTGGACCTCGCGACAGGATTTCATCAGCTTCGAGTAGCAGATGAGAGTGTTCCGAAAACGACATTTAGGACGCCGTCTGGATTTTATGAGTGGTTGGTTATGCCGTTTGGGTTAACCAATGCACCAGCCTATTTTGTGGATCTTATGAATCGAGTATTCAGAGATCAGTTGAATAAGTTTGTTCTTGTGTTCGTGGATGACATCCTTGTTTACTCAAGGACAGAGGAGGATCACAAGGGACACTTGAGGATAGTGATGGAGGTGTTGAGGAAACACCAATTGAAAGCGAAATTCTCTAAGTGTCATTTTTGGAGAAGGGAAGTGAGATTCTTGGGTCATGTTGTTTCCGAGAGTGGTATTGCCGTGGACCCTGCGAATGTGGCTACGGTACAGGATTGGCCTACGCCCAAGAATGCTACAGATGTAAGAAGTTTCTTGGGATTAGCTGGATATTATCGTAAGTTTATCCAGGACTTCTCCAAGATTGCAGCACCGTTGACTCAGTTGACTAAGAAGAATCAGTCCTTCGACTGGGACGGAGTGTGTGAGGATGCCTTTAAGAGTCTAAAAGAGAGGTTGACGTGTGCGCCAGTGTTAGTCATTCCTAAAGGGAATGAAGAGATGACGGTATACACAGATGCTTGTGGTACCAGACTGGGTGCAGTATTGATGCAAGGAGGTAGGGTTGTAGCTTATGCTAGTCGACAGCTAAAGCCGCATGAGAAGAAGTATCCTACCCATGATTTGGAATTGGCAGCGATTGTATTTGCGCTGAAGATGTGGAGACACGATCTCTTGGGAGAAAGATTCGAGTTGTTTACCGATCATAAATCGTTAAAGTATCTCTTCTCTCAGAAAGATCTGAATCTCCGTCAGCAGAGATGGTTAGAGTTCTTGGCTTCGTATGATTTTGATATCGCGTATACACCTGGGAAGGGTAATGCGGTAGCCGATGCCTTGAGTAGGAGACATGCCATCTTAGGGGCAATGTTTCTTGAATGGAAGCAACTGGAGTATATCGCGGGGTTTGATTTCAGACCAAAGTGCGAGTTGGATCCAGTTATGCTAGCTAGTTTGACGATCAGACCTACTTTGATAGAGCGGATTGGTTCTGGCCAGAGGGACGATCCTAATCTATTGAAAATCATCTCCAAGTTAGATGGTATTGATGAGGAGATGAATGTGTATGGGCTTGGTCGAGATGGATGGCTTCGAAAGAATGGAAGATTAGTTGTACCCAACGTGAATGGTTTGAGAGATGAAGTGCTTAGAGAATGTCATCACTCAAAACTGACTATACATCCCGGTGGTAATAAGATGTATCGAGACATGAGACAGACTTACTACTGGGAAGGGATGAAAAGAGACGTTGGGAAGTTTATGTCCAAATGCATGAATTGCCAGCTAGTTAAAGCCGAGCAAAAGAAGCCTAGTGGGTTATTGCAACCATTAGAAATTCCCGAATGGAAATGGGAGCAAGTTTCGATGGATTTCATCGATGGCTTACCATGGACTAGATCGGGATATGATAGCATTTGGGTAATTGTGGATCGATTGACTAAAAGCGCAAGATTTATACCAGTCAAATCGACCAGAACGACAGCCAAGTTGGCAGAATTGTATATGAAGTGGGTAGTGAGATTTCATGGAGTACCCAAAAGCATTGTAAGTGACCGAGACCCGTTGTTCACTAGTGGGTTTTGGAAGAGCTTACAAGAGGCTCTAGGGTCAAGATTACATCTCAGTACCGCATATCATCCTCAGACCGACGTTCAGACGGAGAGGGTGAATCGTATATTGGAAGATCTCTTGAGAGCGTGTATATTGGATTTTGGTGGATCATGGGATGACCATTTGCATCTAGTAGAGTTTGCATATAATAATAGCTACCAATCCAGTATTGGTATGGCTCCATATGAAGCTTTGTACGGAAGACCGTGCAACTCACCATCATGTTGGATAGAGACTGGCGAGAAGTTTGTGCTTGGACCAGATGTGGTGAGGGAAACTTCAGATAAGATTAAGGTCATTCAACAACGAATGAAAGCTGCCCAAGATAGGCAGAAGAGTTATGCTGATAAGAGGAGAAGAGACTTGAAATTCTCCGTTGGTGACTTGGTGTTTGTTAAGATCTCTCCGTTGAAGAGCGTGATACGATTTGGCAGGAGAGGCAAGTTGGCACCAAGATTTGTTGGCCCGTTCCCCGTTCTTGAATTAGTCGGGAATTTGGCGTATAGAGTTGGCTTACCAGAGAAAATGGCGGGAGTTCACAATGTATTTCATGTTTCCCAACTAAGGAAGTTCGTTCACGACTCAGATGTGACTATTTCACCTGATCAGTTAGAGGACTTCGAAGTAGAACCCGAGGCGGTTGGGAACCGCAAGCCGATTCATATTGTGGGGCACGATACGAAGCAACTTCGAAGGAAGTCGGCGAAGCTAGTCAAGGTTCAGTGGAGCGAGGACGAGAATGATTGTACTTGGGAAACAGAGGAGAGCATTAGGAAGGCATATCCAGAACTCTTTGCCTGGTAAGATTTACTTTGCAATTTAGTTATTCCGCATGCTAGGATAGACTTATTTTACTTGCTTTGCATGATTGATGGTTGTTTTATGATTGATAGGCATGCGGGACCTTTGTGTGTGTTTGGATTAGGGAATTTCGGGGGCGAAATTTCTTAAGGGGGGGAGAGTGTAACGACCCGTATTCTACACATCATAGGATCGTAGAATATTTATTTCTTTTCCATGTGAAGTCGTATGGTCATGTAACTTTGGGAAACATCTATTAGAGTCATTTCCCATGTCCATGATTTTTGTCGATTTTTAAATGACCATTTTGCCCCTAGTTGGTACTGTTTTGGCCATAACTTATGGTTGGAAAGGAATTTTGACCTGAAACCACTTCCATTCGATTCGTTTGATGGTTTCTCTTTCCGTAGAGTGGTCACATTAGCCAAACAGACTTACCGTTTGGGAGATATGGCTGAAACAAAGTTTGGAGTGTGAAAAACTGCTTAACCGGGCCAAATCGGGTGATTAGTGAGTAGGCCCATAACCCATTTCGGGATTAGGGTTATGGGAGGGCTGAAATGAGATGGAGAATCATTCCATTTCAGTTTTCTAGCCTCCACTTATCACCAAGGATCCCTAAAAATGGCCTCTAACCTCTAAATCACCTCCAAATCATCTTTTGGTCAATGATTAAGCTTAGCAACCCCTAATCAAGGAGGATCTTCACCAAATCAACAAAGGAGCTGTTGTTTGGCATTGAGATTCACATCAAATCAGAGAATTATTTCAGATCTTAGTTTATTTTGTGGCTAAGGTGAGTGATTTGCATAGTTTTACACTGATTATGGCTAATTAGGTGTGATTAGTGTTAATTAGCGAATTTAGACATGATAAAATTCTGGAAAAATGTTTATAAAATTCGGAATGATGTTTTAGACCTCTGATATGAATTTGGGTTAATTTGGTTAAGTTTTGCTAATCATATCATTAGTTTCACCTAAACATGCTTAAGGGGAAGATATGGGATTTTGGGTATGTTTGATCCATTTTACATGCTATGATTTATGTTTTGATGTTTGGGATCGACACTACATGTTGCTATGACTGTATGGTATGCTTTGTGATTGTTTAGAAGTGTTAGATTGGTCGAAAACGCCGTCGAATGGCGTAGAAACAGTCGTAGGAAAACATGCAGGAAATGACCCAGAATCCGGATCGGATCGGTGGAAGGGAGCGCGACTCGACCCGTTCCAACATGGGCGTCACGATCCGTTTAAAGGAGTAAGTCACGACTCAGCTAGGTGGCACGATCCGGTGGTAGAAGCACGATCCGAACCAACAAGTATTTCTGATCCGAACCAGAGGAGGGTGGGAAGCTTACGAGTCGATGGGTACTAGGGCGAGACGATCCGCCCCGATCAGAAGACACGACCCGACCCGGATGAAGCAACCCGATCCGACCCGAAGTGGTGACGCCGATCCGAACCAGGAAGAGGAACCACAACCTGGAGGACCACGACCCGATCCGACGTAGGAGGCGCGACCCGATTCGAGTGACTAAGGCCGATCCGATCCGATGAAGAATGTGAAGGCTGATCCGATCCGATTCGATGATGATGACCAATAACCCAAGATGCAAAGGTAGTCCAAATGGGAGTTAGAGCTCAGGATCCCGGAACCAGTTGGGAACCAATGAGTTCACTTCATGGTTGGACTTTGCTGCGGGACGTGTGCTAAGGAGTTGTCGACGTTCATAACTTCGATTCACCACTAAGAAAGAATAATGGGCTACTTATCAGTGCAGTAGGGTCATTATGACCTGAGGGGCAAGGTGATGGTAGCAAGACTACGTTATCAGTGCAGTAGGGTCATTATGACCTGAGGAGCAAGGTGATGCATAGTAAGACTATGAGCCAGCGCAGATGGGGTGAATAACTCCATGGGGCAAGTGGACATAGTAAGGATTAGTAAGACTATGAGCCAGCGCAGATGGGGTGAATAACTCCATGGGGCAAGTGGACATAGTAAGGATTGGTAAGGCTATGAGCCAGTGCAGTGGGGTTCTTGTGACTCCATGGGGCAAAGTAGACATAGCAAATGATTAGTGGCTACGTTATCAGTGCAGTGAAGCCATTTATGACTTCATGGGGCAACGTGATCGTAGTAAGTTATGTTGGGTGATCGAAGTGGTGAATATCGTATGCTTTATGCACTGAGTGAGAGATGTGAGGATGGATGCTATGTTTGATTGTTTGCCATCCCTATGACATGCACACCTCCCCCACCTCCGTATCTTTACACTGTTTGATATGATACCTTAGATTGTTGTACAGTATGTAGTGCTAACTCTTTGGTTGCAGGTCCAGGTTCAGGTATGTTTTAGTCTACCTGTTATTGTTCACTTTAGATGCTTGTCGCTCATACCAGGATTTATGTCTGACCCAGAGTTTTATGTCTCCTCTTATTACTCTGGGTGCTCACACGAGCAGACTAGAGACAGGTTAGCTGGTGATGCGCGATTAGCTGATTCGGAGGCGGGCAGGAGGCTTCCACGTATGATATATATATACACATTCTCCCTGTGTCGTTGGTGGTCGCTACTTGGGCATTAGTAGTGTACCTCATTTATCTTACTTTGCTCTGAGATAGTTGAAAAGTTGTAATAAGCTGTATCTTGGATTTCCGCTGCTATGATGTTTAGTTCTGATTTTCAGCTTATGCACTGTCTCTCCTGTTTTATGTCAAGTATATTATTATTATATTTTGTTCTATGCGCTGTGAGACGTTCTACAGGTTTCTTGTATGTTCATTTCCTTCTTCCTTTTCCTTCTGGCGACCCGTTCCGTGACAACTGGACATGTTTACAGTGCACTTTTGGAGTAGGCGGGGCGTCACATAATCTATGGCATTCTAGACTAGGTCATGTGAATTTTGATACTTTACAAAAACTGATCAATCTAGAATTCATACCTAAGTGTAGAATTGATTCAAATTACAAATGTCAAATTTGTGCTGAAGCCAAATTGACAAGAACATCATTTCATCATGTTAAAAGAGAAACCGAACCTCTAGACTTAATACATACTGATGTATGTGACTTGAAAATGTGTCAAACTAGAGGAGGAAAAAGGTACTTCATCACTTTTATAGATGATTGTACAAGATACTGTTATGTATATCTCCTTAGAAGTAAGGATGAGGCATTCGATATATTTAAACAGTATAAAGCAGAAGTTGAGAATCAACTCAATAGAAAAATAAAAGCTTTAAGAAGTGAGAGAGGAGGAGAATATGAGTTTCCATTTGAAGAATTTTGTGCTGAGCATGGTATAATAGACCAAACTACAGCTCCTTATTCACCTCAATCCAACGGTATAGCCGAACGGAAAAATAGAACTCTTAAAGAAATGATGAATGCCTTATTAATAAGCTCTGGCTTGCCAGATAATTTTTGGGGAGAAGCTATTCTATCGGCAAATCATATTTTGAATAAAATACCACGAAAGAAAACTTCTAAGACTCCCCATGAACTTTGGAAAAACAGACCACCATCCTACAAATACTTAAAAGTGTGGGGATGTCTTGCCAAAGTGGAAATTCCAAAACCGAAAAAGGTTAAAATAGGACCAAAGACTATAGATTGCATATTCATTGGATATGCTCATAATAGTAGTGCATATCGATTTTTGGTGTACAAATCTGAAATTGATGACATTCATGAAAACACCATTATCGAGTCTCGAAATGCAAGATTTTTTGAACACATTTATCCTCTAAAACCCTCTATTGAAACAAGTGTTCAAAAGAGGCCAAGAGATCCAGATACTCCTGAGGATAATGCAGAACAAAGTAAAATGAATGATGAAACTGAGATAGAGGAACCGAGAAGGAGCAAGCGAAAAAGGACCACTAAATCCTTTGGACCGGATTTCTATGCATATATGATAGAAAATGAACCTCTAACTTACCAACAAGCAATGTCATCTCCCGATACTCCTTATTGGAAAGAAGCCGTCAATAGTGAAATAGAATCCATTCTACAAAACCATACGTGGGAACTAGTGGATCTCCCGAAAGGATCAAAACCACTAGGATATAAATGGATATTTAAGAAGAAACTAAAGGCTGACGGCTCAATAGACAAGTATAAAGCAAGACTTGTAATAAAAGGATTCAGACAGATGCAAGATCTGGATTACTTTGATACATACTCTCCAGTTACTAGAATAACATCAATTAGGATGCTTATTGCAATCGCATCTATATTGAATTTGGAAATATACCAAATGGATGTGAAAACTGCGTTTTTGAACGGTGAACTGGAAGAAGAAATATATATGCAGCAACCATAAGGGTTTCTAAGCCCAGGAAATGAAAATAAGGTGTGCAAATTAGTAAAATCTCTTTATGGCCTTAAACAAGCACCAAAACAATGGCATGAGAAATTTGATGAAACAATGTTATCAAATGGATTCAAAATAAATGAATCAGATAAATGCGTCTATATAGATGCGGGATATGTCATTGTTTGTCTCTACGTTGATGATTTACTGATCCTAGGAAATAATAAGGTCATAATAAAATCTACGAAGGACATGCTATCCTCAAGATTTGATATGAAGGACCTAGGAGTGGCCGATGTAATTTTGGGTGTAAAAATTATAAAGACACCACAGGGATATGCGTTATCTCAGTCACATTACATTGCTAAAATTCTTGAAAAATTCAAGCAGTATAATATAACTACTACAAAATCACCAGTAGATATGAACCAAAATTGGGTAAAGAACACTGGTGATGGTATATATCAGCTGGAATACTCTCGTATATTGGGAAGTATTATGTATGTCATGAATTGCACTAGACCTGATATTGCGTACGCTGTAAGCAAGCTAAGTAGACATACCAGCAATCCTGGTAAAAATCATTGGAAAGCAATAATTAGAGTCTTAGGATATCTAAAGTATACACAAAACTATGTGTTGCAATATGATAAGTATCCTTCAGTAATAGAAGGATATAGTGACGCCAATTGGATAACGGGTTCAAATGACACAAAATCCACAAGTGGATATGTGTTTACATTAGGAAATGGAGCAATTTCGTGGAAATCATCCAAACAGACTTGCTTAGCAAGGTCAACAATGGAATCTGAGTTCATTGCTCTGGATAAAGCCGTGAAAGAAGCAGATTGGCTTAGGGGGTTTTTAGAGGATATTCCAAATTGGGAAAAACCAGTACCTCCAATATGTATACATTGTGATAGTCAATCTGCTGTAGGAAGGGCGAATAGTACATTGTATAATGGTAAATCTAGACATATTCATCGTAGACATAAAACCATAAGACAACTTCTCTCTAATGGAGTTATCACTATAGACTATGTAAGGTCAAAGGATAACATTGCGGATCCACTAACTAAAGGCTTGCCTAGAGAGAAAGTTCAAACCTTATCGATGGGAATGGGTTTCGAACCTATGATCTAAAAGTTTTTCTAAACGGAAACCCCACCTAGTTGACTGGAGATCCCAAAATCTAGGTTCAAAGGGACAACTAAGTTTAAAGATAAACTTAATGGCACTGTTAAAATACAAACCATTCCTATGATAAGTCAGTGCACTACCCGTCGGAGAATAGGATAAGCTTAGCTTTTAATGATGTCTATACTGTGGGGTTATAAAAGACCCAAGTGGAGTATTACGGGATACTCTTCATAGAATCACCTACGTGAGTGTGAAGGCGCCGCTTCAAAAAGAATTGTGTAAGGTCAAATTCTTTAAACACTCATGAGACCAAGCAGGTGTTCATGGCAAAAACGAACACAAACAGAGAACCAAGGGGTTTAGAAACACTTAGCGTGTGTTATCTATATATACTTACACAAAAGGCTTACAGTTCAAAGACAATCTAGTCCACTGATTCGCCAGTAGGTTATAACGATAAACACTAGGAAAATTTCAAAGCCAATGTGCTACTTTTACCGATATGTTAAATGTTTCGCAAAATTTAAGAACAAAATTAAGTAACCTCTCATTCGTGTGGGGGATTGTTGGAAAGAATGAGAAGGTTAGTGAAGAAGAGGTTATGAGGTAGTGGAGAAATACAAAGAAAACAAAGTCCCACATTGTGTATGTTTTGTGGATATATCTTCATAAATACTAAAGCCCCACATGTTATATCAAACAAATGACATGAACACATAAGGGCTTGAATGAATGGGCTATGGAGGCTTTGGGCTTTCATATTAAATATTAAAATGTCAAAGATAAGGGCCTTGGGGCTCTTGGGGTCTCTCGTGATAAATGGGCCGCCGACTGTTAAAATGCGCGGAAAAACAGTATTTTTGCGCGGGTGTGAACGTTTGGACGAACGGATGCATCTGTTTGTCTGAACAATGATCGGGTGCGACTGGTTGGACCAGCGCGCCTGTACGGACAATCGCGCCTACCCCAGAAGGGCACCCCTCCGCTGATATATATAGGCAGCCTGCCAGAGCCATCAAAGACACAGAATTAATTCATTCAATCTCCTTCTTCTTCACTGCTCTGTTCTTAAAATTACTCTCTTGAGTTCGTGTTGCTCTGCACTTGAAAGCGCTTCAGATTGCAGAGACCGGTCCGTTTTATCTTGGGAGACAATTGCTCGATAACCTTCAGCGCCAGTGAGGGAGCAATATTGTTTCAAAGAAACAGATTTACTCTGGACTCGGACGATACTGAAAGGTACTCTTCTCCTTTTCTGTTTTGCAACGGTTCTGCTCTGTTGCAATTCCGGTCGCGCTTTTCACCGTTACTAATTCTGAAACAATTCAAATTGGTAACGCTTCTTGACGTGACAATTGGATAGTGACAATTTATTGATTGCTACCAGATTCGTATTGCATTTGCATTGTTACGAATAACAATATTCATATCATCGAAATGTGGTTGGAATCAACTTACTTGACGTCATAAGTGTATATAAGCTCGAAATGAGGATCTCTCTTATTCCAAGAAAAAAAAAAGATTAATGTACCTATATAGTGGAAAAAAAAAAATCTTTACTATATATAGTTAGCTACATGTAGCCAAACGTGGTATCTTGGATCAATTTGGCATATGTAGATTAAATCGCTCAAGAAACTAATATAGTGTCGACTCCACATTATTGATGACATTCCGTCAAACCAAATCGTTGACCATATTACTATATGCCAAGCAAATTTAAAAAAAAACATATATAAAGTAAAACAAAAAACAAAAAACAAAAAAAAACTGTTTGAAGTAGTCATTTAAACAACTAAACATTTCAGATGAATAAATAATCACTCATACCACGTTAAATAGTATGTCATCAATAATGCATCTTTTCAAATTAAAAGAAATATAAACTGAAAAGAAACAAAACAGAAAAGTGATTATCCGCTAGTTTGGTAGATTAAAGTACTTAAAAATCCAAGTCGAAAAAAATTTAATAAATGAAACTGAATATATAATGATTATGTAGACATATCACATGGTAGAAATGACAACCATTTGAAACGACATGAGAGTGATAAATATTTCAGTAAGTGGAATCATCAGAATCATTTTCCTAGTAAGCAATCTATTAAGAATCGACTCAATAATCAAACAGAAGAAAATTTACATTTAAAGTGCTATGTTTCACATATGATCTAGAAAGAAATTACCTATTTCGCTTCAACCTTCATAACAATCCAACTTCAGTTTCGTCCACCCTGAACAAAGCCATCTTTGACCAGTAAACAACAAAGAAATAAAGAATAAAGTATATATCGCATACAAATGAATTTCAAGTTAAAATAAACCTTCGAATGAAAACTTTGATCCAATTTCATTCAACATAAAAAGAGCGAAGATTTATTTACTCACTTAAAATTAAGCTAATTTTAGGCACCAAACCCCTGAAAAACCGATAATTTTGTGCTTTCAAAAAACACAAAGTACTTACTCGTCTATCTTCTCTTTCAGTCACCTCCATTTGCTCAATGCATTGGTTGATGGTAACAATGAGGCTATAGAGACCACTGACGCTATTTAGAGGAGAACTATTGTTTCTATGGCAGTGGCACAGCCAATGACCCAATGTAAAGCCATTAATTTAGTCTCCTTATTTTCTGTTGGAATTTGGAGACCTATAAATTAGGGGTGGTGAAAAAGCCCTAGTTTGACTTCCCTTGAGATGGTGCGTTGTGATGAATATTGGGTATTTTGCAGAGCGGACCCGATAGGAACCATAGCAAAATTGGACATTAGGGTTAAGAAAAGAAACAGGGAAGAAGGAAAGGAAGACACATGACTTAAATGTAGGGATAAGAATGAAAGCAGAAGAAAACGAATAGAAAGTATGTAGTAAAGAACATTTTTTTTCAAAGTTTTTTCATGTACCAAATTGACAATAGGATGCAAACCCAAATTTCCTATAAAATTTATGTGGGAAGCCCAAGTCTGTGAACCATGTGAGGAAGCCTAAAGGGAAAGTGTTAAAGAAATGCAGAATAATATGAATAACTATTATCTATGCTTAAGGAAGCAAATAAGTTTATTCCCTACAGCTAAAAATGATTACAGACTTGGTTGTAAACCTGGATTGTAAGCATATATCATTTTCAAATAATGAAAATATGTATCAAAAAGTGGAGGAATTAAAACCTAGAACAGATCAATTCACAGGAGCAAGATAAATAATTTATTGTATGATTTATAAAAGAATTAGTTAATTATATATAAAACTTTCCAAATAAAATACATTGTAAGCATAAGGAGAAAGTTACCTTGCTTGCACCATCATATTCTCCAACCTGCTAACATGAAGCTCCTCTGGAACAAAAGGAGGAAAAAAAAATTATAAATCAAAAGGAAAACGCAAGTAATGTAATTATACTCATAAAGACAGGTGCATCATCTTTTCATCATTAAACAAAAATGTATCTATCAGCCCACAAAACGATGGTTTTTAGTGTTGCAAATTTTCAGTTGATCAAGAAATCAACCGTATAGATTAGCCTAGCTTTGGATAATATTTGTAAATTCATATTCCAATGGTAAAACGGGAACATATGTTACTTCCGATCTGAATTGTTAATTTGAGGCCTAAAGAATAAAATAATTGGGATTTATCGAATAAAAAAACCCATAATCAATCAATAAAGGGTATGTTCATAGAAGAAACTTCCAAGTATTGGGGTTGAAGGGTACACAAAAAAATATCAGAAATCGAAATTACATATCAATAAGAAGGGAAGATAAAACTAATCAAAACAAACGTATAGATGGTAGGAAGCACCTGAGCACGATAAAATTGAGAGTACTGGGATCTGTAGACCTGAAGATGCGGAATAGGTATATCTGAGCGATGTGATTATCTTAAAACAGGGAAGTTGAAAATTAGGGATATTTGAGAAGAGAATGACAACGTTTGATAATTGAGAAGAGAATGACAATGTTTGATAATTGGGCTTTTGTTAACTAGAGGGAGGGGAAAAAGGGTATGACGGTTCGGTGCTAACATTAACGTGGCATGCTCGATAGCAATCGAAATAAAACCCACAATTGGTATTATACTATGGACAGGTTATGTGATATTTTGATTCAATACAAATATTTGAGAGTTTTAAGCTGAATAGAGAGAATTAAGAGTATAATTTTGATTTAATAAAAATATCTTTTAGAGATTTAAGGAGAATTGAGAGATTTGATAGAATTAAGGAGAATTAAGAGAATTGAGAGAATTGAGAGAATTAAGGAGGGAGCTAGAAATTCTTCTGCTTTACTATTATTTAATAGATTGGGATGCACAAATGACCCAATTATTTTATTGTTTAAATTATTATTTTAAATGAGAGATGAAATTACATATCCAAAGTACCCCTTAGAGTTATAAATGCAAGGCAATCAAGGGATAGAAAATAATTGCAGGGATCAAACATTATTTGGAATCCCAACTTCCACTATATAACATGTCGAACTGACGTTTAAACAGCTAAATGAGTATCAAAAGTAGTCACAGTAAAGCTACAACAAAATACAATATACTGGATATCAAATGCAGTTTGTCAAGTTCAAACGTGTCTTCTATTGTAAAATAATAGTGTGGTAGGAATCATCAAGAAACATTAAGCATATAGTCCTAGAACTCTAAACTTCATAGCTGATCCCCATAAAATAAAATTATGTGTATGTGTATATGTATATGAACACACACACACACACACATAATACAAGAGGATTATTCATACCACAATCAATATGAAAATAACAAAGAAATTTAAAGCCTATATGAATTTCAATATTATGTTTGAATTACGTACATCTTGTTTCAGTTGAACTATTTGTTGGAATAACATTCACAAAAGAATATAGTATTTTAGAGTGAACAATTACTTGCTAACATTAAATTTATCAAAATTTTGTGATTCTTTGCAAATAAAAAATATATACACAATGACAGCAATAAGCTTTCAATACCAAAAGTATATATTAGACTCGGTATCAACCATTTTTGATTTCATAAATATAAGTTTTTAACAACTTTTTTTTGGTAACCAAAACCGCTATTGTCAACCCTATAATTCACATATTAAAAGGCAACATTATGGTGAAATGAGAATGAAGTTGCAAGTCATATTTGTAAAACATGTTATCTTGTGTTAGCAGTTATTCTTAGATATATAATACAAAAGGCAATTTTGCATTCTGTAACCAATTTAAAAAATTATAAACAACTTTAAAGCCTATATGGAATGCAATATTATGTTTAAATTATGTTCACCTTGTTCCGATTGAATTATTTATTGCAATAATATTCACAAAAGAACAAAGTATTTTACAGTGAACAATTACTTGCTAGCACTAAATTTATCAATAATTGTCATCTATTTTCCAGCAGTAGACAAAACATGTCATAAATTTTCATTTAACATCATAAACAATAGTTCCAAATTGAAAATATCAGCTGCCAAAAAACATTTGACTTACCTCAGATGCAATTGAATAGCAAAGCAAAAGAGGAAGGTAATTTTTGGAAAAATCTTTTAAGTAATTACCCGGTTGTTATTAATCAAAAACCAATAAAATCAATACACTTAGTTTTGGGTGAGATCTGCATTTTTTTACACTTAGTTTTGAGTGAGATTTAGCAGTTTTCTAAAGTTTGCTATGTGATTTTTTGTAAATGAGAAATATCCACAATGACAGCCATAAGTTTTAAAAACCAAAATGTAAATTAGATTCAGTATTAACCACTGTGGATTCCATAAATATGAGTTTTCGACAAATTTTATTTTTGGATCTAAAAATCCTAATATCAATTCTATAATTCACAAATTAGAAGGCAACATAAAAATTAAATGAGGATGAAGTTGCAACAAATCATATATTATGCTATTTTGCTTTCATCATTATTTTATTCATAGCTAAAAGGTACTAAAAATTTTATGAACATGAATAGATAAACTAAATAGATACATTTTGTTTCTAGTATTCTTTAAAGAGTAGACATAAAAGGTAAGATCGTACGTTTGTAACCCAAAAATGTGGAATATACTATCTTTTGCAGTAAACAATGGTCCCCAGTTCTAATTGGTAATTGAAGTGCAGAGAATCTTACAGCCTAGAAATTACGATTTTTAGCATTATTAGTGTTTTGTAGTATATTGTGGTAACAAACTATCAATATTAAATATTGCTGCAACCAAAGAAGTTATGAAATATAATAACAAATAGATTACAAAAATTGAATAGTAACAAAAAAACACATAAAATTTTAGATGGAAGAATAAGAAAATAAATTATTTTTCGTATTTCAAGAATGAAGGGTTAGGGAACGCATATTTCTCCACAAATAGTAAGAATACAAAACTTTGGACATCTGTGTGAGTATAATCAATAAATTTGCAAAACTATTCACCGTATTAAGTGAAACGCAAACACTTTATGATATTACCATAACTAAAAGTAGAATAATAGATATATTATTGATAGCAAAAAAATTATTTAACCATCATAATTTTCCTTTAAAATCTATGTTTTTATGATATTTCTTTAATTGCAATATAGTATAACATACCATGATACAATAAGATATCTTCGGAGTTAGCTGACATGCATAGAGATAATAGAAAGATGTACAATGTTTATTAAAAAGCTGAAATAAGAGCGATATAGACTTGGGCTTCTATTTCTAGCATTTATCAATTAGGAAAAAGTAGCATATATAAAGAAAATTATTGCACTAATTTTAGGCTAGTCAGTTGGGTGTGGAGGTATTCCCTTTGACAAATAAAACAATAATTTGGACTCTTTTATAAAATGTTTTGCATTATACCTCTTAGTACATATATTAGAAAACAATATAAATTATTTCCTTACCAATTATAGCTTAGGAGGTGGCCTCTCTCAACCAGGTCCTCTCTGAACCAAGTCATTTACCAATATATGAAATTATTATAAATGGGTTAGCCTTACTCATGACATTGATGGCATAATAAAATATATCAATGTATGTGATGTAAGGAAAGCGATACGATATTTCATTTTTTTCCCTAAACTGCAAAATTTATTGATATTTTACTGTACAACAATATATGCACGAACTGAAATTAATAAATATAAGGAAGCAATCGTGCCTCAAAGTGTAGCGACTCATTTTCTTCTTTCCTATTTATTCCGTACTGTCTTGTTTTCTCCACCTTTTTTTTTTTTTTTTTTGAAACAGGCTAAAAAATATAAGGCCCACGGCCCAAAAGAAATCAACAAAACACCACTCCTAGGGTTAGCAAACCCTAGCCGACATAAACCACTATTATCTCAAAGTAAACTCAGAAATGGCGACATCTCTGAGGAAAACAAACATCATCGACTTCAAGGCGGCTTCCACAACATCGCTTCGTTGATATCCTTCCTTTGATTGCTTGAATCCAGCTTCCACTTAACTTCTTCGTGTCTCAGATGTATCTTTTGCTTCCTCAAAGGCAGATCAGGAGACTCGACATGAGTTGTAGAGTTTAAGTCTTTGAGATTTGAACTCTCCATCCTCTCGAAGCTTCGCTTCATGCCAAATAGCTCTTTGTTGTTGTTCTCCGAGCTTTTAGAACTACTCTCTCCTTCAATCCAAGCAGATAAGTGATAGGTCTGGTTGTTTAACTTGCTCTTGTAATGGTTATCACCGATTCTGTGTAAATCTCTAAACTTTTCATCCAAATTCTCCTTGTCCAGATGTTTTGCAAGATCTGGAGCACTGCTGGGGGTACTATACTCTGATACAGTTAAAAACATTTGATTACTGTATGAATTTCTCATAAAAGCCCGCAATCTAGCATCATTAATATGTTTACTTACCTGTTTAAAGTTAAGTTTGTCTGCAGAGATATTAGAAGCCTCAGTGAGGACGTCGGATCTATTCAAATCATCTTTACTGGAGAGAAAATATTCGCTATCTCCTGCAATAGGTAAGGACACAGAATTATTGTTCATATTATTTAATTTTAAAGGATGACAATTAATAATGCTGTGATTCCTCCCTTTGCAGTGATGAAGGTTGATAGCGTGGCGAGGGTAACTCTCAACAGGTTGAGGGCATGAGAACTTTTTATTGGAGATTTGATTGCCATTATTAAAAATTCTTCATCTTGCTTATCTCCATCTGCATTATCCTTATAAGACGTAATTTTATGCAAGTTATCTTTTCCAAATCTGTTAGCTTTTTCATAACAATGTCACTGTCATGAAGAATAGTTTTCCAGATTTGAATGCTAGAAGTTTCCTTACCAGTATGAATCCTCTGGTTTCTTTCTCTCCAAATATAATAAATAGATGCAGTTAGTAAAACACAAGCTCTATTGAATTTGTAGGATTTGGGCTTAAAAAACTTAGATATGTAATCAATGCTATCCCTTATATTCAAGGCAGTATGAGAATGACTGAAACCCAGAGTGCATTTGGCATTATACCAAATGTACTGGGAAAAAATACAGTCAAAAAATAAATGATTGGAGCTTTCAACCTCTTTTTTACAAAAAATACATAAGTTTTCTGAACTCTTATACCATTTACAACATTTCTCTCTGGTGGAGAGTTTGTTTAACAAAGCAAAATATGCACAATGGGCCATTTTGGGACAATTTGATTTACACCAAATTATTTTATGCCAATTGACTTCAACTTCATTTCCTTGTAAAAACTCCCACACTTTTTTAAAAGAAAATTTATCCTTAGAATATAAGTTCCAATTCCAATGATCCCTATAACAATCCTGATTTATTTGAATACCCATAATGGAATTTCTAAAAATACTTGCTGCGGGGTTATTGAAAAAGCTCCAACAGTTATTCGAAATAATGCTTTGCACTTTATCATTAATCCCCCCTAAAATGTATAGGTTATTCCAACCCAAAAGGTTGATTAGTGAATTGCCACTAATCCATGGGTCAAACCACAAGCTGGTTTGACTGCCATCTTTAATCTTCCTGTGCAGAAATTTTCAACCTATATCTCTGCAGTCAAGAATGTTTTTCCAAACATAGGAATAATGCATTTCTTTCCTAGCAGTCCAGAAATTTTTATTATTTTTTAAATATTTTGCTTTCATCCATCTAGACCAAAGAGATTTACCATCTAGAAATTTCCAAAAAAGTTTAAATTTACTAACTTCAGCAATGTCATTAATATTCCTAAGCCCAAGTCCTCCAAATTTTTTAGGCTTACAAACTATGTCCCATGCAACTTTATGATACTTACCTTTCCAAATAAAATTGGAGCACATTTTTTCAATTTTGCAAATTACACTATTAGGAATATTGTGAGATTGGACCCAATACATAACCATAGCAGTGATGACAGTATGAGTTAACTCCATCCTACCAGCTAAAGAAAGAAGCTTACTTGACTACCCCTCAAGCTTATTCTAAATCATGTCTAACAATCTAAGGCAGTCCCTGTCATTAACCTGATTGATGCTTAGTGGAAGGCCAAGATACTTGACAGGGAGATTGCCTTCTTTGAATTTTAGAAGATTCAGAATTTCCTCTTTAATAAGGACACGTTTACTAAAATAAATCTTACTTTTATTTAAATTAACAGCAAGGCCAGCATATTTTTCCATATTGTCTAATATTTTGTGAACAGCAATGGCACTGTTTTTGTCTGCCTTTAAAAACAAAAGCATATCATCAGCATATAAAAGGTGTGTAATGTGAGGCTTTACTCTATTAATAGGTTTAATGTTTCCCCTAAGAACTTCTAACTCCATTTGCAAAGAGAAATATTCCATAACAATTGAGAATAGGTATGGTGACAATGGGTCACCCTGCCTAATTCCTCTGTTGCTTTTGATGAAGCCTTTAGGGGAGCCATTTATCATAATAGAGTAAGTAACATTACATATGCATTCTTTAATAAGATCACAAAACCTAACATCAAAGCCTATTTTTTGCATAACAAAAATGATAAAATTTCTATTAATTTTATCAAAGGCTTTATGGAGATCTATCTTTATGCACATGAGATTACTATTTTTCATATTAAAGTTTCTAATAAGCTCTTGAGCTAATAGAGAATTCTCAGAAATTAGTCTGCCAGGTATGAAAGCGCTCTGATTTCCAGAAATAATGAACTTTAAAAAACATTTTAACCTGTTACAGAGTAAAGAAGAAATGATTTTATAAACGAAATTGCAACAGGCAATTGGCCTATACTCATCAAGTCCTGATGGGTTTTCTACTTTTGGGATCAAAGTGATAAAAGTGTGATTAGCGTTCTTCAATATTTTGCCAGAATTAAAAAATTCCTTTATTGAATCACTTAAAATATACTAGATCTCTTCCCAATGGGTTTTATAAAACTTTGCGCCAAACCCATCAGGACCTGGACTTTTATCATTATTAGCATTAAATATAATATTTTTAATCTCCTCTAATCTAATTGGGGCAAGCAAAACATCAGTGCTATTGCTGTTAACACAGAATTTAAATTCAATGTTAGGAAAGGTATTGGTAGGATTATCAGTGTTATAGAGAGAGGAAAAA
This sequence comes from Allium sativum, assembly GCA_030737875.1. NCBI lineage: Eukaryota > Viridiplantae > Streptophyta > Magnoliopsida > Asparagales > Amaryllidaceae > Allium > Allium sativum. Next base: position 341,456,469 of record CM060926.1, read on the forward strand.
TATTTAATAGCCTCTTTCTCAATGGTGGAGGCTTCATTAATAATTTTTCCTCTAATGTCAATAATCTTACCAATATTATTCCTATTCTTTCTATAGGTCATTCTAGAATAAAAAAATTTGCTAGCTTCATCACCAGCAGTTAGCCAATTAACTTTAGCTTTCTGTTTAAGGTTAACAGTGCTAATATGTAAAGCATTGACCAACTTAGCTTGAGCATTAAAAAACTTATCAGCTTTGCTTTTATCTGAATAATTAATATCAAGATCATTCTGCAACCTGTCACATTCATCTCTTATGATTTTGATGTCTTTTTTATTTCTAGAGGAGTTCCAAGTTTTTAACTTGGACTTGGCCAAATGTAAAGTTTTGTTAAACCTATACTGAGCAGTGCCGTAAAAATTATTAACAAAACAACTAGAGACCACATCCTTATACTCCTTCTCTAAAACCCATCCATTCACAAATCTAAATGGAGAGTTTCTAAAGTTGTTATTTACTAAATTTATAGTAACTAGAATAGGGGTGTGATCACTAGAGTTTTGGGGCAGAGTACTGCAATTCACACTAGGAAAAAGGTTAATGAAATGCTGGTTAAATAGGACCCTATCTAATTTGCAATGTATATTCCTAAATTCACCTGATTTCCAGGTGTATTTATTTCCTACTGTGTGAGGTTCTATTAAACCAGATTTCAGCATAAAACAGGCAATCCTTTCCAATTTGAAGAAAGGGATAGGGTTGCCTCCCCTTTTTTCACAGTTATGGAAAACAGTATTAAAATCCCTAATAAGAAGCCAAGGGATGTTAATGACCTTGCTGAACTGCTCAATATAGTTCCAGAGCATAATTCTGTCATTTTCAAAATTAGAAGCATAAATAAAGGTAATTTTTAAAGACAAACCACCTTTATTTTTAAAAGTACAATGAATGTATTGCATGTCAATGAAGTAACTGATGAGAGACCATATGGTAGGATTATGTAGAATCATAATCCTACCATTTCCTCCCATCAAGTTATTATTGATAATGCTCCAATTTGAAAATAACTTTTTATGCAGATCTTCAATCTTTTGATCACTTAGTTTATGCTCTATCAAACCTAAAATACTAGGTTTGTACTTAGCTAGAAAATCAACTAAATCAAGCTGCCTTTCAGGGGAGTTTAACCCCCTAATATTCCAAGCAATGATGTCCATAATAAAATAATAACAGATTAGGAAAAAATAAAGGATACAAAATACCTAAGGAGGACTGCTGTGCCTTTTGCTGTCCACCTTTACTCCCAACTGTTTGCCACTCTTTTTGTAGTTGCTTTTATCTGTAGGCTTTAGTTGCTTATCCCATTTAGTATTCCTGCTGATATATTTCCTTCTGAAATCATGATCTTTATCCTCCTCTGTTTCCTCTGCTGTAACAATGTCTGTTAGACTTTTTGTTCTGCCTTTTTTCCTCTTTGGTACATGTGAAACAGGTCTGGAAGATTTAGATGCTGTTACAGTCTGGTTTACTGCCTCTTGAAGGTTTTCAAGTGTGATTACAGATCTAGAAGGGGCAAGATCTTTAGCTAACAACGACGCATTGGTATAGATGGGATCAGCAGCAAGAAGATCATTGCAGAAATTTCTGATAGGCTTATAAAAATATTTGTTAAATTTGTAATATTGCTTGAGTCCATCAAAGGGTGGGTGGGCTCAATGACCTGTTTAAGATAGGATCCCTCTTCTGCTGTGTTTACATTAATGTTTGACATGTTAATCTCCTCAGCACTTGTGGGAATTTCAGAATTAATTCCCACATTCCTGTTTGACGATTTTGAATTCTGCAGTTTCTCTGATAGGACTGCAGTTGGCTGAATTTGTTGTATAGTTTGACATTGAGAATTTTTGCCTTCATCTGTAACAAGATTTGAGGCATCTATGTTCATGTTGTCTACAACATTCTCCAAGAAAGGACGTAGGAGATTATTTTTATTTCTCTTAGGAATTGTAGAGTTTATATCTGTCGTTACTGTGCCGATGTTACAATTACCTGAATCTTTGTTAACATCGGTGCTATTTTCATGATTTGCCTTTTCGTTTGGTTGCTCAGCCTGATCCTTGTTGTTATAACAATCATCAGTAGAGTGACCAAAGATCTTGCAAATTGTACAGCGATCTGGTATTTGCTCATAAGTAATTTGTTGTGAGATATGCTCCCCATCATGTAAGTAGATCGAGGCTTCATTCGGCAAATCATCCTCAGCATTTATTTCAACAAGCAGGCGAGCGTAACTCAGACGAGTTTCCTTCGCTGTTTGCTCATCCATTTTCAAAGGGATTCCTATAAGACTCCCTATTGCGCTGAAAATCTCTTTGTCCCATAGTCGTAGATTCAGTTCTGGAAGTCGAATCCATATGGGCATAGTGCTCAATATGTCTCGATCTAGAACTGCTTTCTTGGACCATTTCTTTAGAATGATCAGTTTCCCGTTGATAAAATACGGACCCTCATGAAGTAGTTTCTCTCTATCTTCTACATTTGTGAACCTGAGAATAAAGAATCCATTCTCCCTTGTAAAAATCTCAAAAGAACCACTAGGGTTCCATGTTCGGACAACATAATTCCTGAAATAGTGATATGCTGGTCGCTTTCCAAATACATAAGCTACTACAGACATTGACCATTTACTTTCTGTACGTAAACAGGCTGCCTCAGAAGCCACAACTATCTTGTCTTCTCCAATAGTTTCTGATGGGGGAATGAAACTCAAATCAAATTCTGTATCTTGATTACCTTTCTTAATCAGATCCGCCCAAGATGAAACCTTCAGATTAGTCCCTGATTTTATTTTAGGAGCCTGAGAAAGATCTTGAGAAGATCCAATCGGGTTATTATTTGGATCTTGAGACATTTTAGGTTGACTTCTTGGTTGTTGTCGTGCTCCATTAGAGGGAGGATAAGGCTTCTACCTTGCTTTAAACGGGTATTCCTTCGATGACACTGTCCCATTCTTCATATGAACAGGGGAAGTAGGATTCTGAAAGGATTTAAATCCTTTCTTTCGATTAACAACTCTGGTGAATCCCTCCTCATCCACCAAGAAATTAGGAGTGGGATGAGGAAAATGAGGAGAGGGAGAGGAGATGGGGGGGGGGGGGGAGGTAGAAGATCCCACCTTGGAATTGGGATTATCGTCGAAAATAGGGTTTAGGAAAGAATTAGGGTTGGCAGCCATGGCTGCAGTCTCTTGAAGCTTTTACTGATTAGCTTGCTTATTTTTCGAATGCTTTATGATTTACCACCTTATTTATTTCATTAGCATTTCTTGAACTGTTTAATCATATCCTTCCTCCCTCTTTGTCTTTGACGAAATTTAAAGCATTAACAACTACTTTAGTCCATGCCTACGAATTGGGAAAAAAACACATTTCTTATCCTATCCGTGATAGTTTGTTAAAACTTAATAGATAAACTAAATAGATACATTTTGTTTCTAGTATTCAGTAAGAGTAGGAATAAAAGGTAAGACTGCAAGTTTGTAACCCAAAAATGTGGAAAATACTATCTTTTCCAATAAACAATGGTCCCTGGTTCTAATCGCTAATTAAAGTGCAGACAATCTTACAGTCTAAAAATTACAATTTTTAATATTATTAGCGCTTTCTTATATATTATGGTGACAAACTATCAGTATTAAATATTGCTGCAACCAAAGAAGTTATGAAATATAATAGCAAATAGATTACAAAAATTGAATCTTAACAGAAAGCACATAGAATTTTAGATGGATGAAGCAGAAATAAGTTATTTTTGATATATCAAAATTGAAGGATGAAGGAACGCATATTTCTCCACAAACAACAAGAACAAACAATTCTGGGCATTTGTGTCTGTATAATCAGTAAGTTTAATTGCTGGCTTAATAGTATTTCATCCCGTGTGGTTTAATTGATACCTTACGTCGTCATAATAATGATAACTATAATAACTTGTCTTGATAATCATTGCATGACAGAATGAACATAAAATAACGAAATAATATACTAATAAAAGGGCCACTGAAGCCAGATCATCCACATGCTTTGTATGAAAAAACAGTAATGAACAGCAAGTACATATAAAGATGCATACAAATTAGCTGCAAGTAATAAGTGAAGTTATCGTAGTGAAGACAAATGGGATAGGAAGGTTACAATACATAGTCCTGTTATGTAAAAAAAGACATATCCATGTTTATATTCGACTTTGAAACTATAGGTGTACAATAATATTCTACAAAGGCCTTTCCGACAGTTGGCAAGCTTTTTGACCAAGCCACCAAGGTTTACACACAAGAAGAGAGTATGAAGCTTTGTTCCTCTAGTTCATGAAAGGCCAGATCGCACCAGCGGATCGCACACGCGGATCGCACCCCTCGGATCGCCTGCGCAGAACGCGACCCGATCCGTCCATGGGAGCACGACCCAATCCGCACCTATGCCACCACCTCACTCCGATCCGATCCCCTGCTACGTGGTGAAGCTCCTGACTTGTTCAACCACGAACTGGTCTTCAGCGATCCGAAATACGATCCAGCGACGCATGTCCACAACTGTCACATTGACCAATTCTTCCTCATTGCTCCATCCGATCCGATATTCTCGGGATTTGCGCCACGTGTGACCGCGAACCGCCTGACAGAATCAGCTATAAATAGCCCAGAGATTGGCATTTTCAGGATCTTTTGGCAGTATTGAGTACTGATTCCACCATTACTGTCATACCACTATTTCTTATCAGTTTTACTTCGAGATTACTGAGAGAAATCATAATTGCAAGAGTGAGTTTGAGAGAAATCATTGATTGTAATAGCATTCAAAGTATAATCGATAACATATAAAGTGGACGTAGGCTCGTTAACGCCGAACCACTATAAATTCTGTGTGTTTTCTGCTTTTTCTTCATTTTTCAGTTATAATTCTCTACGAATCAGAACAATTTGGGTGTTAGGTCCAAATTTTGATCTAACATTTTGGTGCTTTCACCGAGAATTCAATTCTCAGCCTACCGGATTGCTATTCTACTATTTGGATTTGAAAGTCTGAAGAAAACAGTCCCAAAACTTCACTGTTCAGATTTCTGAAGGTTCCAGCGACATCTGATATCATGGCTGGAAAGAAGTCTAAGGAAGTACGAGCTTCGCAATTGAATGAGACAATTGAAGAAAGTGTTCACGAGCAAGTCGAGGTGGGTCTCGCGGATCTCGGGGACCAAGGCACGATCTGAACCGACCGTGGCGTGACGATCCGAGCAGATGAGGGCGCCATAATCCAGGCTGATGAGGGCGGAGCGGACCGGACTGCTGAAGGGGTTGTCACACGATCCCATGACAACGCACGGAACCCTCTACCCAGCGTCACCACGAACCGAATCAAGGGGGGCGCAACGAGCCACCGACATCGATCCGCAGCGATCCGAAATGTTGACCAGACTACAACTCGACCTGGAAAGGAGGTTATGGCTCACACTCCCCGTCCCGGTACCTCTGCTCGACCTGGTTCAAGTCCTCCGCGCATAAGAGAAAATGTTGATGATCAATATGACCATTCTGCTCCCGTTACTGAGGGAGATCTTTCTCGCTTCTCTGAAATATGGGAGAGGCAGTTTGATGAATTGGCTGCTCAAAGGCAGGAGAGCTCCATGCCGCGACAGAACTTGACTGCTATGGATAGAAGGCTCAATGATCTTGCAAGGCAAAGGACGCCTCCAGTTCGTCCGCTCACCCCATAGTACTCTTCTTCGTCAGAGGAATCGCCAAGACCTCCGCGGCGACCGTATGAGAGGCCTGAAAACATAGAGCAGCTCCGATTTGGAACCCTACCATAACGAGAAGAAGAGGAACTGAATGTAGGGCCCTCGAACCGCAATGTGAATAATCGTGCCGCAATTCCCAGAGCTCGAGGTGTGGACAACCCTGTTGAGAATAGACTACCTCAGCCCCTTCGCCGTACAAATGCTCATGGTAACAGGGGGCAGCAAAGCCCAATCCGAGCCCCAGATTTCGTGGCTGCTCCTGGAAGAGAGATCAGAGAGTTCCACCGAGCAAGAAGCGCTGATCCCGAGCCTCCGCTGACCAGTGCAAATGTTGCAGCTATGATCCATCAAATTCTGGCAGGTAGCCGTGGACAACGGAATGAAGATTGGGGAATTGACCGCAGTCACACCCCTTTCACTGATGACATTTTAGATGCGACGTTCCCAAGGCGCTTCAACATGTCGCAGATGAACCGTTACGCGGGCAGATCTGATCCCATCCAACATCTGATGAGATATTCTTGGTCAATGACCGCTGCCGCAGCTTCTGACGCTGCGAAGTGCAAAGCATTTCCTATATTCCTGGAGGATGTAGCGTTATTATGGTTTACTCGCTTACCAACAAGATCAATTTCCAGCTTCAGGGAGTTAAGTGAAAAGTTTGTGGAACAATTCCGCATC